>CM045992.1:16270383-16272883 GCA_025175895.1 Wurfbainia villosa | reverse complement strand
AAATTTATATTCATTTTACCATTTAATAACTTATAATCAGATCTTGTTAAAGAAATATTTGCTACTTGGTAATTTTAAAACGACATTACAAGTACTTCAAGTACTTAAATACTGTTTAATAGATGAAAATAGGAGTATTTATAATCCCGATCCATGCAGTAACATCATTTTGAATTCATTCCATTTGAATTGGCATTTTCTCCATCACGATTATTGGGAAGAGACATCTACAATAATTAGCCTTGGACAATTTTTTTGTGAAAATGTATGTCTATTCAAATGCGAACCGCACATAAAAAAATCTGGTCAAATTATAATTGTTGATGTTGATGCTTTAATTATAAGATCTGCTAAGCCCTATTTAGCCACTCCAGGAGCAACTATTCATGGCCATTATGGTAAAATATTTTACGAAGGAGATACATTAGTTACATTTATATATGAAAAATCAAGATCTGGTGACATAACACAAGGTCTTCCAAAAGTGGAACAAATCTTAGAAGTACGTTCGATTGATTCAATATCAATGAATCTTGAAAGGAGAATTGAAGGTTGGAACAAAGGTATACCCAAAATTTTTGGAATCCCTTGGGGATTCTTGATTCAAGCCGAGTTAACCATAGCTCAAAGTCATATCTCTTTGGTTAATAAAATCCAAAGGGTTTATCGATCTCGAAGTGCAGATCCATAATAGACATATAGAGATTATTGTACGTCAAGTAACATCAAAAGTGTTGGTTTGAAGATGGAATGTCTAATGTTTTTCACTGGGAATTAATTGGATTGTTGCGGCGGAACGAGTGGGGCGCTTTGACGGCGATCTCTTATCGCGCAATCCTATTGGGAATAACAAGGACATCTTTGAATACTCAAAGTTTCATATCCGAAGCAAGTTTTCAAGAAACCGCTCGAGTTTTAGCAAAAGCTGCTCTACGGGGTCGTATTGATTGGTTGAAAGGCCTGAAAGAGAATGTTGTTCTAGGTGGAATTATACCTGTTGGTACAGGATTCAAAAAATTTGTGCACCATTCAAGTAAGGACAAAAACTTTTATTTGGAAATCAAAAGAAAGAATCTATTTGACTTGGAAATAAAAGATCTTTTGTTACACCATGGAGAATTATTTTGTTCTTATGTACCAAACAATTTACATGAGACATTAGAACAATCATTTACGCGATTTCATGATTCCTAAGAGCGGATTCTTTTACTTTAACTATACTTTTAATTATCTGGTCTGACTTTTAACTTAACTATCTTGTTCTTGTTCGAATATTGATAAAAAAATAAGTAATTAAAAGACATTAATGGTTTGTACTGTATTAAAGGTCAATTCCTAAGAAGGTTCCATCGAACAATTACTTATTTCAAAGTACCGTTTCTTTGTTAAAAAAAGAAAAACAAAAGGAAGTGTGGGAAAAATGACAAGAATATATTGGAATATTTTTTTAGAAGAGATGATGTAGGCGGTAGTTCATTTTGGTCATGGTACTAAGAAATGGAATCCTAGAATGGCCCCTTACATCTCTGCAAAGCGTAAAGGTATTCATATTATAAATCTCACTAGAACTGCTCGTTTTTTATCAGAAGCCTGTGATTTAGTTTTTGATGCGGCAAGTAGGGGAAGAACCTTCTTAATTGTTGGTACCAAAAATAAAGCAATGATTCAGAGTAGCATCTACGCAATAAGAGCCCTGTCATTATGTTAATAAAAAATGGCTTGGTGGTATGTTAACAAATTGGTCTACTACGGAAACGAGACTTCAAAAGATCAGGGATTTAAGAGCAGAACAAAAGATGGGTAAACTCAACCGTCTTCACAAAAGAGATGCGGCAATATTGAAGAGAAAATTATTTACCTTGCAAACATATCTCGGCGGTATCAAATATATGACGAGGTTGCCTGATATTGTGATCATCGTCGATCGAAGAAGAATATACGGCTCTTCGAGAATGTGTAATTTTGGGTATTCCGACGATTTGTTTAATCGATACAAATTGTGACCCGGATCTCGCAGATATTTCGATTCCATCCAACGATGATGCTATAGCTTCAATCCGATTGGTTCTTAACAAATTAGTATCCGCTATTTGTGAGGGTCGCTCTAGCTATATAAGAAATCCTGGATTATGATTAAGAATCAATAGTTCATTTTGGGGGGATTTTTTTTGATTCGGTTACTATTCTTGAATTAAATAAAAAAAAAAGCAAAAGGGTAAGTGCGGGCATATTGATAATATGTTATTATATTACGTGATTTTTTGGTATCCTATGTAAATTCTTGATATCTTAAATATACAATTAATGAATACGATTTTTGATTCATATTGGTGAGTTGAAAAAGAGATAGAGATGCTTGAATCAAAATAATTTCTTTTTTGAAGTTCAATTTCTGCTAGAGGACAATATGAATGTTATACCATGTTCCATTAAAACACTCAAAGGGTTATACGATATATCGGGTGTAGAGGTAGGCCAACATTTATATTGGCAAATAGGA
>CM045992.1:12928365-13250283 GCA_025175895.1 Wurfbainia villosa | reverse complement strand
TTATAGTTATTATACACAATTGGCTTACACTAAAGTAAATTATATTGAAAATTTTCTACCAATAAGACATTTTGAATAATAAAGTTAGAGTTGAGCTCAATATCACCTGATCCGATGATTTTGAGCTTGCCGTTGTTTTGAAGGCTACCGATCCTTGTCGTTTGAATCGAAGCTTCGAAAACTTGAGTTGATCCCGATGTATCGAGAACAACCACCCCAACATCCATTGATCCTACACGCAAGGTAGTTGGATTGGATATTGGATTTATTAAAGATTGGTTGAAGATTATTAACCTAAATTATCTCACCCATGTCTACATGATCAAGCATGTTAACCTTATATGTTCTTGTGAGATGACTTCCAATTTTACTTGATTTAAATTTAATGATTTGAACACTCGTCGACCTCGCATTAGATTGGATTTGACCTTAGGCTCATCAAGTCACCTTTTCAAGATCATGGCTTCAGTCGTGGCGAGGCCTGAGGCCTTCTTTGATCGGAAAAATGACCACTTCCTTAGACAAAGCCATTTTCAAGAAAATAGAGACTTAACTTGCCTAAGACCACTTCTGGTCTAACTAGTCTAGGATCTGGCAGGTAGCTTCTAGTTGCTCGGATCAAGTGCACCGAACTAGATCGCCTTATCTAGCCCGAATACACAAGACTCCGCTTTCCTAGCGTACTATCATCTCGCCGCGTCCTGGTACTATGTTACCAAGTATTGACGAGTTATAGTCCTATCTAACCGTTCTAAAAGAAAAATAAATAACTAACCTAAGCATGCAATTTCTAAGTTAAAACACAAACAAGTTTTGTACTGACTCCCCCTGGACCGTTGAATCGGTTCGGTCCCTCCACATAGTGGATTTGGTCCTTGGGAACCCAGTACTGGTTTGACCCTAAGTTTAAAATCAAGCGGTCTTAGGGACCTATGCTTGGACACATTTTTATGTCGACTTACAATTGACATATACAACTTGTTGGTCGTATTTGAGCTAAACCCTAGTCCGGCCTTGTTGTACATGGCCCTTTGCGATCCAAGTAGGAGGTTAAGTCCTTTGGATCCCAAATTAAACCTTTCCAACGCGTGTTCCTAAGATCTTGACTTGACTCTTCAAGAGTGAGTTCTCAACTTCGAGCTTTTCAACCCGAGTTGAGTCCTCCTCTCGAACTCGACTAGTCGAAGAGGTATGGGAGACCTCGTGTTTTAGGAGTTTAACTTCCTCAACCAGGGCCTCGACCTTTTGCCCGATCGCGTGTAGGTTATTGACTATGTCTTGAACGCGAGCGTGAAGTTGCGTTGTCGTCTTGTGTTCTTGCATTTTTAGGTTATATAACTTATTGAACAAAAGATCGCGCTTACATACCTTGGCTTCATCGGTCCCTACGTGTAGCTCCACTAGCTTTGTCCAAAGGTCCTTTGCACTGATGAAGAGGCTGACGCGATTAAGCTCCTCCTTGGACAAGCCGCATTAGAGGATTTGAGTTGCCTTGGCGTCGGCTTCGACTTGTCTTTTTTTCGCATTGGTCCATTGGTCATAATCTAAGGATCCACCCACTTCGTTAGTCGGAAGTGTGAATCCCGTTTGGATTATGATCCATATCTCAATTTGGGTTTTAAGAAAGCATTCCATCCGACCCTTCCAATAACGGAAGTCATCTCCATTGTAAAATAGAGGTCGAACGGTGCTAAAACCCTGGAGATGGGTCAATGAAACAAAAAAGACAAAAGAACGAAGCGGAAAAAACCTAAAACCACAAACAACGGAAATGTCCCAAGACTCACGTCTTGGATTAGTAGTGCGGGAGAAAAAAGACTACACAAATGAGAAAGAAAAAAATTCGAAATAAATCGAAAGAAAATTCGTAGAAAGCTAGATTGGTGGTTTCACCAAATCTTAGCACCCCCGGCTCTGATACCAATTATTGGATCGAACGGATCGCTAGAGGGGAGTGAATAGCGATAAAAATTTTCATATGAATTCGTTGAGTAGACAATTAAATGCATTAGAAAGATAAATGACAAATAAACAAGACAAATGGATTTTTACTTGGTTCGTAGCCTTCTACTACTCCGAAGGCCCTAGTGGTCCTTGACCACGCACGGAGGGCAAAACACTAAATGAACTCCTCCTCGTTGGAGGTAGGAGTTAAACGAATACACAAAATCACAAAGCTTGAGGTAGAGGGACACTCCCCCTCTCCTCGTTACGATAAAAACTCCGAGACAATAATGTAGAAAAGACAAAATGAATTGAAGCTTATACCGACGGAAAATAATAAACAATTAAACCTAGAGCGTCGAAGAGGTAGCACTTCATTGTCGGAGAGTTGTAGCTTTGCAGAGGCTTTTTGGAAGCTTAGAATTGATGAGAAAACCCTAGGAGAGGCCCTCCTTTTATAGCCTTTGAGCCCCTTTTCAAGAAAAACTTCATCCAATAAGATTTGAGCACCACCCCCCTTGAAATGAGGTGATAAGCCTTGAATCCTCGAAGCTGATCCTTGACCATCAGTCGACTGATGGCCATCATCAGTCGACTGATGGCAGCATTAGTCGAATGCTAACCGCAGGCGATCGACTGATGGACTGCAGTCAAGTCCTCCAAGCTGGCAGTCGACTGATGCTAGCTGCAAGGAAAAGTTAGCTTAATAAAAACATTATTTCGATGGTCGCCGACCGTCCGATCTTGACCTAGACCATCTATAGGATGTCTTTGGTCAAATCTACGCTTAAGATCATCCCCGTAAGGAGGATACGACCTCTCTTACTCTCACACACACGAGCTTTACCTCGATACTTACTGTGTCACTTTCACTTCTGGCCTTCCACTTGATTCCTTCGACTTCCTTCGAAATCACTCGAGTGTCGCCCGACCACCGCGGCTTCCTCCGGGTGTCCTAGCCTTTAGCTCTGGCATTGACACTTTTCTGCACACTCGATTTAGCTCGTGAGATAACAATATAAGCTTAACTTTGTATCGTTTGCTATAATCAAAACTCAGGTTCGACTTAGGTGCCTACTGCACCAACATGCTTGGCTTAAGTCAGAGTACATATATTGACATGGTATTACTACGATTTTCCATGTAGAATTCCAAGAAGGGACTTCTGTCGATGTCACATGGTATGAGTCTTTCGAAGACTCAAAGTCCCCCTTCTAGAGAGGAGAGAGACCGCATGGATAAGATCCCTTATGCATCAGCCATTGGATCTGTCATGTACGTCATGCTATGTACTCGTCCTGATGTCTCGTATGCTTTGAGCATGATGAGTATATACCAGTCAGATCCAGGTGAACGTCACTGGATAGCAGTCAAGAATATTCTTAAGTACTTGAGAAGGACTAAAGAATATTTATTGATATTTAGAGGCGATGAGGAGCTAGCTGTAAAAGGTTACAGCGATGCCAGCTTCCAAACTGACCAGGATGATTATAGATCGCAATCAGGGTTCGTGTTTTGCTTGAATGGTGGCGCTATGAGCTAGAAGAGTTGAGTTGACAGCTCGATTCTTGATTCTACAATAGAAGTCAGTATATCATTTGCATCGAGGTAGCAAAGGAGGCGTTTGGATCTGCAAGTTCATTCGAGCTTGGGGTGATTCCTAGCATAGCAGATCCTATAGAGCTCTATTGTGACAACAATGGAGCGATTGCGCAGGCTAAGGAACCTCGCTCACACCAACGGACCAAACACATACTACGGCGCTTCCATCTCATTCAAGAGATTATTAATAGAGGAGATGTGAAGATTTGTAGAGTACCCATAGAGGCTAACATCACAGATCCCTTGACCAAGGCTTTGGCACAGAAAAAGCATGATGGTCATACTAGATCATTGGGTATTAGATACTACAATGATTGACACTAGTGCTAGTGGGAGATTGTTAGTGAAAGACCTAGAGCCAATCATGTGATGATTATTGTATGGACTTTGTTGTATCATATTCCTATTTATAAAGGCATTTCTTTATGGTTATTATACTTACTTGTATTGGTGCCAAATAACTAAGTATAATAACGTCCTTGAGTAGAAGGTTCTTATCTATATCAATCGATTGGTTGAATCGATAATGAGATGATATAGAGATCACTACTCTTAATCATTCCTAGTCAAGTATTGACATTCAGGGACAGTGTTAATGCAAAGAGACTAGCATGTAGGTCAACTTGATGACTTGATCTCACAAGTTATGGATATGAGATATCAAGTTGACACATGGGTATGCATTGGAGAATGTATACTGAATGACCCACCATGAGAAAGTATCATGGATCGTTATATGAGTGTCATATACTTTCTCATGTGACTATTAGTATAACTATTAGTCCATGGACCTGAAGTCACCATGGTTCCCTACATAAGGAGTTGCATATTTTGGCTTCGTCAAACGTTACCCGTAAATGGGTGGACTATAAAGGCGATTACTGGGTATGTAACAAATTATGTGGAGGGATGTGAGTAATGTAGATGAGATCTATCCCTCCTATATGACGGGAGTGACATCGTTATTCTTGATAGAGTGAGACCACTAAGAGTATGGTCATGCCCAAATAAGTCAATATGAGATATTGAGCTCATTTGATTAGAGCGAGTCTACTTGGAGTTCAAGATATAGATTATACCGAGGATGACACGGTCTATGCCTCAATTGGTCAATCTAGATGTCAAGGATAGAGGGACGTTGTCACATATTGTGAGAGTCACAATTAGTAGTCACAAAGGTGATGTTGGAGCTCAACATTCTTGTAACTTGGGTAGCAATGATGTGTTGCTAGATACCGCTCATTGCTTATGTTCCTAAATCAGTTTATGAGCATTACCAGCGTTACAAGGACCTATAAGTCACACACAAAGGGCAATTAGATGGAGATTAGGTTCATATGATGGACCATGAGGATTAGGTTCATGTGATGAACCAAATTGGATTAAGAGTAATCCAAATTAGACTAATTGAGTTAGACTCGATTTGATTCAAGTGTTGAATGAGTCTAATTTAGATTTGATTCATTGAGTCAATTTAAACTAATGAATAGATATTCATTAAATCAAATTGACTTGAATCAAATGGTTGGATTTGAACAACCATGGAGATAAGAGGTCAAGTTTGACTTGACTTGAGAGGGAAGATGAAAGGTCAAGTTTGACTTGACCAAATATCATGTCATGGTGACTTGGCATGGTCGGCCAATGATGATGTTCCACATCATCATGGACACATCATGGGGTGCCACCTCATGAGGAGACCAAGCTCTTGGAATTACATGCATGCATGTAACTCCCTTATAGTGGTGACCACTATTGAATGGGTAATTGAGTGTGAAGTTAAGAGTTGTAACTTCATCTTCTTCCTCCTCTCTTCTCAAGCTTTCTCCCCTCCTTTGTCGTGAGCTTCAAAGGGTGCTAGCACACTATAGGTTGCTTTTCTCCAACTATTGCTCGTGTTGATACCGATAGAGGAGTGTACACTTGACACTCTCGAGTTCGGTAATTTGTTTGGACGAAAGCGGGATAAGCGAAGGGCGCCACATCAAGGGTAATGCTCCTTTCATTTAGATCTAAGGTAAATCTAGGTTTTCTAAATACGTACATGTAATTTTTGTTTATCTTTGCATGAATCCATTGCGACTTAGGTTTTCTTAGCAAAAGCGGTTTTGTGGAAAGTCTAACATAAAATTTGTGGGGAGCTTGAGAGTAAGGTTGGAAGATAAGCACTAGCCCCTCAGCACCCCAAACCCTCTTTTTATAGAGAGGGTTATTTTTCCGTTAGCCACAATCGGTCGGACCGATAGTCTCCATCGATCAACTACTGTAGCGGCTAATGGCTTACGATCAACCGATTCACGGGATTTCACGGGCATCATCAACCAGCGGACTCGTGATCACCGATCGATCCATCCATCGATTGGTGTAAAGTGATCACGAGTGATCGAGCGGCGGATGAGTGAGACCCCATTCTCCCGTTATCGACTTGATCGATTGATCACCGATCGCCGCCTTGATAATGATCGATGATAATCATCGGCCGATCGCCAACCCTTGCACGATCGATAGTCGGGTTTTAGTCCGACTCGATCGAACACCGATCGATGAGTAATATGATATATCGATCAATCGATACTCAAGTATGATAATTTCATACTTGAATTAACTCCCTAGACCTAGACTCAACCTTCTAGCTCTTCCTTAAGCCTTGCGCCTCCAGGATCCTTCTGAGTCCACGACTTGTTCATCATTTGCGCTTGCTTCCAAGAGCTTCCTTCGATTTTGTCATGTCTTGGGTTTCTCTTTGCCAAATGCGCTTGGACTTTACGCCGCCAAGACTACATACTTGGACTTATACTGACAAGACTTGCCTTTGGACTTCCTTTGCCAAGGTTCGCTTAGACTTTACGCCGCCAAGACTACATGCTTGGTCTTACACCACCAAGCTCTTTCCTTGGACTTCTCTTGCCAAGACCACACTTAGACTTTTCCTTTACCAAGTCTTCATACTTGGATTTTCCTGTCACTTAAACATGTTCACAATTAGATCACAAAACATTGCCTAACTTAGATGATTATCCAAACATCAAAACATATAAATGTTTGGAGCATTGTTGCACCAATAATATTCTTTTCTCTTGGATGACAACGATGGTGTCATGCTAGATGAGCCAACATCCTATCAGGAAGCTGTAATGAGCCCAGATTCTGAGAAATGGCTTGAGGCCATGAGATCCAAAATGGAATCCATGTACACTAACCAAGTATGGACTTTGGTTGATCCACTTGAAGGGGTCAAACTCATTGGGTGTAAGTGGGTCTTTAGGAGAAAGACTGACATGGATGGCAATGTGCATACCTATAAGGGGCGATTGGTAGCAAAAGGATTCAAGCAGATTTATGGTATTGACTATGATGAAACTTTTTCTCCAGTTGCGATGCTCAAATCCATTCGGATCATGCTTGTTATTGCTGCTTACTATGACTATGAAATATGACAGATGGATGTCAAAACTGCATTTCTTAACGAAAATCTACTCGATGATGTGTATATGACACAGCCTGAGGGTTTTGTCAATCCAAAGGATGCTGGAAAGGTCTGTAAGTTGCATAGGTTCATTTATGGTTTAAAGCAAGCTTCTAGAACCTGGAATCGTCGATTCGATGATGCGATCAAAACCTTTTTCCTTCATTAAGAACGAAGATGAACCTTGTGTCTACAAGAAGACTAGTGGGAGCACAGTTGTTTTCCTCATTTTGTATGTAGATGACATACTACTCATTGGAAATGATATCCCTATACTGGAGTCTGTGAAGACTTGGCTTGGGAATTGTTTCTCAATGAAGGACTTAGGTGAAGCAGCCTATATTCTTGGCATCAAGATCTATAGGGATAGATATAGAAGATTGCTTGGTCTGAGTCAAAGTACATATATTGATAAGGTGCTTAAGCGTTTTGCCATGCATAATTCCAAGAAGGGATTTCTGCTAATGTCATATAGTGTAAGTCTTTCGAAGACTCAATGTCCCTCTTCTGCGAAAGAGAAACAACACATGGATCAGATCCCTTATGCATCTGCTATAGGATCTATCATGTACGCCATGATTTGTACTCGCCCCGATGTCTCGTATGCTTTGAGCATGACGAGTAGGTACCAGTCAGATCCTGGTGAGTGTCACTGGATAGCAGTTAAGAATATTCTTAAGTACTTGAGAAGGACAAAAGAATATTTCTTGATCTTTGGAGGTGATGAGGAGCTAGTTGTAAAGGGTTACAATGATGCAAGCTTCCAAACCGACAGAGATGAATCGCGATTACAGTCAGGGTATGTATTTTGTCTGAATGGTGGTGCTATGAGCTGGAAGAGTTCGAAGTAGGACACAGTCATAGATTCTACAACAGAAGCCGAGTACATTGTTGCTTCGGATGCAGCAAAGGAGGCAGTTTGGATCAGAAAGTTTGTTTCTGAGCTTGGTATAGTTCCTAGCATTGTGAGCCCTATAGAGCTTTATTGTGACAACAACGGGGCTATAGCACAGGCTAAGGAACCTCGTTCTCACCAGCGTACCAAACATATACTGCGGCGGTATCACCTCATTCGAGAGATCATCGATAGGGGAGATGTGCGGATATGCAGAGTAGATACTGATGCTAACATTGCGGATCCCTTGACCAATGCTTTGGTACAGAGGAAGCATGATGGTCATACTAGGTCACTGGATCTTAGAGATTACAGTGATTGTCACTAGTGCTAGTGGGAGATTGTTAGTGTCAACCCTTAGTGTCAATCATGAGATGATTGATTAGGGATCATGTGTATCATATTTCATTAATAAAATACAAAGATTATTTATTATATTTACTTTATGCATGTGCCAGCTAAAATAAATATAATAATGCCCTTGAATAGTAGGTTCTAATCTACAGTATATCAATTGGTAGAATTGATTATGAGAAACTGTAGAGAATACTATTCTTAATATTTCTAGTCAAGTATTAATAGATAAGGGCAATATTAATACATTGAGACTAGCATATAGGTCAATGAATGACTTGATCTCACAAGTTATGGATATGTGATATCACATTGACATATGAGTATATATATATTGGAGAATATATATACTGAATTAACCTGCCATGAGAAAGTGTCATGGATCGTTATATGAGTGTCATATACTTTCTCATGTGACTATTGGTATGAATAGTCCTTAGACCTGAAGTCACTACGGTTCCCTACATAAGGAGTTATGTACTTTGGTATCGTCTAACGTCACACCGTAACAAGGTGCACTATAACGGCGATCACTGGATATGTAACGAATTATGCAGAGAGATGTGAGTGATGTAGATGAGATATATCCCTCCCATATGACGGGAGTGATATCTTTGGCCTCTTGATAGAGTAAGACCACAAAATGCATGGTCATGCTCAAATGAGTCAATATGAGATATTGAGCTCATTTATTTGAGTGAGTCTACTTGGAGATCAAGAAACATAAAGATCGATAAGGGGATGACACGGTCTATGTCTCATTAATCGATCTAAGATATCAGAGATAGAAGGACACCGTCATACATGATAATAGTCATGGAAAGGTTGTCGGATCTCGATAATCTTATAACTTGGATAGCAATGATATATTGCTAGATGTCGCTCATTGCTTATGTATCTAAAATGGTTTTAGATACATTGCCAATGTTACAAGAGCTTATAGGGTCACACACAAATGACATTCTATTTTGGAGATGATTTCTTTTAGTTGGACTAAAAGGACAATTGAGCATATTGTAACGACCGGGCCTCTATTGGCGGAATTCGGCGACCCCTATTGGTCGACGACCATCGCCCCTGTTGGCCCGTCGTTACCCACTGAACTTCCACCCACAGAGTGGGTTTTTTGCCTTCCCCAGGATTCGAACTCTAGACCTCCAGGCTAAGTACTAAAGTTTATGAATCCTGGTAACCAAGTGATCCTGGGATCACTTGGTTACCAGGATTCATAAACTTTAGTACTTAGCCTGGAGGTCTAGAGTTCGAATCCTGGGGAAGGCAAAAACCCACTTCAGTGATCAGTGGGTAACGACGGCCAACAGGCGACGGCGTCGACAATAGATTCGCCAATAGAGGCCCGCCGCTCGCAATAAAAAGGCTTGATCACTTGGTTACCAGGATTCATAAACTTTAGTACTTAGCCTGGAGGTCTAGAGTTCGAATCCTGGGGAAGGCAAAAAAACCCACTTCCAGGGGTGGGAAGTCCATGTGAGTAACGACGGGCCAATAGGGGCCAGGTCGTCGACCAATAGGGGTCGACGGGCCAACAGGGGCGACGGTCGCCGACCAATAGGGGTCGCCGAATTCCGCCAATAGGGGCCCGGTCGTTACAATAAAAAGGCGCCTTTTTGGCAACCCCTTGACTAGCTTCATCTTGGCTATTTTGGCAATGTTTTTCATGTTGATGTGCCCCAGCCTCCTATGCCATAGCCAATTCTCTTCTTTTTTTTGCAATAAGACACTTAGTAGAAGCGTTAGAAGCATAGGATAAATCAACATAGTATATATTTGATTTCCTAAAACCTACTAACATGCAATCATTTAAATTTTTGTGTCTTATGAAGCATTTAGAAAAATCAAATTGAACATCAAAATTGACATCACATAATTGACTTACACTAAGCAAATTAAATTTCATATTTTTAACTAATAATATTTTGTGAATTGCAATGTTTGGGGATACCTCAATTGTCCCTTTTCCTAGGATCTTAAGTTTACCACTATTTCCAAAAGACACCTTCCCCTTGCTAGTGTGGTTGATTGTGGAAAATTTGCTCTCATCACCGGTCATGTGTTTTGAGCAACCACTATCAACAATCCATAAGCTTGGTCCTTCTACCTATACAACATGCAAGTCTTAGGCACCCAAATTTTAGGACTGTTAGCATCAACTATATAGCTTTTGGGAACCCAAGCTTTTCTAGTCTTGCTCCTAATGGTTGGTTTTCTACTAATTAATGAGGTGAAGGCCACTTCCTTCTCCTTAGGCCTATATCCTATGCCGACCTTGTTATAAATGGCCCTTTGGTCCCTAAGAATCATATCAAGATATTTGGACCCACTTGTAAATTTCTCTAAGCATGCTCTTAGGTTACCTATTTCTTTTCTAAGTTCATCATTTTCATTCCTAAATGAACATGTATCATCACAAGAAATTTCTACATTCTTAATTGATTTAATTTCTACTTTTAAATCCTTAATCATAGATTTTGATTTATTTAGTGCATTTTGAAGACATGCAATAGTTTCATATAGTAATTCTATCCTAGGGGAGTCCTTTACCTCATCGTCACTAGATGATGATTCGTCGCTTGAGGAGGAGGATGACTCTTCACTTGAGTTATCCTCCAAGGCCATGAGTGCCATGTTTCTTGTGACATGGCAAAGTTCTTCATCATCGGAGGAATCTTCTAGGCTGTGTGTATCCCAAGTTTGGGCTATCATGGCCTCCTTCTTCTTCTTCTCCTTCTTGTCCTTCTTATTCTTTTCTTTTTCCTCCTTTTTCTTTAGCTTCGGACAATTTGTCTTGATATAGCCCTTTTTGTTGCAACCATAGCAAGTAACATTAGAAGAAGGAATTGAACTAGTGGAGGTTTTACCTTTGGAAGATTGGAACATCCTCCTTACATCCTTTTTGGTGAGCCTCCTTGATCTCCCACCAAACCTCTTTATATAGTGAGCTACCTCACTAGTCGATAGCTCCTCATCGCTACTTGAAGATTCCTCCTCTGACTCGGATGAAGAGGAAACCTCCTTCTTCTCCTTTTTCTTCTTGTCCTTCTTACCTACAACAAGAGCTATACCTTTTTCTTTCGAAGAAGTGTTAGCATGTTCATGTAGCTCAAATTCACTCAAAAGTTCATCTATCTTAACTAAAGAAATATCCCTAGAGACCTTATAGGCATCTACCATTGAAGCCCACAAGGTTATTCTAGGGAAAGCTTGAAGTACATACCTCACAAGGTCTCGATTTTTGACCTTTTCACCTATCACATGTAGTTCGTTGACTACCTCCTTGAAGCGACCGAGCATTTGGCTCACAGTTTCATTGGTCTTCATGGCAAAGCTTTGGAGTTGGCCTATCAAAAGGTCCCTCTTTGCTCTTCTTGTTTCCTTTGGCCCTTCATTTAGTTCAATGAGCTTCTCCCAAAGCTCCTTTGCGGATTCGAAGGGTCCTACCTTGGATAGTTTCTATTTTGATAGACTGCATTGAAGTGTGGTTGTTGCCTTTGCATTTGCTTGCGCCTTCTTTGCCATTTCCCTTGTCCAATCCTTGGGTGGTAGTGGCGCTCCAAACTCGTCGACCAGCTTCTCGAACCCATCTACAACACTAAACCAATTATCAATATCATTCATAAGGTAGTATTTCATCCTACCTTTCCAATAGCCGAAATCGTTGTCGTCGAAGTATGGAGGCCTCGCCGTGTTATACCCCTCTGGAAATGTCATCGTGCTTAGTTGATTGTTATATCCTCCGATGCGATCCGGGCTCTGATACCACTTGTTAGGATCTTTGGAAGGCTAGAGGGGGGTGAATAGCCTTTTTCCGAATTCTACAAAGAGGGTTAGAGGAAGCAAAACAAGAACTAAATGAAAGACACAACAAATGTTAACACGAAAGCGTTTATGTGGTTCGAAGATAAAGCTCCTACTCCACGGCGATCCTTAAGGTGGATCAACCCAAGCAATTCCACTAAGAAGCTTTCCTTTACAAGACACTCTCCTCTTCTTACAATGATGAAAATGAAATTTAGGAGAAGAGGAGGAATTAACACAAAGAAAGCCTTTGAAATGTTAGTGAAAGCCCTAGAGTCAATCATGTGATGATTGTTGTATGGACTTTGTTGTATCATATTCCTATTTATAAAGGAATTTCTTTATGGTTATTATACTTACTTATATTGGTGCCAAATAACTAAGTATAATAACGTCCTTGAGTAGAAGGTTCTTATTTATATCAATCAATTGGTTGAATCGATAATGAGATGATATAGAGAACACTACTCTTAATCATTCCTAGTCAAGTATTAACATTCAAGGACAGTGTTAATGCGAAGAGACTAGCATGTAGGTCAACTCAATGACTTGATCTCATAAGTCATGAATATGAGATATCAAGTTGACACATGGGTATGCATTGAAGATTGTATACTGAATGACCCACCATGAGAAAGTATCATGGATTGTTATATGAGTGTCATATACTTTCTCATGTGGCTATTAGTCCTTGGACCTGAAGTCACCATGGTTCCCTACATAAGGAGTTGCATATTTTGGCTTCGTCAAACATCACCCGTAAATGGGTGGACTATAAAGGCGATTACTGGGTATGTAACAAATTATGCGGAGGAATGTGAGTGATGTAGATGGGATCTATCCCTCCTATATGACGGGAGTGACATCGTTATTCTTGATAGAGTGAGATCACTAAGTGCATGGTCATGCCCAAATGAGTCAATATGAGATATTGAGCTCATTTGATTAGAGTGAGTCTACTTAGAGTTTAAGATATAGATTGTACTGAGGATGACACGGTCTATGTCTCAATTGGTCAATATAGATGTCAAGGATAGAGGGACATTATCACATATTGTGAGAGTCACAATTAGTAGTCACAAAGGTGATGTTGGATCTCAACATTCTTGTAACTTGGGTAGCAATGATGTGTTACTACATACCGCTCATTGCTTATGTTTCTAAATCGGTTAGGAGTATTGCCAACATTACAAGAACCTATAGGGTCACACACAAAGGGCAATTAGATAGAGATTAGGTTCATATGATGGACCATGAGGATTAGGTTCATGTGATGAACCAAATTGGATTAAGAGTAATCCAAATTAGACTAATTGAGCTAGACTCAATTTGATTCAAGTGTTGAATGAGTCTAATTTAGATTTGATTCATTGAGTCAATTTAAACTAATGAATAGAGATTCATTAAATCAAATTGACTTGAATCAAATGGTTGGATTTGATCAACCATGAGAGATAAGAGGTTAAGTTTGACTTGACTTGAGAGGGAAGATGAAAGGTCAAGTTTGACTTGACCAAATGCCATGTCATGGTGACTTGGCATGGGGTCGGCCAATGATGATGTTCCACATCATCATGGATGCATCATGGGGTGCCACCTCATGAGGGATACCAAGAGCCATGGCTCTTGGAATTACATGCCTGCATGTAACTCCCTTATAGTGGACGGCCACTATTGAATGGGTAATTGAGTGTGAAGTTAAGAGTTGTAACTTCATCTTCTTCCTCCTCTCTTCTCAAGCTTTCTCCCCCTTCTTTGCCGTGAGCTTCAAAAGGGTGCTATCACACTCTAGGTTGCTTTTCTCCATCTATTGCTCATGTGGATACCAATAGAGGAGTGTACACTTGACACTCTCGAGTTTCGGTAAGCCGTTTGGACGAGCGGGATAAGCGAAGGGCGTTGCATCAAGGGTAACACTCCTTTCATTTAGATCTAAGGTAGATCTAGGTTTTCTAAACATGTACATGTAATATTTGTTTATCTTCGCACAGATCTGTGGCTGACTTCTGAGGTTTCCGCAATGCAAAAAGTGATTTTTGCGGCTCGGAAAATCCAACAGTGGTATATGAGCCACGTGCAAAACATATATGTGTTTTAGTTTTATAGTTTTTGTATTAGATATAAAAATTATAGATCTGTAAGTTTCTATAAATTTTATATTTTTATATATTTTTTGGGTATTTTTCTCGAAGAGCCGAAGCAACAAGTGTTGGGACACCTGTAGGCTTCAACCACCGAGAAAAACTCTCCGAAACGGTGAATTCTCGCTTTAGGTTTTTGGGACAGTGACTTAAGTCACTGTAAGATCAAGATGGGACACTCGCAAGGTTCACTTTGCGAAAAGGGGCACTGCCTCTAACCCCGCAAGGGGCATTGTCCCGCGATCACGCCCGGAAATTGTTTAGCGAGACCGTTACGGAGATGTGACTCATAAAAATCGAAAAAAAATAGGAAAAATTATAGAAATTTCTATAAAATACATAATTTAGAATTATGTATAATACTGTGATGGTCATGGCCCAAGAAACCCAATGTGATTGGATAAATGTGTTGTAATTCATAATACGGCTTGCGCGTCATTTTTGTGTTGTGCATGTTGTATAATGTATGCGACCTACGTGTCGTACCTCTCTTTTTAAGATTCCAGTTGTAAATAGTTTTAGACTCGAATGTAACTCGAGTTTCATGTTTGTAATATACAAAAATGGAGCGGTGGAAGGTCCACTAGTAGATGGAGTTACGAGGAGGGTGCCAACAATACATGACGGTCAAAGGAGGCGCTTGGAGAAGCCGCTAACCCTAGGTTGACCGTCCGATCTTCTCATTTGCTTGAGAAGATCGTAGTAGGGTCATGACCATATATATATATATATATTTGTTTTTGTTTGTTATGTATGTGATGCATGCTAGTAAATTTTGCTTGTATATATATGATGCATGCTAGGATATTGTGCTTGTATGTATATGATGCATGCTAGTATATGTTTTTGTATGTATGTGATGCATGCTAGTGTAGGGTATTTAAGGCCTTAATGCGTATATGATACATATTCATGATTAGATTAGATCTTAATCAACTCGAAAATGCTATCAAGTTTTGATACCCATCACTACCTCAATCATTTGTTGTTGTTGAATCTATCAAAGCAGAGCAACGCATATTATCTTGGTAGGGTGAGGAGAGACAATCTTGGTCCCGCCTATCACAGCTTGGGTGAGAATAAGCTCAATTAGATTGAGTAAAACTAGTTAACTCAATTGGATCGAGTAAAACTATAGGCATATTCCAACCGTTGGAAAGGTAGGATAAGATTACATTTACACTAAATCTTGGGCGATTTAGCCAAAGCTAACTCAAGGTCTTTTGTAAATGTGGATCTTGATCCTATAAACAAGAGTTGCATAGAGATGTAATCGATAATTTATTACCTACCAATCATACTAAGTCTTGGGCGATTTAGCCAAAGCTAACTCAAGGCGTAGTATGATGTGGATCTTGTCCCGCTAGAATTATAGCTAGTTTGTATGAATCTAGTAATGTGGTTTGACCACATCCATGACTCAATTCTACAAAAGTCCTATAATTCAGTGGGAGCATCATTTAATTAAAGGCCTAATTAAATGATAAATGGAATATGATATTAATTTTCTGCATTGTTTATGTTGTAGATTACCATGTCGACAAACACGAACACTCTCTCGCTGTGTTCTGTCCTTGAGAAGGACAAGCTCAATGGAGCTAATTTCTTGGACTCGTACAGAAATCTGAGAATCGTTCTCACTCAAGAAAGAAAACTGTACGTCCTAGAGCAGCCCATTCCGGAGGCACCTCCTGCCCGCGCTCATGAGCTAGCGAGATGCTTACAAGAAGCATCAAGATGATACATTAGATGTATCATGCCTCATGCTCGCGACCATGAACTATGAGCTTCAGAAGCAACACGAGTTCATGAATGCTTTTGATATGGTTGAACATCTTCATCAATCAGACAAGGACAAGCAAGGCACGAGAGATATGAGATCTCTAAGTCACTGTTTCAGTCCAAGATGCAAGATGGGACTCCCATAGATCCATATGTACTCAAGATGATTGGGTACATAGAGAACCTACAGAGGTTGGGATTCCCACTTGGCCAAGAGCTGGCCACTGACTTGATATTGCAATCTTTGCCACAAAGCTAAAATCAATTTGTCATGAATTACAACATGAATGAAATTGATAAGTCACTGCCTGAGATGCTTAGCATGTTGAGAACTGCTGAGCTCAAACTTAAGAAGGGAAAACCTGACTCCATTTTGATGGTGCAAAAGAAGAAAGGCAAGGGCAAGCCTAAAGGTAAGAGAAAGTCTCAAGCCAAGGGCAAAGGCAAGACACTGAAACCGAAAGGAGGGGTAGCCAAAGAAGGGACTTGCTTCCACTGTAAGGAAGTTGGACACTGGAAGCGTAACTGCAAAGCATACCTGAAAGATCTTAAGAAGAAGAGAAGTGAGACTTCTACTTCAGGTATATATGTCATAGAAGTCAATCTATATATTTCTTCATCATGGGTATTAGATACTGGACGTGCATCTCACATTTGTACTAATGTGCAGGCGCTGAGAAATAGCAGGGCATTGACGAAGGGCGAGGTGGACCTATGAGTAGGTAATGGAGCAAGGGTTGCTGTTGTTGCTGTAGGAACTTATGATCTATCTCTGCCCTCTGGGCTTGTACTAGAACTAGATGAATGTTGTTATGTGTCTGCTTTGACTAAGAACATAATTTCAGTTTCTTGTTTGGACAAGAAAGACTTTTCATTTATAATAAAGAACAAATGTTGTTCAGTTCATTTAAATGATATGTTCTATTGTAGTGCACCTCTGATGAACGGACTCTACATTCTAAACTTAGAGAGCCTCATCTATAACATAAGTACTAAAAGGTTCAAGTCAAATGAGTTAAACCAAACCTATCTCTAGCATTGTCGCTCAGGTCACATAAATGAGAGTCGCTTATCCCAGCTCCATAAGGATGGGTTGCTGGACTCATTTGATTTTGAATCATATGAGACATGCGAGTCTTGCCTTCTAGGCAAGATGACCAAGACTCCCTTTAGTGGACACAACGAAAGAGCAACAGACTTGTTAGGACTTATACATAGTGATGTATGTGACCCTTTCAATGTTACTGCTAGAGGTGGTTATAGGTACTTCATTACATTTACTGATGACTTCAGTAGATATGGTTTTGTGTATCTGATGATACATAAGTCGGAATCCTTTGAAAAGTTTAAAGAATTTAAGAATGAAGTACAAAACCATCTTAGCAAGAGTAATAAGATACTTTGATCAGATCGAGGTGAATACCTTAGCCATGAGTTTCATGACTATCTAACTGAGTGTGGGATTCTATCCCAACTCACTCCTCCTGGAACACCACAGTGGAATGGTGTATCTGAAAGGAGGAATAGTACCCTATTAGATATGGTACGATCTATGATGAGTCACACAGATCTTCCTATATCCTTTTGGGGATATGCTCTAGACACAACAGCCTTCACACTTAACCGTGTACCATCCAAGGCTGTGATAAAAACACCATATACGATATGGACATGGAAAAATACCAAGATTTCTTTCATGAGGATTTGGGGTTGTGAGGCTTACGTTCGATGTCAAGTCTCAGACAAACTGGGACCCAAATCCGATAAGTGTTATTTTGTTGGATATCCCAAGGAAACGAAGGGATATTACTTCTACATTCCCAGTCAGCACAAAGTGTTTGTGGCAAAGACTAGGGTATTTCTAGAAAGGGATTTTGTTTCTAGAAAGACTAGTGGGAGTACGTTCGATCTTGAAGAAATTCAAGATAAGGACCATAACACTGAGGCCGAGATGGAGGTTGAACAGGAACCACAAAGTGTTGTGGATGAAGAGATTGTTGCACAAAGAGTTGTGGAACAACAACCTATTCAGGTAGACCTACCTCTTCGTAGGTCTGATAGAGTACATCGTCAGCATGAGAGATACTCATTTCTCTTGTCTGACCATGATGACGTTATGCTCATTGAGAATGAACCTACCTCCTATCAGGAAGTTGTGATGAGCCCAGATTCTAAAAAATGGCTAGAGGCCATGAGATCTGAGATGGAATCCATGTACACTAACCAAGTATGGACTTTGGTTGATCCACCTGAAGGCATCAAACCCATTGGGTGTAAGTGGGTCTTTAAGAGAAAGACTGACATGGATGGACTTATGCATACCTATAAGGGTCGATTGGTGGCTAAAGGTTTCAAGCAAATTCATGGTATTGACTATGATGAAATCTTTTCTCCAGTGGTGATGTTTAAGTCCATTCGGATCATGCTTGCTATTGCAGCATACCACGATTATGAGATCTGGCAGATGGATGTCAAAACCGTATTTCTGAATGAAAACTTACTCGAGGATGTGTACATGATACAGCCTGAGGGTTTTGTAGATCCACAGCATACTGGGAAAGTATGCAAGCTGTAAAGGTCCATTTATGGGCTAAAGCAAGCTTCTCTGAGCCGAATCTTCGATTTGATGATGTGATCAAACAGTTTGATTTCATCAAGAATGAAGATGAACCCTGTATCTACAAGAGGGTTAATGGAAACACATTTGTCTTCCTTGTATTATATGTGGATGACATACTATGCATTGGGAATGACATCCCTTCGCTACAGTCTGTGAAGACTTGGCTGGGGACATGCTTCTCAATGAAGGACTTAGGTGAAGCAGCCTGTATTCTAGGCATCAAGATCTAAGAGATTGCTTTGTTGGATCGAGCGGATCGCTAGAGGAGGGTGAATAGCGATAAAAATTTTTATACGAATTCGTTGAGTAGACAATTAAACACAGCGGAAAGATAAATGACAAATAAACAAGACAAATGGATTTTTTACTTGGTTCATAGCCTTCGGCTACTACTCCAAGGCCCTAGTGGTCCTTGATCACGCACGGAGGGCAAAACACTAAATGAACTCCTCCTCATTGGAGGTAGGAATTAAACGAATACACAAAATCACAAAGCTTGAGGTAGAGGGACACTCCCCCTCTCCTCGTTACAATAAAAACTCCGAGACAATAATGTAGAAAAGACAAAATGAATTGAAGCTTATACCGATAGAAAATAATAAACAATTAAACCTAGAGTGTCAGAGAGGTAGCACTTTGTTGTCGGAGAGGTAGCACTTCGTTGTCGGAGAGTTGTAGCTTTGTGGAGGCTTTTGGAAGCTTAGAATTGATGAGAAAACCCTAGGAGAGGCCCTCCTTTTATAGCCTTTGAGCCCCTTTTCGAGAGGAACTTCAGCCAATAAGATTTGAGCACTACCCCCCTTGAAATGAGGTGATAAGCCTTGACTCCTCGAAGCTAATCCTTGACCATCAGTCGATTGATGGCCATCATCAGTCGATGGCGGCATCGATCGAATCTTGTCGAGATCGGTCGATGGATAAATGAGTCCTCCAAGATGACAGTCGAGTGATGCTAGCTGCAAGGCAAAGTTAGCTTAACAAAAATATTATTTCTACGGTCGCCGACCGTCCGATCTCGACCTAGACCATCTATAGGATGTCTTTGATCGGATCTACGCTTAAGATCATCCCCGTAAGGAGGATACGACCTCTCTTACTCTCACACATACGAGCTTTACCTCGATACTTACTATGTCGCTTTCGCTTCTGGCCTTCCACTCGATTCCTTCAGCTTCCTCCGAAATCACTCGAGTGTCGCCCGACCACCGCGGCTTCCTCCGGGTGTCGCTAGCCTTCATCTCCAGCGTTGACACTTTTCTACACACTCGATTTAGCTCATGAGATAACAATATAAGCTTTACTTTGTATCGTTTGCTATAATCAAAACTCATGTTCGACTTAGGTGTCTACTGCACTAATAATCTCCCCCTTTTTGATCTATGGCAAACCCACATACAAAGTTAAGAAAATAGCATGCATGAAGAATAATAATGTGCATGAGAAACAATAATAATAAAGATTAAGTAGGAGTAGTAAGGATTATCTTCAAGTACTCCCCCTTGGGAAAACCTCCCCCTTGACCGAGGGTGAGCCTTGAAAGAAGACCTTAATCCTCCCCCTTGATGGTTGCTATTTAGGAAGAGTTTAAGTAATTAACATTACTTAAAGTTGGCCTTTGTGAAACGTTTAAGTTAAGAGGACTTCTTGACTTGGCCCTTTCTCCCCTTTCTTAAGTAAAGCATTAACGTTTGGCCATAGTGTTAAAAATAAGTTTAACGTTTGGCCATAGTATTAAAAATAAGTTTAAGTTAAGAATTCTCTTAACTTGGCCTTTATTTCCTTTTTGTTAACTCAAACAAGTTAAGTAAATTTTCAAAACTTAAAGTTAAGTAGCCATAGTGTTAAAAATAAGTTCAATGTTTGGCCATAGTATTAAAAATAAGTTTAAGTTAAGAATTCTCTTAACTTGGCCTTTATTTCCTTTTTGTTAACTCAAACAAGTTAAGTAAATTTTCAAAACTTAAAGTTAAGTAAACCTTTACTTAACTTTTGGCCATGTGAATAAATATGAAGTGAGTTAAGTTATCAAAAATTTTGATCCCTTAACTTTGGCTTTTTTCTCTCCCTTTTGCCATATATCGAAAAGAGTGGGGGTGTGTGAAAAACAAATATAGGTATTAAATTTAAAGTCCAAGCATGTTCCATATTATTTTGAAAATAATATACTGAAAATAAGCTCATCTATAAAATGTTCGACTCATATTTGACTTGATTGATATGAAAGATCAACCAGTCCTGGTCAGAGTCGGTTAATATATATGATTATACTCCGTGATTCATGGTGATGCACTAGCTCTACATATGGAACTAGGAGTAAGGTCCTAACATCTCACGCTCATCTACGTGGCTAAGTACACAAACACCTTAGTCTTATGTGTTGTGAGATGTATTCTTAAATCTATAGGTGCATGATATCTAAGGTATGTCCTATACTAGTTCCATGAAAATGAAAAGTAAGAAATAGTAGTAAGAAAATATAATTTGTAAGTTCCTATTCTACTACGCACATGCCCAATTTTCGTCTTAATAGACTGAATTCGGCTTCGGGTAGGGGTTTAGTAAATAGGTTTGCCAAGTTGGACTTCGATTCGACGTATTCGAGTTGTATGGCTCCATTGGTCATATGTTCTCGAATGAAATGATGTTTGACCTCTATATGTTTGGTCCTAGAATGGCATATCGGATTCTTAGTTAGGTTAATTGAGCTAATGTTATCTATGTGGAGTTTAGTGTTCGTAAAATCTAACTTAAAGTCTCGGAGAGTGTGGTTCATCCAAAGAAGTTGAGTAACACACTCACCCATCGCGATGTATTCGGCTTCGGTGGTAGATAAGGCAACACAATGTTGCTTCCTACTGCACCAACTCACTAGACTCGAGCCGAGAAGTTGACAACAGCCACTCGTACTCTTTCTATCGAGCTGACTACCAATATAGTCCGAATTGGAGTATCCAGTTAGTTCGAACTCGACAGATCTAGGGTACCAAATACCGACATTAAGTGTACCCTTTAGATATCTAAGGATACGCTTGACTAGAGTTAGGTGAGACTCCTTGGCATAGGTTTGGAACCTCGCGCACATACTTACTGCAAATAAGATATCAGGTCGACTCGCAGTTAAGTAAAGGAGACTCCATATTATGCTCCTATAGTATTTTAAATCAATTGAATTTTCGATTACATCTTCTTCTATATTCACATTAGTTGTCATTGGGGTATTAATAATTTTAACGTCTTGTATTCCAAAGCGTTTAATTAATTCCCTAGTATATTTGCGTTGATATAGGTAATTCCATCTTTAGTTTGTTTAATTTGTAGACCTAAGAAGAAACTTAACTCACCTATTAAACTCATTTCAAATTCACTTTCCATAAGTGAAATGAATTCATTCAGTAGGATCGAGTTGGTGGTTCCGAAGATGATATCATCTACGTAGATGTGGGCTATGAATATGTCTTTACCTAGGGTTTTTACGAAAAGGGTTGGGTCAACTACACCTTGATTAAATCCTTTGGACTTAAGATAAACCGAAAGCCTCTCATACCAAGCTTGAGGAGCTTGTTTAAGTCCATAGAGAGCTTTCTTTAACCTAAGGACATGGTCGGGTTTATCTAGACTTTCGAAACCGGGGGTTGACTAACATAAACCTCTTCTTTAATGTATTCATTCAAGAATGTTGACTTTACATCCATTTAAAACAACTTAAATCCTCGATGTGCAGCATATGCTAATAACATTCGAATGAACTCTAACCTAGCTACTGGGGCATAGGTCTCGTCGTAATCTAAACCTTCGACTTGACTAAACTCTTTAGCGAATAATCTAGCTTTATTTCTAGCTACTTCACCTTTATCATCAAGTTTATTTCTAAACACCCACCTTGTTCCAACGATTGTTTTATCTTTAGGTGGTGGTACTAATTCCCATACTTCCTTCCTAGTGAATTGAGCCAGCTCTTCTTGCATTGCAATAATCCAATCGGGATCAAGAAGAGCTTGGTCAATAGTTTTGGGTTCAATTTTGGAAATCAAGGAGATTTGACTAAGGTTTCTGTATGAGGCTCTAGTTCGAACTTCTAGGCTTGGATCACCTATCACTTGGTCGATAAGATGATTTGTTTGAGTCCTAGTTTGGTTTGGGTTTAGGTCATCTACCACTTGGTCAATAGGATGCCTCGTTTGAGTCTTAGTTTGACTAGAGTCATCTACCACTTGGTCGATAGAATGACTTGGTTGACTTAGGTTAGGATTAATACTAGACTTGATCTCTGGATCAGAGTTAGGTCTAGTATGAATCGGCTCGCTAATTGGGGTTGCTGGGGGTTTTGTAGGTTTGTGTCCTTCATCAAATACTATATTGATAGTCTCCTCAACTCTAAGGGTGTCATGGTTATATACTCTATAAGCTCTACTTGTAGTCGAGTATCCTAGAAAGATTCCGGTCGAGATTTTGGATGTAAATTTTCCTAGGTAATCCTTAGTGTTTAGGATATGTACCTTACACCCAAATACCCTAAAGTACTTGATGTTAGGTATTTTATCGTGATAAATCTCGTATGAGGTCTTAAGGTGCCTCTTTACCATAAGGATCCTATTTTGGATATAGCATGTCGTACTCACGGCTTCCGCCCAAAATCTATCGGGTAGGTTATACTCGTTTAACATTGTCCTAGCGGCTTCTTGTAGGGTTCTATTTTTACGTTCTACTAAGCCATTTTGTTGTGGGATTCTAGGGCAAGAGAACTCATGGTGGTATCCATTTAGGTTACAGAATTCTGTAAACCTGTGATTCTCGAATTCACCACCATGATCAGTCCTAAGTCTTTTGATTTTAAGGTTTTGTTGATTTTCTATTAGTTTAAATAGGTTGATTAATTGATCTAGGGTATCACTTTTGTGTTTGATGAACCTAACCCAAGTAAATCTAGAATAGTCATCAATTATGACTAAGCAGAATTTACTCCCATTAAGTGACTTAGCTCCGTGTGAATCAAATACATCCATGTGCAGGAGCTCAAGAACACTTTTGGGTCATTCTTGATTAGTTAGTTGATGTTGTGTCCTAGATTGTTTACCTTGTTGACAAGCATTACATATTTTATTATCCAAGTTATTGAGGTTAGGAAAACCTCTGACTAAGTCACTCTGACTCATCTTGTGGATGAGTCTTGGGTGTGAGTGATCGAGTCGTCGGTGTCACAACCATGATTACTCTTGTCGTGTCATAAGACACTTGGTTGAGGAGTTAGTTAAATTAATAGTGTAAATATTGTTATTTCTGGTTCCCTTAAGGATTATTTTAGAAGTTTCATTTGTATTAATTACGCATTCATTTTCTAGAAATATGACCTTATAGTTATTATCACACAATTGGCTTACACTAAGTAAATTATATTGAAAATTTTCTACCAATAAGACATTTTGAATAATAAAGTTAGAGTTGAGCTCAATATCACCTAATCCGATGATTTTGAGCTTGCCGTTGTTTTTGAAGGCTACCGATCCTTGTCGTTTGAATCGAAGCTTCGAAAACTTGAGTTGATCCCCGGTCATGTATCGAGAACAACCACTGTCCAACATCCATTGATCCTACACGCAAGGTAGTTGGATTGGATATTGGATTTATTAAAGATTGGTTGAAGATTATTAACCTAAATTATCTCACCCATGTCTACATGATCAAGCATGTTAACCTTATATGTTCTTGTGAGATGACTTCCAATTTTACTTGATTTAAATTTAATGATTTGAACACTCGTCAACCTCGCATTAGATTCGGATTTGACCTTAGGCTCATCAAGTCACCTTTTCAAGATCATGGCTTCCAGGTCGTGGCGAGGCACAGAGGCCTTCTTTGATCAGAAAAATGACCACTTCCTTAGACAAAGCCATTTTCAAGAAAATAGAGACTTAACTTGCCTAAGACCACTTCCTGGTCTAACTAGTCTAGGATACGGCAAGGTAGCTTCAGCTAGTTCCGCTCAGTCAAGTGCACCGAACTAGATACGCCTTATCTAGCCCGAATACACAAGACTCCGCTTTCCTAGCGTACTATCATCTCGTCGTGTCCTGGTACTATGTTACCAAGTATTGACGAGTTATAGTCCTATCTAACTGTTCTAAAAAGAAAAATAAATAACTAACCTAAGCATGCAATTTCTAAGTTAAAACACAAACAAGTTTTGTACTAGCTCCCCCTGGACCGTTGAATCGGTTCGGTCTCTCCACATAGTGGATTTGGTCCTTGGGAACCCAGTACTGGTTCGACCCTAAGTTTAAAATCAAAGCGGTCTTAGGGACCTATGCTTGGACACATTTTTTATGTCGACTTACAATTGACATATACAACTTGTTGGTCGTATTTGAGCTAAACCCTAGTCCAGCCATGTTGTACATGGCCCTTTGCGATCCAAGTAGGAGGTTAAGTCCTTTGGATCCCAAAGTAAACCTTTCCAACGTGTTCCTAAGATCTTCGACTTGACTCTTCAAGAGTGAGTTCTCAACTTCGAGCTTTTCAACCCGAGTTGAGTCCTCCTCTCGAACTCGACTAGTCGAAGAGGTATGGGAGACCTCGTGTTTTAGGAGTTTAACTTCCTCAACCAGGGCCTCGACCTTTTGCCCGATCGCGTGTAGGTTATTGACTATGTCTTGAACGCGAGCGTGAAGTTGCGTTGTCGTCTTGTGTTCTTGCATTTTTAGGTTATATAACTTATTGAACAAAAGATCGCGCTTACATACCTTGGCTTCATCGGTCCCTACGTGTAGCTCCACTAGCTTTGTCCAAAGGTCCTTTGCACTGATGAAGAGGCTGACGCGATTAAGCTCCTCCTTGGACAAGCCGCATTAGAGGATTTGAGTTGCCTTGGCTTTTTCGCATTGGTCCATTGGTCATAATCTAAGGATCCACCCACTTCGTTAGTCGGAAGTGTGAATCCCGTTTGGATTATGATCCATATCTCAATTTGGGTTTTAAGAAAGCATTCCATCCGACCCTTCCAATAACGGAAGTCATCTCCATTGTAAAATAGAGGTCGAACGGTGCTAAAACCCTGGAGATGGGTCAATGAAACAAAAAAGACAAAAGAACGAAGCGGAAAAAACCTAAAACCACAAACAACGGAAATGTCCCAAGACTCACGTCTTGGATTAGTAGTGCGGGAGAAAAAAGACTACACAAATGAGAAAGAAAAAAATTCGAAATAAATCGAAAGAAAATTCGTAGAAAGCTAGATTGGTGGTTTCACCAAATCTTAGCACCCCCGGCTCTGATACCAATTATTGGATCGAACGGATCGCTAGAGGGGAGTGAATAGCGATAAAAATTTTCATATGAATTCGTTGAGTAGACAATTAAATGCAGTAGAAAGATAAATGACAAATAAACAAGACAAATGGATTTTTTACTTGGTTCGTAGCCTTCGGCTACTACTCCAAGGCCCTAGTGGTCCTTGACCACGCACGGAGGGCAAAACACTAAATGAACTCCTCCTCGTTGGAGGTAGGAGTTAAACGAATACACAAAATCACAAAGCTTGAGGTAGAGGGACACTCCCCCTCTCCTCGTTACGATAAAAACTCCGAGACAATAATGTAGAAAAGACAAAATGAATTGAAGCTTATACCGACGGAAAATAATAAACAATTAAACCTAGAGCGTCGAAGAGGTAGCACTTCATTGTCGGAGAGTTGTAGCTTTGCAGAGGCTTTTGGAAGCTTAGAATTGATGAGAAAACCCTAGGAGAGGCCCTCCTTTTATAGCCTTTGAGCCCCTTTTCAAGAAAAACTTCATCCAATAAGATTTGAGCACCACCCCCCTTGAAATGAGGTGATAAGCCTTGAATCCTCGAAGCTGATCCTTGACCATCAGTCGACTGATGGCCATCATCAGTCGACTGATGGCAGCATTAGTCGAATGCTAACCGCAGGCGATCGACTGATGGACTGCAGTCAAGTCCTCCAAGCTGGCAGTCGACTGATGCTAGCTGCAAGGAAAAGTTAGCTTAATAAAAACATTATTTCGATGGTGTCATCGAGCTAGACCATCTATAGGATGTCTTTGGTCAAATCTACGCTTAAGATCATCCCCGTAAGGAGGATACGACCTCTCTTACTCTCACACACACGAGCTTTACCTCGATACTTACTGTGTCACTTTCACTTCTGGCCTTCCACTTGATTCCTTCGACTTCCTTCGAAATCACTCGAGTGTCGCCCGACCACCGCGGCTTCCTCCGGGTGTCCTAGCCTTTAGCTCTGGCATTGACACTTTTCTGCACACTCGATTTAGCTCGTGAGATAACAATATAAGCTTAACTTTGTATCGTTTGCTATAATCAAAACTCAGGTTCGACTTAGGTGCCTACTGCACCAACATGCTTGGCTTAAGTCAGAGTACATATATTGACATGGTATTACTACGATTTTCCATGTAGAATTCCAAGAAGGGACTTCTGTCGATGTCACATGGTATGAGTCTTTCGAAGACTCAAAGTCCCCCTTCTAGAGAGGAGAGAGACCGCATGGATAAGATCCCTTATGCATCAGCCATTGGATCTGTCATGTACGTCATGCTATGTACTCGTCCTGATGTCTCGTATGCTTTGAGCATGATGAGTATATACCAGTCAGATCCAGGTGAACGTCACTGGATAGCAGTCAAGAATATTCTTAAGTACTTGAGAAGGACTAAAGAATATTTATTGATATTTAGAGGCGATGAGGAGCTAGCTGTAAAAGGTTACAGCGATGCCAGCTTCCAAACTGACCAGGATGATTATAGATCGCAATCAGGGTTCGTGTTTTGCTTGAATGGTGGCGCTATGAGCTGGAAGAGTTCGAAGCAGGACACAGTTGCTGATTCTACAATAGAAGTCGAGTATATCGCTGCATCAGAGGTAGCAAAGGAGGCAGTTTGGATCTGCAAGTTCATTACTGAGCTTGGGGTGGTTCCTAGCATAGCAGATCCTATAGAGCTCTATTGTGACAACAATGGAGCGATTGCGCAGGCTAAGGAACCTCGCTCACACCAACGGACCAAACACATACTACGGCGCTCCATCTCATTCAAGAGATTATTGATAGAGGAGATGTGAAGATTTGTAGAGTACCCATAGAGGCTAACATCACAGATCCTCGACCAAGGCTTTGGCACGAAAAGCATGATGGTCATACTAGATCATTGGGTATTAGATACTACAATGATTGACACTAGTGCTAGTGGGAGATTGTTAGTGAAAGACCTAGAGCCAATCATGTGATGATTATTGTATGGACTTTGTTGTATCATATTCCTATTTATAAAGGCATTTCTTTATGGTTATTATACTTACTTGTATTGGTGCCAAATAACTAAGTATAATAATGTCCTTGAGTAGTAGGTTCTTATCTATATCAATCGATTGGTTGAATCGATAATGAGATGATATAGAGAACACTACTCTTAATCATTCCTAGTCGAGTATTAACATTCAGGGACAGTGTTAATGCAAAGAGACTAGCATGTAGGTCAACTTGATGACTTGATCTCACAAGTTATGGATATGAGATATCAAGTTGACACATGGGTATGCATTGGAGAATGTATACTGAATGACCCACCATGAGAAAGTATCATGGATCGTTATATGAGTGTCATATACTTTCTCATGTGACTATTAGTATAACTATTAGTCCATGGACAAGTCACCATGGTTCCCTACATAAGGAGTTGCATATTTTGGCTTCACAAACGCGTTACCCGTAAATGGGTGGACTATAAAGGCGTTCTTGGGTATGTAACAAATTATGTGGAGGGATGTGAGTAATGTAGATGAGATCTATCCCTCCTATATGACGGAGTGACATCGTTATTCTTGATAGAGTGAGACCACTAAGAGTATGGTCATGCCCAAATAAGTCAATATGAGATATTGAGCTCATTTGATTAGAGCGAGTCTACTTGGAGTTCAAGATATAGATTATACCGAGGATGACACGGTCTATGCCTCAATTGGTCAATCTAGATGTCAAGGATAGAGGGACGTTGTCACATATTGTGAGAGTCACAATTAGTAGTCACAAAGGTGATGTTGGATCTCAACATTCTTGTAACTTGGGTAGCAATGATGTGTTGCTAGATATCACTCATTGTTTATGTTTCTAAATCAGTTTATGAGCATTACCAACGTTACAAGGACCTATAGGGTCACACACAAAGGGCAATTAGATGGAGATTAGGTTCATATGATGGACCATGAGGATTAGGTTCATGTGATGAACCAAATTGGATTAAGAGTAATCCAAATTAGACTAATTGAGTTAGACTCGATTTGATTCAAGTGTTGAATGAGTCTAATTTAGATTTGATTCATTGAGTCAATTTAAACTAATGAATAGATATTCATTAAATCAAATTGACTTGAATCAAATGGTTGGATTTGAACAACCATGGGAGATAAGAGGTCAAGTTTGACTTGACTTGAGAGGGAAGATGAAAGGTCAAGTTTGACTTGACCAAATATCATGTCATGGTGACTTGGCATGGGGTCGGCCAATGATGATGTTCCACATCATCATGGACACATCATGGGGTGCCACCTCATGAGGGAGACCAAGCTCTTGGAATTACATGCATGCATGTAACTCCCTTATAGTGGCTGACCACTATTGAATGGGTAATTGAGTGTGAAGTTAAGAGTTGTAACTTCATCTTCTTCCTCCTCTCTTCTCAAGCTTTCTCCCCCTCCTTTGTCGTGAGCTTCAAAAGGGTGCTAGCACACTATAGGTTGCTTTTCTCCACCTATTGCTCGTGTGGATACCGATAGAGGAGTGTACACTTGACACTCTCGAGTTCCGGTAAGCTGTTTGGACGAGCGGGATAAGCGAAGGGCGTCACATCAAGGGTAATGCTCCTTTCATTTAGATCTAAGGTAAATCTAGGTTTTCTAAATACGTACATGTAATTTTTGTTTATCTTTGCATGAATCCATTGCCGACTTCCGAGGTTTTCGCAACGCAAAAAGCGGTTTTTGTGGCCCGAAAAGTCTAACATAAAATTTGTGGGGAGCTTGAGAGTAAGGTTGGAAGATAAGCACTAGCCCCCTCAAGCACCCCAAACCCTCTTTTTATAGAGAGAGGGTTATTTTTCCCGTTGGGCCACAATCAGTCGACTGATAGTCTCCATCAGTCAACTACCGTAGCGGCTAATGGCTTCTGATCAACCGATTCACGGGATTTCACAGGCATCATCAACCAACGGCAGACTCATCGATCGGCCGATCCATCCATCGATTGGTGATGAAGTGATCGATCAGTGATCGAGCGAGCGGTCGAGTGAGACCCCATTCGTCCCCGTTATCGACTTGATCGATCATTGCCCGGTCTTGGATCGGGATGATGTCGATCGTTGCCAACCTTGGCGATCGGCCCGATAGTCGGGTTTTTAGTCTGACTCAGTCGAACACCTGATCAGTCGAGTAATATGATATATCAGTCAACTGATACTCGTCAAGTATGATAATTTCATACTTGAATTAACTCCCTAGACCTAGACTCAACCTTCTAGCTCTTCCTTAAGCCTTGCGCCTCCAGGATCCTTCTGAGTCCACGACTTGTTCATCATTTGCGCTTGCTTCCAAGAGCTTCCTTCGATTTTGTCATGTCTTGGGTTTCTCTTTGCCAAAGTACGCTTGGACTTTACGCCGCCAAGACTACATACTTGGACTTATACTGACAAGACTTGCCTTTGGACTTCCTTTGCCAAGGTTCGCTTAGACTTTACGCCGCCAAGACTACATGCTTGGTCTTACACCACCAAGCTCTTTCCTTGGACTTCTCTTGCCAAGACCACACTTAGACTTTTCCTTTACCAAGTCTTCATACTTGGATTTTCCTGTCACTTAAACATGTTCACAATTAGATCACAAAACATTGCCTAACTTAGATGATTATCCAAACATCAAAACATATAAATGTTTGGAGCATTGTTGCACCAATAATATTCTTTTCTCTTGGATGACAACGATGGTGTCATGCTAGATGAGCCAACATCCTATCGTGAAGTCAGAATGAGCCCAAGAAATGGCTTGAGGCCATGAGATCCAAAATGGAATCCATGTACACTAACCAAGTATGGACTTTGGTTGATCCACTTGAAGGGTCAAACTCATTGGGTGTAAGTGGGTCTTTAGGATAAAGAATGACATGGATGGCAATGTGCATACCTATAAGGGGCGATTGGTAGCAAAAGGATTCAAGCAGATTTATGGTATTGACTATGATGAAACTTTTTCTCCAGTTGCGATGCTCAAATCCATTCGGATCATGCTTGTTATTGCTGCTTACTATGACTATGAAATATGACAGATGGATGTCAAAACTGCATTTCTTAACGAAAATCTACTCGATGATGTGTATATGACACAGCCTGAGGGTTTTGTCAATCCAAAGGATGCTGGAAAGGTCTGTAAGTTGCATAGGTTCATTTATGGTTTAAAGCAAGCTTCTAGAACCTGGAATCGTCGATTCGATGATGCGATCAAAACCTTTTTCCTTCATTAAGAACGAAGATGAACCTTGTGTCTACAAGAAGACTAGTGGGAGCACAGTTGTTTTCCTCATTTTGTATGTAGATGACATACTACTCATTGGAAATGATATCCCTATACTGGAGTCTGTGAAGACTTGGCTTGGGAATTGTTTCTCAATGAAGGACTTAGGTGAAGCAGCCTATATTCTTGGCATCAAGATCTATAGGGATAGATATAGAAGATTGCTTGGTCTGAGTCAAAGTACATATATTGATAAGGTGATTAAGCGTTTTGCCATGCATAATTCCAAGAAGGGATTTCTGCTAATGTCATATAGTGTAAGTCTTTCGAAGACTCAATGTCCCTCTTCTGCGAAAGAGAAACAACACATGGATCAGATCCCTTATGCATCTGCTATAGGATCTATCATGTACGCCATGATTTGTACTCGTATGCTTTGAGCATGACGAGTAGGTACCAGTCAGATCCTGGTGAGTGTCACTGGATAGCAGTTAAGAATATTCTTAAGTACTTGAGAAGGACAAAAGAATATTTCTTGATCTTTGGAGGTGATGAGGAGCTAGTTGTAAAGGGTTACAATGATGCAAGCTTCCAAACCGACAGAGATGAATCGCGATTACAGTCAGGGTATGTATTTTGTCTGAATGGTGGTGCTATGAAATGAAGAGTTCAAGTAGGACACATATAGATTCTACAATGAAGTACATTGTTGCTTCGGATGCAGCAAAGGAGGCAGTTTGGATCAGAAAGTTTGTTTCTGAGCTTGGTATAGTTCCTAGCATTGTGAGCCCTATAGAGCTTTATTGTGACAACAACGGGGCTATAGCACAGGCTAAGGAACCTCGTTCTCACCAGCGTACCAAACATATACTGCGGCGGTATCACCTCATTCGAGAGATCATCGATAGGGGAGATGTGCGGATATGCAGAGTAGATACTGATGCTAACATTGCGGATCCCTTGACCAATGCTTTGGTACAGAGGAAGCATGATGGTCATACTAGGTCACTGGATCTTAGAGATTACAGTGATTGTCACTAGTGCTAGTGGGAGATTGTTAGTGTCAACCCTTAGTGTCAATCATGAGATGATTGATTAGGGATCATGTGTATCATATTTCATTAATAAAATACAAAGATTATTTATTATATTTACTTTATGCATGTGCCAGCTAAAATAAATATAATAATGCCCTTGAATAGTAGGTTCTAATCTACAGTATATCAATTGGTAGAATTGATTATGAGAAACTGTAGAGAATACTATTCTTAATATTTCTAGTCAAGTATTAATAGATAAGGGCAATATTAATACATTGAGACTAGCATATAGGTCAATGAATGACTTGATCTCACAAGTTATGGATATGTGATATCACATTGACATATGAGTATATATATATTGGAGAATATATATACTGAATTAACCTGCCATGAGAAAGTGTCATGGATCGTTATATGAGTGTCATATACTTTCTCATGTGACTATTGGTATGAATAGTCCTTAGACCTGAAGTCACTACGGTTCCCTACATAAGGAGTTATGTACTTTGGTATCGTCTAACGTCACACCGTAACACGGTGCACTATAACGGCGATCACTGGATATGTAACGAATTATGCAGAGAGATGTGAGTGATGTAGATGAGATATATCCCTCCCATATGACGGGAGTGATATCTTTGGCCTCTTGATAGAGTAAGACCACAAAATGCATGGTCATGCTCAAATGAGTCAATATGAGATATTGAGCTCATTTATTTGAGTGAGTCTACTTGGAGATCAAGAAACATAAAGATCGATAAGGGGATGACACGGTCTATGTCTCATTAATCGATCTAAGATATCAGAGATAGAAGGACACCGTCATACATGATAATAGTCATGGAAAGGTTGTCGGATCTCGATAATCTTATAACTTGGATAGCAATGATATATTGCTAGATGTCGCTCATTGCTTATGTATCTAAAATGGTTTTAGATACATTGCCAATGTTACAAGAGCTTATAGGGTCACACACAAATGACATTCTATTTTGGAGATGATTTCTTTTAGTTGGACTAAAAGGACAATTGAGATATTATAGCGGACTATTGGCGGAATTCGGACGACCCTATTGGTCGACGACATCGCCTCGCTGGCCCGTCGTTACCCACTGACTTTCACTGAAGTGGGTTTTTGCCTTCCTAGGATTGAACTCTAGACCTCAGCAGCTAAACTGTTTATGAATCTCGCAACCAAGTGATCCCGATCACTTGGTTACCAGGATTCATAAACTTTAGTACTTAGCCCGAGGTCTAGAGTTCAATCGGGAAGGCAAAACCCACTTCCAGTGGAAGTCAGTGAGTAACGACGGGCCAACAGGGGCGACGGTCGTCGACCAATAGGGGTCGCCGAATTCCGCCAATAGAGGCCCGGTCGTTACAATAAAAAGGCTTGATCACTTGGTTACCAGGATTCATAAACTTTAGTACTTAGCCTGGAGGTCTAGAGTTCGAATCCTGGGGAAGGCAAAAAAACCCACTTCCAGGGGTGGGAAGTCCATGTGAGTAACGACGGGCCAATAGGGGCCAGGTCGTCGACCAATAGGGGTCGACGGGCCAACAGGGGCGACGGTCGCCGACCAATAGGGGTCGCCGAATTCCGCCAATAGGGGCCCTACGTTACAATAAAGGCGCTTTATTGTATGCGGCGCCAGGGCCGATATTGGCTGGCGTGTCGCCTGGCTCGTCACTTATCGTCGACGATATGGTTCTATTGGCCCGTCGTTATCACATGATTTCACCGAAGTGGTTTGCTTCTCGAACTCTGGACCTCGACTAATACTAAAGTTTATGAATCTCGCAACCGCGATCCTTGATCACTTGGTTACCAGGATTCATAAACTTTAGTACTTAGCCTGGAGGTCTAGAGTTCGAATCCTGGGGAAGGCAAAAAACCCACTTCCAGGGGTGGGAAGTCCATGTGAGTAACGACGGGCCAATAGGGGCCATGTCGTCGACCAATAGGGGTCGACGGGCCAACAGGGGCGACGGTCGCCGACCAATAGGGGTCGCCGAATTCCGCCAATAGGGGCCCGGTCGTTACAATAAAATATCACTTGGTTACCAGGATTCATAAACTTTAGTACTTAGCCTGGAGGTCTAGAGTTCGAATCCTGGGGAAGGCAAAAACCCACTTCCAGGGGTGGGAAGACCAGGTGAGTAACGACGGGCCAACAGGGGCGACGGTCGTCGACCAATAGGGGTCACCAAATTCCGCCAACAGGGGCGATGGTCATCGACCAATAGGGGTCGTCGAATTCCGCCAATAGGGGCCCGGTCGTTACACATATGGTCAAGACTTGAGTTAGACTCAAACTGGTTAAACTTGAGTTAGACTCAAGTTGAACCATGGAAGATGATTCATCATCATCATGCATGATTAATGTGATTAATCATGCATGGGAATACCAAGGGTCTTGGTATTAAGAGTCTTCTTAGTGGGGATTTAATGGAATTGATGGTTTGAGCATAAAAAGGGTTTTGTGCTCAACGTGGAGAGGCTATGTGATTTGTGACTTCCAACGTGCAAGCCAACGAAAGAAGAGAAGTGTTCTCTCATCCCCCTCCTTCCTCTCCTTCTTCTTTCAAAGGGTTCTTGGCGTTTTACTAAGGGTTGCTAGCACAACGTGACTCCAAAACGGATGGATGTCAGTGTGGATACCATAGCAATACAGTTATCCTTACCGTATTGAGATCCGACAACGTTTGGAAAAGCGAAAATGCGAAGGGCACGTACCGAAGGTATACTTCTCCTTCTAGATAAAATCTAGAAAAGTAGGGTACAAAACGACTTATATAGTTTTGCATGGATCTCTGGTGGGATCCAGTTTATAGTTATTATTTCCGCTGCGGTTGTGTGAAGTATTCGCCCGCGATGTTGTGAACATCAGATCCAGATTTTTCCCAACATAGTTTCTATTGTCGACCTTCCTGACATGAATCCAAATTGATTTTCAAGAATCGTGGTCTCCTTCCTTCATTTTTTTTTATTACTCTTTTTCAAAATTTCATGGTATGACTCATTAGTTTAATACCCCTATAGTTTACACAAGTTTGTGTCTCCTTTATTCTTATATAAGGGAATTATGGTACTTATCCTCCATTGATCAGGTATCTTTTTTATTTTCAATATCATGTTAAATAATTTTGTAAGTCATTTAATACTTTATTTTCCTAAGTACTTCTATACCTCTATCAGAATATCATCTGGTCTCATGGCTTTTCCATTTTGCATTCCATTTAAAGCTTGTTCTACTTCTGAAATTTAAATTCTACGATAAAAATTTAAATTTCTATACTTATTTGACCTACTTAAATTACCTAAATTAAGTTGGTCATATAACCTTTATTAAAAAGTTGATGAAAATATCTTTTCCGTCGCTCTTTTATTTTTTCGTCATTCACTAGTACCTTATTGTATTCATCTTTAATACATGCATCTTATTTGATTAAGATCTTTTATTTTCCTCTCTCTCACTTTAGCTATTCTATAAATATCTCTTTCTTCTTCTTTTGTATCTAATTTTGATATAACCGTTCAACAGTTTCAGTCTTAACTTCATTCACTGTTTTCTTAACTTCTTTTTTGGCTATTGTATATTTTTTCAAGTTTTTTTCATTTTTATAAATATATAATTCCTTATGGGTGCGTTTGGTTGGGGGTTTTTGTTGATAACCTTGTTAGGTTATCAACAAAAATCTTGTTTGGTTTGGATTATAAACAATTACCTGGTAATTGATCATTACCAAGTTATGAATAAAAACCTTTTTAGGAGGAATCGGAAAACCTTAGAGAACCAAGGTTTTTGTTGATTCCCGGGGTTAAGGAAACTTTTTTCCAATATTACCCCAAGCAATATATTAAATGTCAATTTGTCAAAACTCAATCGATTTGTCATCCGTCGTCGGTCACCGCTCGTCTTTGGCCGCCGTCGCCGCCCGTCGTCGGCCACCCGCCGTCGCCCGTCGCCGGCCGCCGCCGCCGCCCGTCGCCGACCGCCGCCTGCCGCCGTGGCCGCCGCCGGGCCGCTGTTGCCGGCCGTCGTCGCCGCCGCCGCTCGCCGGCCGTCGCCATCGCTTCCGTGCCGCCGCCGCCGTCGGCGCCGGCGCCGCCGTCGCCGCCCGTCATTGTAATATCGGGCAAATTGATTGAGCAAAGACAAAGGATAATTTAGTAAAATGTTAAACTAAGTTATATATTAAAACCTCCAACCAAACAAGGTTTTTATCTAAGGTTATACTTTATTCCAAGGTTATGTTTTATTCTCTGGTAATCACATAACTAAGGTTATGTATGATTACTTGAACCAAACGCACCCTATAGGTTGTTCGTTTTTTCTTCGCTTTCTCTTATACTTTCTCATTCCACCACCAATATTCCTTATTTTGTGGTTCATGCCCCTTTGACTCATCAAGATTCTAGTTTAATTGTCTAAAATAAGTAAATTTTAGGTGTAAAAATTAGGAAAGACAAAAATATATAAAAAATGAGAAAAAATTAAAAAGACATCTTATTTTATTATTAACATCGATATCACCTTAATCCATTTTTATTTTCGAAAATGATTTTATTTTCAAAGTTGTTATAGTAGCTATATTTTCATAATTGTTATGACTACATAATTATAAAAGGTACGAGATCGTAATTACTATAACTGTGTAACAATTATAATCTCATAATTAATATTTATGAGTATTAATCAAAGATGAAATATTTATATTACAAGAGCTATAAATTGTAACTATGATAAATTGGCTAAAATTGAATTATCTTTATTGTAATAAATATGAATCATAATAATTGCTATAATAATATCGCACCAGAGTATTTTTTTTTTTAAGTAAAAATAACGGTAAATTAGACTAAAATCTCTCTGCCCATGTTTATATTTGGATTCAGTCTCTATGTAAATTTTTTTAGGATTTTGTATCTGACAACCACCCAAATCTTAGTTTTAACTCCCTATAAAATTGAATTTCCATTTTTACCCTTATTATTTACATAGATTTGATTAATTTTTTCATCCATCTTCTCCCACCGATTCATCTTACAACAACCCATCTTCTTCCCTCCCCCTAACAGAAACTCTCGGTTGATCCCGATCAAACCATTTGCTTGCACCCTTGAAAACCATCGGCTCTCCTACCTTGACCACTAGCGACTTGAGGCAGCAAATGTGATAGCAGTAATTTTCTTCTCAACAAGTCATCGTCTTTCCTCCCCCTAACGGTAACCCTAAACACTTGATTCATCCATCACTTGACCAAACTGTTTGTTCGCCCCTTTGAAAATCATTTTGCCTCCCTTATTTCAACCACTAGCGACCCACGACATCAAAAAAATGCGATAGGAGTGAGCAAGGAGAGCAACGAGCAAGTGCGTAAAAAAGATTAAACAAGGTAAATATGCTTAATTACATAAAATTTTGGATAATTTTTTTATGATAATTACATAAATTTTTTTATTGATACAAAAGTCAATATGTACTTGATTTTGTGCCTAAAATAATCGGATTTGATTTTTGTTTGACGTTCATGAAATAATAGTGACTTTTGTTTGACATTCATAAAATAAAAATATGATACCTAATGTGAGTTAATAAGTACTTATTTTGGCTCCAAATTATTTTACTTAAAATTCAACCCCTATGTAATATAATTTGTGAATTGATATATATACCTAAATTTTATCAATAGTAACTTCATGGGGTATGTCACTAGAAACTTTATTAATTTTCATAGCCTTTCTTAACTTTCCCTTTCAAATTCTAATGTTTTGAATTTTAATGGCAACCTATTCCATTTAAATTGGTTAAATTAGCATATAAAAAATTTGATTATGATTTTTTAAAGTTCAATGTTTGTTTGTTGAAGATGATGTTGTAGAAAGCATGATAAATTTTTTAATTTTTCAGATATTCCACGGTCATTGTATTGATGGAAGTCGGATCTGGGAGTGCTAATTTTTCATTTATGGAAAGTTGTCGTTATGTCAATGATCTTTATTTGATTTCAATTCCTAATGGTGCAACTCTAATAGAGATATTCCAGAGTCTAAAGTGAAAATGTGATGTTATTAATTCCGAGTTAACGATATTGCAATACATAGCACCACATGAGAAGATTGCAGTAACATTGAACGAAGATGATGATGTCCGAAATATGATAAATCTTCATAGTTGTCTGAAATTGTATATAATCAAATTGAGAGCAACTCCAAAAGATGATCAGAGTCAGGTTAACATAAATATTGAAAGGTAATTTTTATTTGTAATGTTGTTTTGGTTTGAGTGCAAGATTCAGAATTTGCAATGTTCATATAATTTTTTGCACTAGTTTTTTTTTTTGCAACACATGACTATTATTTTTTATTATTGATTGTGTATATTAGTTAGTTAATAATTTTAAAATATGTATTATAATTTATATTGCAAGTTAAATTGTCATTAATTGAAAATTGAGTTGGTTGCTAATGTATTGTTTTGATTTGTATTAAAATGGTAAGGTTTGATTTTGATGATAAAGTTTGTTCGAACGGAGGCAATGAGCTTGAAGTTTGCACTATAAGTAATTCTATTGATTCTTGGATGCATTGCATATCCTATGAAGGCCAAACATTTAAAGATGCTACAGAGTTCAGGATTTGTCTTAAAAATTATGCTATTGCTACTAGACGATCATTTTCTTACAAGAAAAATGATAGCGATAAGATCATAGTTGTTTGCAACAAAGAAAATTGTGAGTGGAGAATTTATGCCTCCAAATATAAATCAGACAATTTATTCGGCATAAGAAAATGCAACTTAATCCATAGTTGTGGGGATGATAATTTGAGGACTATAGGTCACCCTAAAGCTGATTCAACTTGGGTAGCTAATGTGGTGAAGGAGAAGTTAAGGGGAGGGTCATCATATCGTCCATGTACAATGATGAAGGACATTCAACGAGATTATGGAGTAGAACTTGAGTATCATAAAGTTTGGGCGGGCAAAGAAATGGCAATGCATGATATTCATGGGACTGATAAGGGGTCATATGATAAATTGCGATGGTATTGTCATGCTGTCAAAGAAACAAATCCAGGGAGTTATGCTGAATGTGAAATTGATCCGATGACAAATAAAATTTAGACGATTGTTCATATGTTTTCATGCATGTCTTATTGGTTTTATTAGTGGTTGTCGTCCATTAATTTTTTTGGATGGAACTCACATTAAGAACAAGTACAAAGGATGTCTATTAGTCGCTGTGGCTAAGGATGTGAATGATGATATTTTTACACTGGCGTATGCAGTTGTAGATGCAGAAAATGATTCTAATTGGGAATGGTTTTGCTACCAGTTAAAACATGTCTTGGCTTCCCAATATATCATGGTATTCCGTAACTCTACTTTTTTCTCTGACTGACATCCTGGATTGATCAAGGCTATTCAATTTGTGTTCCCTGGTAGTCACCATGCTTATTGTCTGAGACATCTGGTCAATAACTTTGTCAAGCAGGTGCGTCGTATGTTGCTTTACCAATATGTTAGCCATTTATTTTTTTTTTTTCTATCAACTGGTTATTATATATATATATATATATATATATATATATATATATATATATATATATATATATATATATATATATATATATATATATATATATTAAATTTTATTCTTGTAGGTATTGCGTAAATACCCTCTCCATAACAAAAAATATTGGTCTTCTGTTTTAAAGAAAGTTGCATATGCCCCATCAAGATACGAGTTCACTCAACATATGTTAAGTATAACAAATTCGATGCCACTTGCCCAGGAGTTTCTTGTGAACTCATCCCCTGAAAATTGGGCCAATGCTCTGTTTATGGGTGATCGATGAGGTGTCATTAATAATATTTCGAAAAGCCGAACAATTGATAAAACTCGCTATCTACCTATTGTGGCTATGGTAGATAATATATGCATTCAAATTATGACCATGATGCACCAAAGGCGTGAAAAAACATTGGAGATGACACAAGAACTAAGTCCAAAAAAGGAGAAGGAAATGTCAGTTGCATATAGTAAATCTCGAACCTTAAAAGTGCACAAGTCTTGTGGAGTTCGGTTTGAAGTCATAGATGGGGACAAAAGTTTTGTAGTGGATTTGAATTCATGGCATTGTTCTTGTCACGCCCCGAGAGCATGCCGAGCCGAAAATCAAACGGACGGCATCTCCCCTGTACGTGGCAACATTTCGGGTTAATACAAGGCCCGTAGGCCCACAACAACAACAGTATATATATAACAAATAATAGTAGCGGAAATAAAGTGCGCATACCCACATCATACATAACAAAATACAGGTGTACTCCACCTGACAAGACCACAGCACTAAAACCGTACAAAAACATCAACACCAAAATAACATCCACAACATAAAAACGAAACCCAAATATAAACTAAGGTCCATGACATAGGACCAAAATCCAAACACAATAAACAAGTCCAATACATAACCAAAGACGAACTCCTCGGGAGACTCGAAAAACAGAGATGGGATGGATCGGTCGGCGCAGCTCCAAGTCGTCACGAAGTCGTCTACCTGTTACCTGGGCGACAGAAAAACCCAGGGTCAGAGGTGGTGAGTAAAACTCAGCAGGTAATCAGAGAAAACATGTAAATATACGTATCAATATTACATGTCATTCAACAGTTTAATCTACTCGTATAACAAGTATACATCAGCATAACTATAGATATGCATGCATATACTAAATAAACTGAACATCAACGATGCTGACATACCTGGCAGTCAGCTACTCTATCCTGATCCAATCTGGCATATAATCACATCATAGGGTATAACAGTATAGTACTAACACAATATCCTAACCTGAGTCAAGGGTATCATTGTGAATATTCGATAGGTATACAAATATCAACCTACTACCATACAGGAATATGCAATAGCATGTATGAATATGTACAAACAAATGCAACAAGCATAGTACATACAAATGCATCACCAAAGTGAGTATACATATAGACTGTATCTGTATGTATACTAATCACCATCATCCATATATATATATATATACAAGCAGGTATGTATATATATATAATCATATGCAAAACACCGTATGATACTAATGATGCAACATGCATGGTCATGCTGCCACCCCTACTCGCTACCACGACCCGGTGTGGCCTAGGTGGCACGACATGACAACTATCCCGACTCGGTAGTCACCACTCTCGAAAGGACCGAGTTGGGTAGTATGATCAAGTAGCATATGAGCGTAAGTAGCCGCTCGCACGGGGTCCCCTCTCAGCCACTCCGACTAACACTACTAATAAGTGGTCGAGTACCAACGCACCCAGGACAACTGCACGCAACTCCAACAACCATCGTCAATAAGGTAGAGTGCGGCACAACAAATGCTATGCCCTCGCACCAGTTACTCCTCTGGAAGTAACCTGGGAGGCAGGATGACTGACGACTCTCTCTCAACCCCAAGGGGAGACGATGTCGTCAGTATACATGCAATGACATGAGGGTACTGTCTCACATACAGAACATCTACCCTAGACTCTCTGTTCAACAAAGAGTCACACCCAATTGATCAGTACTATCTCTACCCTGTAGAGAGTCATACTCATCTGATCCTGACAAGCTAGGACCATCGGTCCGTAGCGACACACTGTCCACGACTCACCTGACTATTTACACAACCCGTGGTTGGTAAATAAATATGCAAAATATAGGTATGGAACGAGTCCTACCTTTAGGGTCATACTTATCTACAGAGGACCTTTTTACCAAATTTATAATTTAGGTCATCCTCCGTACTCTAACATCTACACCCTACTAAACAGTTAAACCTACTTACATCGTATCTGTAACTTCTAGATCATGCTAGGGAATATGTGTTATCAATAATCGAGCACACATATATATCAACGATAAGTTCAAGCATACGATAAACAGAGCATGGTCAAGGTAATATGAACACCTAAGGTTCATATCTATGTCTAAATCTGAAAATCATTACATCTATCCGACCAGTAGGAAATTACCTACCTGATAAGAAGCTCGCGACAATATAAATCCTTACGGCCGCGGTCCTGCCTCGTATCCACGTCCTGCATAACCATGATATGCATTAAGTTCAAGCACATGACAATAGATATATTAAGTTTACTATTCTATCGTTTACAACCATTTCAATTGCGGATTTAACACAGCCGGCTTAATCCATCGACCGATAACCCTCCCAAAATTAGTTTACATTCCTTATAACCATACACCGCCTTCCCACGGTTATTTAGCTAACTCACATCCACATAAATCCATCCATCAGATCTATAGACAAATCACGCACCAACACCTCAATATGTAAATAACCATCCACCGTCGATAAATCTCTAACACACGGCCGATTCACCTCTTCGTGGCCAAGAACCCCATCATTAACAACCACACTAATTTAGGGATCTAACTATTTAAAACACTTCGTTAAAAATCATAACTTAACTGATTTGTTCGTTCATAGCTCTATCACAACCCATGGTTACACTTATAGAACCTCACTGCCCCTTTTACGACTGTTCACGGCCACACCTTCATCGTAAGCATAGCTTCACAGCCCACCTATCTCAACCTTGCAACCACCGCAAATCATCCACGAACCGCAGGACTCCGTCTCGTCTCCCCTGTTCACCCGCTCGAAACCACTGCCCAAACTCAACCTAATCGGACACAACCAAGGTAGTTCATCCTAACATCCAAAATTTAGAAATTTCTAATATGAGATAGAACAACTTGAACTTACCAATCGTTGGAACCTCCACCGGCAGCAAGGTCCCCAAAACCTAGCAGCCCGTTCACCAATCAACCTCCTGCCCAAATCACAAATCCAATTCCGAGTGACCACCACAGCAGATGTATATTTCATCCAAGATTGAAGAAACATCAACTACTCACCAAGCTCCGACAGCGAGCCCCTATTCCCCGACGAAGTCAACCCCCCCCCTGAAGCATAGCCCTAGCTCCTGCTAGAACTCCCGGTTCCGATAGTGTTTGAGAAGTCCCGCTCTTGATCGATCTGCTGCCATCCCGAATTCCCGACCACCCGCGTCGATGCTTGTCGGCCTCCTCTCCTACAGCCGAATCTCCACCGGCAAAGCGTCGGCAGTGGTTGGGATGCGATGGGGACGAAGGGCAGAGAGAGAGATCACGAGGGAGTCGAAGGAACTTCGAGAGTTAGGAAGAAGAGGGAGAGAGGGATCGGGAAGAGACAACGTCGGCGGCGGCGGCGGCGTCGAACGGAAGTCGCCGCGTGCGTGAAACGCCACACGAGTAATGTAAATCGCGAAAGCGGAAGGAAAGCGGCTTTTAATGGGTTAACGGGTCGGGGGTTTTCTTTTAACGGGTTGGGCTTTAAACCCAATAAACCATTAATCCCTAAATTCTAATTAAATCTAAGTTTTAATTAAACTAATAAAATTTCTTAAGCTAGGTTAGATGTAATTAACTTCTAACCATATTTTTTTTTTCTGGTATTTTACATTCTCCCCCACTTATTAAAATTTGGTCCCCAAATTTCGTACTTAAATGCAGAAATTAATTCAATCATATTCTGAAATAACCTCATACCTCAGGTAAACAGATGAGGGTATCGAGCTCGGATAGTATCCTCCAGCTTCCAGGTAGCCTCCTCATCCGTATGATGCTGCCATCCCACCTTTACGAGTCGGATGGTTTTGTTCCGCAACTGTCGCTCCTTGCGATCAAGAATCCGCACCGGAGTCTCCTCATAAGTCGCATTCGCCTGGAGTGGTATCGGAACCTCTTTCAGAACATGATCAGATCGCGGCACGTATTTCCTCAACATGGAATACGTTGTGAACACTCGCAAGTGTCGGAGGTAAAGCCAACCGATAAGCTACACCTCCTATCCGCTCTAATATCTCAAATGGACCAATGTAACGTGGAGCTAATTTTCCTTTTATCCCAAATCTCTTGACTCCTTTGGTGGGAGACACTCGTAGGAATACATGGTCCCCGACTGAGAATTCCAGAGGCCTTCGCCTCCGGTCCGCATAACTTTTCTGTCTATCCTGTGCCTCAGACAATCATCGTCTGATCACTCACACCAACTCTGCATCCCGCTGGATACTCTGGGGCCCCAATATCTGTCGTTCCCCAACTTCTTCCCATAACACAGGAGATCTGCAGGTCCGCCAGATAATGCCTCGAATGGAGCCATCTGGATAGAAGAGTGGTAGCTGTTGTTGTAGGCAAACTCCACTAAAGGAATGTGATCCTCCCAACTGCCACCGAAATCCATGACGCAAGACCTCAATAAATCCTCCAGAGTCTGAATGGTACGTTCGGACTGTCCGTCTGTCTGCGGATGAAAGGCTGTACTGAGTCGAAGCTCTGTGCCCATGGCTCGCGGACTCGCGAATCGCGAAGTAAATCGCGGATCTCTATCAGATATAATACTCAATGGTACTCCATGTAATCTGATGATCTCTCGGCAGTACAATTCCGCTAGACGATCCAATGAGTCCGTCTCACGCATCGGAAGGAAGTGAGCTGATTTGGTTAATCGATCCACGATCACCCAAATCGCAGTATGTCCTTTACGGGTTACGGTAATCTCGTAACGTCCATCGTGATATGCTCCCACTTCCATTCCGGGATCGGGATTTCCTGAAGTAACCCCGCAGGTTTCTGATGTTCGGCCTTCACTTGCTGGCATACTAGGCATCGTGCGACAAAGTCCGCAATATCTCGTTTCATACCGTTCCACCAGTATAAGCGCTTCAAATCTCGGTACATCCGAGTACCACCAGGATGTATAGCAAATCTCGACTGATGTGCTTCTGTGCGATTCTTCCTTAACTGGGTGTGTGTCCGGAACACATAGTCGTCCTCGGAAACGAAGCACACCACTCTCGTCACTCGAGAAATCCGTCTGACGTTCTGAGTCTATCGTGCTGCTCAAGAACTGCAGATGCTGATCACTGACTTGTGCTTCCTTGATCCTCTCAAAGAATGGCGGTGGGCAACCATAGATACTAATATCCCCGGATGTTTGGCCGTGTTCGCAACAATCCCAACTCGAGAACTATCGAACTAGATCGATGCGAATCGCCGGATGACCGCCGAACTCCACGAGACTTCTGCTCGGCGCATCGCTACCACATTAGCCTTTCGGATGATACCGATGGTGCGTCATAATCCTTCGATACTCCATCCACCGTCTGTCTCAGTTGGCTCTTTCTCGTGAGCAGTACTTGGACTTTTATGGTAAAGGTAATCCCATACAAGTAGTGCCTCCATATCTTCAATGCGAAAATAATGGCGGCTAACTCTAGATCGTGCACTGGGTAATTTCTCTCGTGATCTTTTAGTTGACGGGAGGCGTAAGATACCACACGGTTGGACTGCATCAGAACTGCTCCCAACCCTTGGATAGAAGTATCCGTGTCATGCCCCGAGGGAGTCTCTACCAGACGAAAATCCGACAGCACCTCCCTTGTACGGGTGACAATACCAATTTTTATACAAGACCTACACGGCCACTATACATCGGTCAACACGACCGGAACAAAAACATCTACACACGCAGATCATAAGACCTCAGGCCAACCATCATAGTAAATAAATGAAATCTATAACATCTAGACTTACCCCTTCTGCCATCTGAGCAGGAACATACAACCAAACTAATTGAATAGTCCATAAGGACACCACAATTATTCCCAAACTTCCATAAGTACATAACCACAACATCAGGACCTATACATATCCTCTATACAAAATCCAAAACCAATAGACCAATAAAACCTATTCATTTGACGAGGATTAGCGATTGGACTGACTCTCCCGACAAAGATCATCCCCGAAATAAATATAAAACCACGGGGTAAGTTCAAAGAACTTAGCGGATACTAGTCGACATGAATAGTAAGAAATAGCTAACAATACTAATCATGCCAGTACAGTCTCATATATGTGGTAAGCAAGAAATAAATGCAAAAGGACTGTACTCACCTGAGTCTCCTACCCTGATATAGGAGCATATGCCCTACTATAAGGGATAAAATCATCACCATATAAGAATATGAATCCTGTATGCATGAAAATCATATACAACATCCAAGGCATCAATACAATAATGCAGCAAACACAATACAAATGCAATCCGTGCAAAAATGCATGCCGTCGTATATGACATGGTCACCACGCTACACCGCCTCACACGCGATGGTGAAGCCGAGTGGGTAGGGCTATGACAATCAGTGCACTCTGCCATCATCGCTCTCCCGAGTGGCCGAGTGGAGGATGTCTTGTCGAGTACACCTATCCTCCCGCCCCAAACATAGTGGGAGTTAAGCTCTCATCTCCTGTCATGATGAGGAGGGATCCTCGCCGCTACCACGCTGCCTCGTCGCTACCATGGCGGACCTGAGCTCGACAGAGCAATCGTGACACACTCTGATGTACCACTAACCCATGAGTGGCAGTGTAGCGTTATGTAATGTCATGGCTCAACAATAATGGAACCCGTCATGCAATCATGCAAGATGGTGCATGACACTAAAGCATGTAATACCAACTAACATACGTGATCCAATAATATGCACAATAAAAAGGTACATATACATGATCCAAGTAAAACAGGGAAAGTATAACTATAAACTGATAAAATGCATGTATCAAATAGGCACAATAACATGCAAGGCGGATAAACATGAAAACTATTGCAAGCTATAACTATCTAGCATATCAACATGACTATGTCAAAAAGACAAGTCAAAATACCCGCCTTATATAATACTCGTGATAACCATCTTCACGCCCGGGGTCCTGTCTCGTGACTGAAACCTGCATACAACATAACTATTATTAAGCACTAAGATACGATCCATCGTCAAATCAAATCCTAAGCCGATTTCGGACATAAACCAATTAACCCAAATGCTTAATAAAATCCCAGTCACATCCCACCTAATACAACTATCGTTTCATCCAATTAATCAAATATGATTTTACCACCCCTATTATCATGTGTACCATATCCTAACAAAATCGCACAGCCTGTTCTAATCACCGAAACAGCCCAAACGAGTCCTCTCCTCTCACAGCCAACTTAAGTGACCAAACCAACTCAAACTCGTAGCCAACTCCACAAATCAAAAATCCAACCGCATAAAACCAAAATTAACCACCATATGCACCAAGAAAAGAAGCAGATCATGCTTACGGTAGTTGAAACCTCGACAAAGAAACCCAACGCCAACTCTACTGCCCTAATTCCAGCCATCATCAACCTGCATTTGATCACCAACAGCCATTCAACCTCCAAAACCGCGCACCATTACCTACAAAACACTTAATGGCAGATGCAAGAAGGAGAAATCAACAGTTATACCTAAATCTGCATCTTCACCGGCGGCTCCTTTATTTCCCCTATCTCGCTGTTCGCCGAGTAAGCGACCCCGCCTCCGTGGCGGCGGAGATCTCATCGCATCGGTGAGGTCGGGAGAGGGACAGTGGGCGACCACAGTTCAAGCTCGCGAAAAGGGCGAAGGCGTCGGCGGTGTTGTGGGTGGCGATCACGAAGAAGCGGCGGTGTGTACGTGAGGAGAAATCGAGAGCGGCGGCGCGGCTCTCAACCATGCACGGTGACTGGCCACGTGAGCAGCGGCGGCGACGGCGGCTGGCGTGCGGCGTGGGAAAGGAACAAGCGATGGTGCGGCGAGGAGAAGGAACGGCAGCGGTGCTTGAGGGAGAGGGCAACGGTTGCGCGAGGTCGGGAGAAGGAAAGATGGCTGTGTCGTGCGAAGCGGCGCCGAAGGAAATCGGGGATCGGAGGAGAGAAAAAAAAATGGTTAACTTATAACCTAGGTTTATTACTTAGGTTAATTAAACCTATTGATTAATTAAAACAGACCCTTTAAAAGCCGGTTTTCTTATCTACGTAAATACCCCGTACAAGCCTTGTTTAATTCAGAAAAATTCTAGAAAAATTTCTAAAATTCTCCAAAAATTCCGAAAATAATTTCTAAGATTATTTTCTTAATTTTGGCCATTTAATTTAGTGTTTTAAATTTCGGTATTTAACAATCCGTATAGAGAACCATCCCATCAACACCAGAAGGAATCACTAAGATAGGTGCAGAAACTAGTCGTCGCTTAAGCTCCTGGAAGCTAGTTTCACAGGCCTCTGACCAGGTGAACTTGACCCCTTTTCGAGTCAGGCGAGTGAGTGGCATGGCGATACTCGAGAATCCCTCCACGAATCTCCGATAATACCCGGCCATACCAAGAAAACTACGGACTTCCTGAACTGATTTTGGCTGCTCCCAACTGGTAATCGCCTCAATCTTCTGGGGATCTACAGAAATACCTCTGTTGGACACCACATGTCCAAGAAAACCCACTGAGGATAACCAGAATGCACATTTGCTAAACTTGGCATACAACTGTTCCTGTCGCAAAATTTCCAATACTATCCGCAGATGTTGTTCATGCTCTTCCTCGGATCGAGAATAAATCAATATATCGTCGATGAACACTATTACGAACTGATCTATATACCTTAGGAATACCCGATTCATTAAGTCCATAAATGCAGCTGGGGCATTCGTGAGACCGAAAGGCATCACTAGAAACTCGTAATGTCCATAGCAGTGCGAAAAAGTACGAACATCCTCATCTCTTATCCGGCGATGATATCTGGCCTTGAATCAATTTTAGAATACACACATGTATCCTTAAGCTGATCGAATAAATCTTCTATCCTCGGCAGTGGATATTTGTTCTTAACTGTGACTGCATTCAGTTGCCGATAGTCAATACATAACCGCAACGATCCATCCTTCTTTTTGACAAAGAGTACCGGTGCTCCCCATGGTGAAACACTAGGTCGGATGAATCCATTATCCGGACTCCTGCGGTTGAACTTTAAGTTCATTCAGCTCCTTTGGCGCCATCCGATAAGGAGGTTTCGATATAGGCGCGGTTCCTGGAATCACCTCTATCGCAAATTCAACTTGCCTAGGAGGTGGCAAGCCTGGAAGTTCATCGGGAAATACATCTGGATACTCTCGGACTACTCGCACATCAGAGAGGGGTGGTAGTCCTGAGTTCTCAACTTTGACCAGAGATAGCAAATAACCAATAACTTCTGAGCTTGTAAAGCTGATATAATGGATAATCCATCATCTCTAGTACCAACAAATTCCCAAGGTGGTGATCGGTGGTGGAAGGTCACTACTCTTGCTCTCTGATCCCTTTGTAGCGTGTAAGCGCCAACCACCCATACCGAGAATAATATCGAACTCTATCATTTCCAACACCTGAAGGTCCACTGTAAGGATATGCCCGTCAAAGTCTAATGGGCAACCCTTAATTTCTTGGTGGCTAGTTAGCACCTCTCCTGATGGCAAGGATACTGCTAACCCACAAGAACGAACCCTGGGGATTCTTCCCACTCTACTCAGAAACACTCTAGATACAAATGAATGGGAACTACCGGTATCTATCAACGTATCAGCATATATAGAATAAACTGAAACCATACCGCGTATGACTGATCCATCAGCCCGCTGTGCCTCCTCTCTAGGGATGGCAAAAACTCGTCCAGTCTCTATATTCGTCGGCTGCATCCCGGACGATGTAGTAGTGTGCCACCACTCCGGCTGGATCTGGTTCTGTAATATTGGAGGCTGAGTAGTTGGTGCAGGCATAAGGTATCCCTGAGAACTGGCTGGTAAGAACTGCTGCGGTGCGGATACTCCTGGATAGTAGATCACAATATGGCATCGCAGAACCTTCGGCTCTGATACCAATAAAGTTGTCACGCCCCGAGAGCATGCCGAGCCGAAAATCAAACGGACGGCATCTCCCCTGTACGTGGCAACATTTCGGGTTAATACAAGGCCCGTAGGCCCACAACAACAACAGTATATATATAACAAATAATAGCAGTGGAAATAAAGTGCGCATACCCACATCATACATAACAAAATACAGGTGTACTCCACCTGACAAGACCACAGCACTAAAACCGTACAAAAACATCAACACCAAAATAACATCCACAACATAAAAACGAAATCCAAATATAAACTAAGGTCCATGACATAGGACCAAAATCCAAACACAATAAACAAGTCCAATACATAACCAAAGACGAACTCCTCGGGAGACTCGAAAAACAGAGATGGGATGGATCGGTCGGCGCAGCTCAAGTCACACGGTCGTCACCGCACTGGCGATGAAAAACCCTGTGGGAGGTGGTGAGTAAAACTCGATCGTCGAGAAAACATGTAAATATACGTATCAATATTACATGTCATTCAACAGTTTAATCTACTCGTACAACAAGTATACATCAGCATAACTATAGATATGCATGCATATACTAAATAAACTGAACATCAACGATGCTGACATACCTGGCAGTCAGCTACTCTATCCTGATCCAATCTGGCATATAATCACATCATAGGGTATAACAGTATAGTACTAACACAATATCCTAACCTGAGTCAAGGGTATCACTGTGAATATTCGATAGGTATACAAATATCAACCTACTACCATACAGGAATATGCAATAGCATGTATGAATATGTACAAACAAATGCAACAAGCATAGTACATACAAATGCATCACCAAAGTGAGTATACATATAGACTGTATTTGTATGTATACTAATCACCATCATCCATATATATATATATACAAGCAGGTATGTATATATATATAATCATATGCAAAACACCGTATGATACGGCAATGCAACATGCATGGTCATGCCTGCTCACCCCTACTCGCTACCACGACCCCAGTGTGGCCTAGGTGGCACGACATGACAACTATCCCGACTCCAGCCGTCACCACTCTCGAGTGACCGAGTTGGGTAGCATGATCAAGTAGCATATGAGCGTAAGTAGCTCGCGAACGTCCCCGGCTGCTGGCCACTCCGACTAACACTACTAATAAGTGGTCGAGTACCAACGCACCCAGGACAACTGCACGCAACTCCAACAACCATCGTCAATAATGGTAGAGTGCGGCACAACAAATGCTATGCCCTCGCACCAGTTACTCCTCTGGAAGTAACCTGGGAGGCAGGATGACTGACGACTCTCTCTCAACCCCAAGGGGAGACGATGTCGTCAGTATACATGCAATGACATGAGGGTACTGTCTCACATACAGAACATCTACCCTAGACTCTCTGTTCAACAAAGAGTCACACCCAATTGATCAGTACTATCTCTACCCTGTAGAGAGTCATACTCATCTGATCGACAAGCTAGGACCATCGGTCCAGAGTAGCTCACGACTATTTACACAACCCGTGGTTGGTAAATAAATATGCAAAATATAGGTATGGAACGAGTCCTACCTTTAGGGTCATACTTATCTACAGAGGACCTTTTTACCAAATTTATAATTTAGGTCATCCTCCGTACTCTAACATCTACACCCTACTAAACAGTTAAACCTACTTACATCGTATCTGTAACTTCTAGATCATGCTAGGGAATATGTGTTATCAATAATCGAGCACACATATATATCAACGATAAGTTCAAGCATACGATAAACAGAGCATGGTCAAGGTAATATGAACACCTAAGGTTCATATCTATGTATAAATCAAAATCATTACATCTCTATCCAGTAGGAAATTACCTACCTGATAAGAAGCTCGCGACAATATAAATCCTTACGGCCGCGGTCCTGCCTCGTATCCACGTCCTGCATAACCATGATATGCATTAAGTTCAAGCACATGACAATAGATATATTAAGTTTACTATTCTATCGTTTACAACCATTTCAATTGGGGATTTAACACAGCCGGCTTAATCCATCGACCGACAACCCTCCCAAAATTAGTTTACATTCCTTATAACCATACACCGCCTTCCCACGGTTATTTAGCTAACTCACATCCACATAAATCCATCCATCAGATCTATAGACAAATCACGCACCAACACCTCAATATGTAAATAACCATCCACCGTCGATAAATCTCTAACACACGGCCGATTCACCTCTTCGTGGCCAAGAACCCCATCATTAACAACCACACTAATTTAGGGATCTAACTATTTAAAACACTTCGTTAAAAATCATAACTTAACTGATTTGTTCATTCATAGCTCTATCACAACCCATGGTTACACTTATAGAACCTCACTGCCCCTTTTACGACTGTTCACAGCCACACCTTCATCGTAAGCATAGCTTCACAACCCACCTATCTCAACCTTGCAACCACCGGCAGCGCCATCCACAGAACCGACAGACTCCGTCTCGTCTCCCCTGTTCACCCGCTCGAAACCACTGCCCAAACTCAACCTAATCGGACACAACCAAGGTAGTTCATCCTAACATCCAAAATTTAGAAATTTCTAATATGAGATAGAACAACTTGAACTTACCAATCGTTGGAACCTCCACCGGCAGCAAGGTCCCCAAAACCTAGCAGCCCGTTCACCAATCAATCTCCTGCCCAAATCATAAATCCAATTCCGAGTGACCACCACAGCAGGTGTATATTTCATCCAAGATTGAAGAAACATCAACTACTCACCAAGCTCCGGCAGCGAGCCCCTATTCCCCGACGAAGTCAACCCCCCCTGAAGCATAGCCCTAGCTCCTGCTAGAACTCCCGGTTCCGACAGTGTTTGAGAAGTCCCGCTCTTGATCGATCTGCTGCCGTCCCGAATTCCCGACCACCCGCGTCGATGCTTGTCGGCCTCCTCTCCTACAGCCGAATCTCCACCGGCAAAGCGTCGGCAGTGGTTGGGATGCGATGGGGACGAAGGGCAGAGAGAGAGATCACAGGAGTCGAAGGAACTTCGAGTTAGGAAGAAGAGGGAGAGAGGATCGGAAGAGACAACGTCGTCGTGGCGGCGTCGAGCGGAAGTCGCCACGTCGTGAAAGCGTTGCGCGAGTAAGCTGCGTCGGCCGAAAGCGGAAGGGAGCGGCGACTTTTAATGGGTTAACGGGTCGGGGGTTTTCTTTTAACGGGTTGGGCTTTAAACCCAATAAACCATTAATCCCTAAATTCTAATTAAATCTAAGTTTTAATTAAACTAATAAAATTTCTTAAGCTAGGTTAGATGTAATTAACTTCTAACCATATTTTTTTTTTTCTGGTATTTTACAGTTCTTGTCGAGTTTGGCAAATCTATAGACTACCATGCAAGCATGCTTGCTCTTGCATAGAATCAAAATCCATGTCGGTTTATCAATTCTGTGATGGATATTTTAAGATAGACATGTACTGCCAAGCTTACAAAGGAATTATTAATCTCATTCCAACATTTGACATGTACGAGAGCTATCTCGATGATGGAGATACCATTTACGCTCCTACAACTCGTAGCCAACCAGGACGTAGAAGGACTAAGCGGATACCTTCTCAAGTTGAACAATGTGTGACAACGTGTGGGAGATGTCATGGGTGAGGGCATAATAGACGAACATGCAAAGAACCAGTGTCATAATTGGTATGAGTCACATAGACCTTAATACTATATCGTTTCATATAATTAAACTAACTATGTCGTGTTGTTTGTTATTTATTTTCAAAATGTCAAACTAACATCTTTTTTTTTTGTTTTAATTTCTTGCAGGCATAAGCAATTGCTAAACCGAGGAAGCAATTTTGAAGGTTTTTAAAAAATATCTACAAGATCTAGTGATATTTTGTGATTTGTATTAAACAAAACTAGTGTTGGTATAAAACTTTGTTATTTATATATAAGACTTTAATGATCCATTTATGTGGTTAAAAGTTGGATGTTGGTTATGTAATTGCAACTAAGAGATACTTTATGAAGTGATTTATATATTAATTATTAAAATATTATGTTTAATGGTAGTTTTATATATGTTGTTATATGTTGTGGTTTCATACAACTACAAATGCACCTTGACAAATTTTTCCCAGAAATATTTGAAAAAGTACTCAATTTTAGACTCTCGGAACTTAATTTACCTCAAGTGATACCCAATTTTATGATTATTTGAAAAAGTACTCAATTATTTAATTTTTAAAAGAAACATGTTCTCCACTCATCATAAAATATAAGTACTTATTTGACATTCATAAAATAAACAATAGAATACCTAAAGTGATACAACAAATATCTAATTTTTATCAAGTGATGTTTATTATGGCCCTTTAACTACTTGAATTCGGTTAAAAAATTACATTTGAAATAAGTCATTCATCAAATAAAACATAAGATATCTAAAGTAATACAACGAGTATGTAATTTTTATCAAGTATTACTTGACGTGACCCCTTAAACACTTAAATACCAATAGCCTACCTAAAGTGATAAAATAAATACCTAATTTTCATCAAGTAATACTTATTGTGACCTTTTAACTACTAGAATTCGGTTAAAAAACTATACTTTAAATTTAATCTTGAATGACTTATTTGACATTCATCAAATAAATTATAGGATATCTAAAGTGATACAACGAGTATCTAATTTTTATCAAGTGCTACTTGACGTGACCCCTTAAACACTAAATAATAATAGAATACCTAAAGTGATATAACAAGTACCTAATTTTTATCAAGTGATACTTGTTATGACCCTTTAACTACTTGATTCGGTTAAAAAATTACACTTAGAATTTAATCTTGAATGACTATTTGGCATTCATAAAATAAACTATAGGATATTTAAAGTGATACAACGAATATCTAATTTTATCAAGTGGTACTTGATGTGACCCCTTAAACAATTAAATAACAATTGAATACTTAAAGTGATACAAAAAATGTCTAATTTTTATCAAGTGACTTGTTATATCCCTTTAAGTACTCGAATTCGGTTAAAAAACTACACTTAGAATTGTTTCTTGAATGACTTAATTATTTGACATTCATCAAATAAACCATAGGATATATAAAGTGATACAACGAGTATCTAATTTTTATCAAGTGCTACTTGACGTGACCCCTTAAACACTTAAATAATAATAGAATATCTAAAGTGATACAACGAGTACCTAATTTTTATCAAGTGATACTTGTTATGACCCTTTAGCTACTCAATTCGGTTAAAAAACTACACTTAGAATTTAATCTTGAATGACTTATTTAACATTCATCAAATAAACTATAGGATATCTAAAGTGATACAACGAGTATGTAATTTTTATCAAGTGCTACTTGGCGTGACCCCTTAACCACTTAAATAACAATAGCATACCTAAAGTGATACAACAAATACCTAATTTTTATCAAGTAATACTTGTTATAGGCCTTTAACTACTCGAATTCAGTTAAAAAACTACATTTGAAATTTAATCTTGAATGACTTATTTGACATTCATAAAATAAATTATAGGATATCTAAAGTGATACAATGAGTATTTAATTTTTATCAAGTGTTACTTGATGTGACCCCTTAAACACTAAATAATAATAGAATACCTAAAGTGATACAATGAGTACCTAATTTTTATCAAGTGATACTTGTTATGACCCTTTAACTACTCGATTCGGTTAAAAAACTACACTTAGAATTTATTCGTGAATGACTATTTGACATTTATCAAATAAACTATAGGATATCTAAAGTGATACAACGTATTGGAGTATTGGGAATACAATCAAAGTTTTACATTGGTAAGACATGGAAAAGATCATGTGCTTATAAGATGAAAAGATATCTCCATTGGTATGAGACCTTTTGGGTAAAACTCAAAAATAAAACCATGATGGCTTAGACCCAAAGTGGAGACTATCATGTCATTTGTGGAGATATGTGAATCTTATAGGCACTAACAATTGATATCAGAGTCATAGTTCATGTCAAGTCAAGAACCTCGAACGAAAGAAGTTGAGCTCCCATGTCCGGATTAAGAGAACTAGACACCAGGCAAGAAGTCCAGTTGGGTCGGGAGGACCGAACAACTGGCAGGAAGTCCAGTTGGGCCAGATGGGATGAACAACTAGCAGAAAATTCAACTGAGTCAGGATTACCAGACAGTTGGCAGGAAGTTTTGATGGGTTGAGGATCGGACATCAAGCATAGGATGTCCTTTGAGGACGAATAGGCTTGAAGCAGACACTTTGGTCAATGTGGTCCTTCGTTTGAGGGGGGATTGTTGGAGTATTGGGAATATAATCAAAGTCCCACATTGGTAAGACATGGAAAAGATCATGTGCTTATAAGATGAAAAGATATCTTCATTGGTATGAGACCTTTTGGGTAAAGGCTAAAAACAAAACCATGAGGGCTTAGGCCCAAAATAGACAATATCATGTTATTGTGGAGATATGTAAATCTTATAGGCACTGACACAACGAATATCTAATTTTATTAAGTGCTACTTGACGTGACCCCTTAAACACTTAAATAATAATAGAATACCTAAAGTGATACAATGAGTACCTAATTTTTATCAAGTGATACTTGTTATGACCATTTAGCTACTCGATTCGGTTAAAAAATTACACTTAGAATTTAATCTTGAATGACTTATTTGGCATTCATCAAATAAACCATAGGATATCTAAAGTGATACAACGAGTATGTAATTTTTATCAAGTGCTACTTGGCGTGACCCCTTAAACACTTAAATAACAATAGCATACCTAAAATGATACAACAAATACCTAACTTTTATCAAATAATACTTGTTATGACCCTTTAAAAGCTCAAGGGATCATCGGAGAAGATCCCCTAAAACACTGGACCAAAAATCAGGTACTCTGCAAACTAGAAAGAGAAGACTCAAGTATTCATTCTCGGGAAAGAGTATGAGAAGGCTCATGCTCAAGTATGGAGTCTTTTACTTGGAAGAATCGAGTACAAGAAACTCGAAATTAGGAGTGTCGAGTACAAAAGCACAAGTAATGTTGGGTACTCAATTAGTCGGAGAAAGCAGCATGTTTGTTGGACAATGGTACTCGACCAAGGTTCCTCGTACTCGAGAAATTGGTGGGATGCCTATAGAAGCATCTGACCGAGTATGGAAACCCAAGATCTGAGTACGAGAGAATCAAATTTGGGAGTGATGAGTACAAATGTTCCAGACAATGAAATAAACAAAATATAATACCTAAATTATTTTTAAAAATACCAAAATTTAGTCAATGGATACTTATTTTGGCTCATTAAATACTCTGATTCAATTATTGAATGACTTTAATTTGTTTGTGGGATTCATGAAATAAACCTAAATATTAATCAACCAATACTTGTTTTGACCCCTTAAATATACATTGAAGTTAATATTAGTGACTTTTGTTTGACAATCATGAAGTAAAAATATGATATATAAATTGTTAAAAATGATACCTAATTTTAGTTAATGGATATTTATTTTATCCCATTAAATACCCCGATTCGATTATTGTGTGTGTGATTCGTGAAATTAAAATATAATACCTAAATAGGTATAAGAAGTACTTAATATTAATCAATTGGTACTTATTTTGACCCCTTAAATATTAAAAAATCCGGCATGATCTTAACGCACGAATAACATACCATCACTACAAAAGTAGAAGAAGAAAAGGGCGAAACTAATACCATAAATCCAACACTCAAAGGTCAATTCATACATCAAACATGAAATTATCATCCCACCAAAATACTGTTCTACAAATTCATAATATCAGGACACCAATTTAAAACATAATTATATCTCCATCATCACCAATACATAACAACTATCAGACAAGATTGTCGAAACATTGACAACGCACTGATAAGTCATTTCGATCCTTTGAACAAGCCTCGTTTATCAGACAAAATGGCCGAAGCAATCCGAGCTCTATACCCTTCGATTGATGTGTCCCATTCTTCTTTCCAAAATGTTGGATTATCTCTGGCAAAGCATTCACCCCATAGACAAATATAAACACCACAATTCAAATCATTTCCTTGTTGTCGACTCTTTAATGCAATTACTTCACCTATGCCAATATCACATTGTTCCACATTCCAAAGATATCTCGCCAAAAATTTTGCCTACACAACCAATTCAAACAAACATATTTATCAAATCAATCATAAAAGATGTGTACCAATTTTAAAAAAATAAAAATAACATATTTTTTTATCCAACTTACAAATTTCTTATTTGCATTTGTAAATAGAGTGCTAATAGAATTTTTATTGAAAGATTTTTCGCTTGGAGTATACACGAGCAAGAACCAATGTGCTTTATAATGCATAGGGAAAAGTATGTGTTTACAGTATTCTAGGAGCTCTTTCTTTAGCTCTGACAGCTTGACCAATGAACTCTTGGTCAACTTTGATAAAAATACTGAAAAATTGTTATCAGTAATCCTCTTTTGCTTGGTATTTTCGAGCATAGTAATCACCTCATTCTATAAAAAATTAAAAAATAATCATTAACTATCACTATGATGATAATATAAATCAAATACTATTAAGAGTATGTACCGAGACATTAGGAGGCATGCAATATATTTCATGCCCATAGTTATTTTCTTTGTTGCTCAAAACATTGAAATAGGCATGAATGAGGTTAGATCGTAATTCGGTGCCAAACAAACACTGCAATAACTCATACCCATACAATAATACATCATCATCTTGCCAGACTACACCACTACAAAGCCAAAATACCAAACTTAGCAACTCAAAAAATAAAATAGTAAAATAAGATTTCAGAAACATTAAAGTAATATAAGATATTTTTACCCCAAAATATCCCCGCAGATGTACTTCTCAATAATATTTTTTTCTTCCGTTGATATTTTATCATGCCCATTAAAGTCTAATCTTCCTCGGAACTCCTGTAGAGATTCCTCTACAACACTATCAGCAATATTTTGAATATCTATACTCATATCATCCTATATAGAAACAGCAGCATATAGAAATACAAAATTCAATCAAAAAATTAAACACTACAATACTCGTCAAATATATAAAATATATGCAGGAATTGTAAAAAATATTTACTGAAACTACCTCATCCACGACTTGGGTCAAATGTCGTTTACTCTTTCGCTTTGGGACAGTACTAGGGGGTGTCATGTAGTCCAGATTTTTCTTTTTTTTCAATCTATCTGTTCTTCTCTGAACAGTCTTCACAATAGATGATTTTGGATTATAAACAATCATCTCTTTTCCTTTTTCGGTATTGCTACCTACATTATCATTATCTCTAGCATTTGTGTTCATTTGCGCTTCATCTATAACCACTTTGAAAAAACTCTTCGACTTACCTTTGTCGTCTGTGTTCATTGGCACTTTGTCGTCAACAACTTTGTTCAAAATTTCAACACTATGATCAGCATCCACAGCTACATCTTTCTCGGTATGACCTTCATCATGCATATGTGGGGAATCCTTAAAGCCATATTGGTTTGTATCCTCTTCAACCACTTTATTTTTTCCCTTTAACACTTTAATCTCATTTTCAAGCCTTTTTATGTGATCCAACAATTCTGAATCACCGAGTCGAGAATCAACCTGGAAATAGAAATGTTAATTAAGCATGCTAATTGGTTGAATAATAGACTCTTAATAAATTTATTATCTTGGATTAAAAATTGTTACCTCACCAAACCTCTCTATATCATCAACAAGTATTTTTTCCTCTTGGAATGACTTGATTGGCACAATCTAAAAGTAAAAAAGATAAATTTTTAGTTCAATAACACATTTAAACCAAATTATACAATGATAAAGAATAAATTGCACAAACCTTATTTGACTTCACCGCCATTAATGCAGCCTTTGCACCTTTAGGATTAACAGGAATTTTGCTCTCTCCCCACTTGAATAATCGAGGAAAGCAATGTAAAACACGAGGTTGACCAAGCATAGAAACTCTTTCATAAACCCAACCCTATACAAATACAATGATTAGCATTTACTCACTCAACAAATAACACATATATGCTAAAAATAATACCATCAGTCCAACTATGCAACCTCCCATATATGTTTTCTCTTTTTTGTCAACTTTGGAGTATCCAAGATGATCTTCAATTTCAGCACGCAAAAATCTAAAAGCTGCATCTCCCCAACCATACTCAAAAAATATTTCCAAATTGTCTAAGTATGGGAAAATAAAACTAGGTGTACCAAAATTGCTAATAGGAAATATAACACAATTAAAAAGTAGCAAAATAAAAAACCTAAAAAAATCATCAATTTCTAATTCTTTATCCGCCAACACAAATAACTTCTCTATGATGACATTTCTCTTAACACATTTTATCCCCTTGAAATGTCGCTCAAGGAAGTTAGAACCCAATTTCAAATCGATATTAACCGGTTGACCAACGCTAGGTAAACCAATAACGATTGAGAACTCCTTAGAAGTGAATGACACCATGATATTATTTCCAAAACAAAAGCTGCATGTCTCTACTTCAAAGCGTTTAAACATTGCATAAACTCTTGAGATGCTTATAGAAAGCTTTTGAATCTTCAACCAAGGTGCAAGAGGTGAAGTCTTGATCTTCTTTAATTGTAGTTCACCTAGTTTGGGAACCAATTGTTTCATGACTGACACAAATTTTGTTGGAGAACACCTTGAATAATCTTCTTTTCCACTTGGTTCAACATCTCCATCATTATCATTCGTGTGTTTTTTAGTCCTTGTCATTTCTAATTCATAAAAAGTTTAATTAGCAATAATTTCAATAAATATTTCCATAAAATAAGTCAATAAGAAACACAACATGACATATTAATCTAGATAATGCATTAAGCAATATAGGACAAAATTAGTATCACAATAAGTATCGATTGACGAAAGCCACAAACATATGCCACTTAATATTAACTTTTAAATAATTTTTTTGACATCCTCAGATAATCGAATTTTGGTATTTAAATGGTCAAAACAAGTATCGATTGACTAACATTAAGTACTTTTTCTACCAATTTAGGTATCATTGTTTTATTTCATGAATAACACAAACAATAATCGAATCAGGGTATTTAATGAGTCAAAATAAGTACCTATTGACTCACATTAGATATAAAATCTTTTATAGCAATTTAGGTATCATATTTTTATGTCATGAACGTCAAACAAAAGTCAATATTATTAACTTCAAAGTATAATTTATATTTATAACACCAAAAATTGATTCAGAATATTTGAGCCTGAAATCAAATATCTATTGACTCAAATTAGATGCTCTTTGTACCAATAAAAAAAAATTATATAATTATCACAAAAAATTTACCCAAAATTGTATGTTAAATCAGTACCACAATAAAAACCGATTAACGAAGGCTACAAACATAAGTCACTTAATATTAACTTTTAAATAATTTTTTTTTGACATTCTCAAATAATCAAATTTTGGTATTTAAATAGTCAAAACAAGTATCGATTGACTAACATTAAGTATATTTTCTACAAATTTTGGTATAATTATTTTATTTCATGAATAACACAACTAATAATCGAATCAGGGTATTTAATGAGCTAAAATAAGTATCTATTGACTCACATTAGGTACAAAATCTTTTATAACAATTTATATATCATATTTTTACTTCATGAACTTTAACAAAACCATTATTATTAAGCAGTATAATTTTTACATCTCAAAAATCAAATCAAAATATTTTAAAGCACAAATCAAATCTATTGACTCAAATTAAATACTCTTTGTATCGATAAAAAAATTTATGTAATTATCATAAAAAATTATCGAAATTATATGTAATTAAGCATATTTACCTTGTTTAATCTTTTTATGAACTTGCTCGTTAGTCTTGCTCCTCTATCGCATTTGCTTGATCTTGGGTCGCTAGTATAAGGAGACAAAATGATTTTCAAAGGGGCGATGAGCGGTTTGGTCAGTGAGGATGAATCAAGTGTTTAGGGTTCTGCAGTTGGGAGGGAAGACGATGACTTGTTGGGAAGAAAATTGCTGCTATCACATTTGCTGCCTCAAGTCGCTAGTGGTCAAGGTAGGAGAGTCGATGGTTTTCAAGGGCGCAAGCAAATGATTTGGTCGGGATCAACCGAGAGTTTCTGTTAAGGGGAAGGGAAGAAGATGGGTTGTTGCAAGATGAATCGGTGGATGAAGATGAATGAAAAAATTAATCAATCTATGTAAATAATAAGGGTAAAAATGGAAATTCAGTCTTATAGGGAGTTAAAACTAAGATTGGGTGGTATCAAATCCTAAAAAAAAATTATATAGGGACTGAATCCAAATATAAACAAGAGCAAAGGGATTTTACTCTAACTTACCCTAAAAATAAACTAAGGTGAAATCGTTTTCTATAAAAAAAAAAGAAAAAGAAGAAATTGCCCTCTTAATAAAGAGAGATGTAATTTTTATTTTTGCCCTTGAAAAATTTTAGTTAAGTTAGGGGCTTTATGAAGTAAAAACTGAGAAGCGAGTGTATGATTAAAAAAATTTGCAAATTTTTCTTAATTAGGTAGCTATATTGTCGGCGTCTTTGTTTTCTTGTGCTAATTTTGTTTGTTTGTTTGTTTTTTAATAAGAATTAATGATGAGATGATTGGTAGATCTCATCCGTGTGAGAGGCGACGCTGGAAGCTCCAACGTTTAAATGCTCTTCCTCACTTTTCTCCTCCACTGCAAGAATAGCGGTCGAGGTTTCAGATCCGGGTTTCGCCGTCTACAGGTAGCTCCTTCTTCTTAGATCTCGCATCTTCGATTTCGTTCTACCAAGTAAAGGTCCATTTCGCGTAGTTTTCACCACCTCGATCCTACTTATAATTGCGCAAGTTTTGGATCCTTGTTTGAGTTTTTTTGCTTCTTGGATTCGAAACTCTGTACCGTCTCCGAGTAGATGCCGGAATGGCTAGTGATGAATTCTGTGTGGTTGATCTGACGATTCCTTTTTCTGTTTTGTGATTACGATCGACATTAGGGTTCGCGCCGTTTGTGGATTTAAGGAAGCGAGGTTATGGCGTCAAGACGAGCAATTAATCCGTCTCGACGCGCTTCTGATAGTGGAAACATTCCGCTCGTCGGCTCACTGCATCAGAAGTCGCGGAGTTCGCCCCTTTTATCTATCGGATTGGTTGTTGTGGTTCGTCTTTTAGATTTTCGGTCTCAGTTGCCTCATCATTCGATGCAAATGCACTGTGTGATTCTACGTACCTTTTGATTCACTGTCCTTTTCCGTCTTTTGAAATTTTAGGCTGCCTTTTTTCTCATTGGTTACGCCTTGAGAGGTTCAGGTACGAAGAATCTCCTATTTAAATATGAATTGAACCAGATATTTGATTCGGTGAAAAGTAATTATTTTTGTATTTCTATGATTGGAATATTCCATTTTTGTTATTTTTTCAACTAAACTATGGCGGTTTAAGGTGGATTTGCCAGCGAGAAGGAAGCCATAAGTATTGGGCAAGGTACATATCATTTTTTATACATATTGTTAACAAAGATAAATTTATTTTTTGAACTCATATAATTATCAAAGAATTCTTTGGAGTTACTTTATCTTATTCTTGTCCTACTGCTACTTAAAATTTGTTGGTTGTTCTGAAACTTCCATCGTTTTATTATGGTACACTGTTAGTTTCCCCCCTAATTTCCCCTTTGTGCCAAGATTTTCAAAGTACTGTCTACTACTTCCCAGTTTCAGCAACATGATGATGATTGCCATCACTAACTAAGGTGCTTAGTTGTCTAAGAAACAATTTGTTAAATAATATCTCCTATATTTAACTCCACGAAGATTTGTAGCACAAGTTATTATATGTGTCATTGTTTTCAACGAATCCTTGCTGAATGCATATTTGACAGTGGGTTCGCACCACAAAAGATTGTGGGTATTTTGAAAACTTTCTAAGTGTAACTAAAGATTTATGGATGTGAACCAGCCAATAAAGTTGGATTTAGATTTCAATAGAGAAACTATAAAAAAAGAGAGAGAGAATTTGATAGGAAAATTTGAAAAACTAGTTTGTGCAATCATGGGAAATTTTCTAGTTTCCTAAGAACCTTGTGAAGATCTGGAAAGAGGAGATGGGGAAAGGACATGTTTTGTTATTGGAAATGGAACAAGTAAACATATGGAAAACCACAAGCGCTTTCATTCTTGAAAACATTGGTGGAATATTTTTGTGTTAAAATAGCTACATTTCATTATCTTCGTGATCCTACAATATTTTATGAAACATCCTTTTCTATATATTATGTTCCTCTATATCAATTACTAGTTCTAGAAATTTGTTAATCCACATTTTGGTTGCTACGTATCTATTTTGCTTTTTGTAGATGATGTCATTTTTATTGATGGGTTGTAAGTAAATTAAGCTCAATTCTTCAATTATAGAGAGAAAATTAAAAAAAAAAACAATTTATATTAAGGGGAATTGAATTGAACATATGAAATATGGTTTCAATTAAATAAAACGCTAGAAGGTGTTTGCTGCAAGTCAGTAAAGACCTTGGAAAATGGTATTCACTCTTCAGTCAAAAATCAACCTTGGGTTTTTATATGTCTTGGATCAACTATTGAATGACAACATGATAGCAATATTGATAACAATGTCATTAGGAGGATAAAAGTGATTAAAATAAATTTGAGTATTTGATTGTTGGGAAATGAAAGTGAGAATTGGCGCAACGGTAAAGTTGTTGTCGTGTGACCGGGTGGTCACGAGTTTGAATTGCAAAAATAGCTTACAATGCAAGGTAAGACTGTGTATAATAAATCCAATGTGATCCAATCCTTCTCTGAGACTCTGTTTTAGCGGAAGCTTCATGCGTCAGGCTGCCCTTTTTTATTGTTGGTAAATAAAAAAATTAATGCAACATAGACAAGATTACTAAGATGAATGTGTGAAATTATTAAAAATACAAAATAAAAAATAATCCATGAGAGGTAAGGTGTAGCTCGAATAGATGATAAAAAAGAGTTAAGGTGCTATGGTATATTTAAAGATGGTCAATAGATTTTATATCTAGATTTGCTGAATCAATTTATGTGAGGTTGCAAAGAATTGAACGATGTGAGAGGAATCTCTAGCTAACATAATTAAAAGATCTAAATTTTCCTACTGACTTATTCTTGAATAATGTTCAATGGAGGTATAAGATGTTTGTACCTAAAAATGAAACAGTGGGACTGAGATGGCTTGATGATGATGTCCTAATTGTATCTGGGAGTTTTATACTCCATCCATTAATGAACCAAATATACAGAGATTCATTTGATTTCTCTTCTTTGTTTAATAGTTTTCAATATTCTCTGTCCCCAGGTATTTCCTGCTCGTCGGATGTTATACAAGCTTTGCCTATTCTAAAGAAAGCTTATGGAGACAGTATGAGGAAGGTTTTGCATGTAGGTCCTGACTCTTGTGCTGTCGTTTCAAAATTGTTAAAAGAAGAAGATTCTGAAGCTTGGGGTGTGGAACCATACGATTTAGAAGATACAGATAGTAGTTGCAAGAGCCTTATGCGCAAAGGCTTGGTACGGGTATCTGACATCAAGTTTCCCCTACCATACCGACCAAAATCATTTTCCCTTGCTATTGTTTCCGATTCATTGGATTATCTATCTCCCAAGTACCTCAACAAGACCCTTCCAGATCTAGCAAGGGTATCAGCAGATGGTCTTGTTATATTTGCCGGTGATACTTCTTGCTTCTTTACTACCTGTCCTCACTAACACGTGGTTTTTTGTGATTGTTTTTATTTATCTATTCATCTGTTTTTATTTTATGAGAAGCCACCTGAAAATGACCTTACTACCTTATTGTGGGCACTGAAGTAACTATTAGTCATAAAGGAAGAATCACATTGAATAGCTAAATGGCTTACTTGGATTGTATTTTCTTGAATGGTTCACCTTTGGCGTGAACTTAGTATAGTGGAAGCTGGTCGTTCATGTCCATATGATCATGTAAATATGCAATACTTTTCAGATTAGTAGACTTCTATATTAGATATATTATTTTCTGACAATATGAATATGCTATATCTTCAAGTGGAAGTTATGTTACTACTCTTTGAGTTTGTTTTTTTTTTCTGAAAAAGAAAAAAACTTTCTAGGAAGAATTTTAAGAATATTATGTCTGTTGGTTAATTGCGACTTAAAGCGCTATGAAACTGTTTTAGCCAGTTTCTCGCTTGTTGGTTAATATCTTAAATGGCATTGAAAGTTGATTGGCGTTGTCCATACACCACACTAGTTTTGTGCATTACTTTGTTATTCTTGTATGATCAAAAGGGATGCCCATGCTGCTGAAATGGAGCAGATTGTAGTAACAGAGATGGTCCAGACATTTTCAGTTTTCCATAAAGATTTGCTCATCACATCAAATGCTAGTTAGTTTTCTTTAATATGCTTCTATGTGTAATATCACAAGATTATACAATTCCTTATTCTTCTATAAGATACACATCAAAAAAATCTTCCCTTTCTCATTTCAGCCCATAATTTCTGTAGGTTATCCAGGCAAACAGAGGGCCAAGGTTTCAGAGCTGGCAAAATTTGGAAGACCTGTATGTTTTCCAATTAAATATGCATTTCTGTTGTCATTCTCTTGTCGGAACCTATCTCCCATATATTAGCGTGTTTATGGATTTACCTTTTTTTTTCTTCTCTTTATATTATTATTATTATTATTATTATTGTTGCATCGAATGAACCATGGTTTATTTCACTAAAACTTCTAGAAAGTCAATACATGGCATAGGCTAAGTGTTCTGAAAAAAAGCTACGATCTCACTTCTTTTGTTTGAAGTAATTTGCATACCTACCAATCATAATCTTAAATTTTTTCAGCAAAGGATCTCTGCAGTTTCTTGGTGTATTGCTTTTTTATGTTCGAGTAACTAAAAAAGTTTGTTTCACTGGGCCTCAACATTATAACTCTTTCTGACATCACAATTAATTGTAGGCCAAACTTAGGAGTTCATCTTGGTGGATTCGATATTTTGTCCAGACTGGTTTACAAGAGAATGAAATGGCTATAAAGAAGTTCGAGGAAGCTTCGACCAAAACTTCTTACGAACCAAGTTGCCAAATTTTTCACGTCACTTCCTAGAAGATTCAGCTTGCAAAAGCTCCGATTTATTGGAACAGATTATTTGTAGCTCCATATGTAAGGAATCGTCCCTGGCATATAATTTCTTAGTAGTGTTTATTTACACTACGACTGAATCATATATATTTTTTCCTAATGAAAATCGATGGAGTGTGTCTATTACTCGCTGGTTTTCAGTTGTGTGTACAGGTGGAATGGAATTTCCTTCTGGTTCTATTTTGCTTTTTTGATTGATGAAAGTTTGTATAAACACCAAGAGAACACTAACTTATAGAGAGTCAGATAGAGTTTAAATGAAACATGATCATCCATTTTTCTAGTAGCTAAAACATGTGGAATTATCATATACTCCACTAGAGAAACATAAACAAACGAAAAAACAAAAACTAAGGCGCAGTTTGGTTCACGAATGCATTTTTTCTTTTCTGGAAACGGTTTTTTAGAAAACAAAAATAGAAAATGTCCAATCAAATATATTTTCCATATTTTCTCATTGTCCACGGAAAATGAACATAGAAAACAGCTCTACGCCCTCTAAAAGTTCCATGTTCACTTGGCAATGGAACATTATAACGAAGAAAACTTATCTCATTATCATCAATCACAATGATTAAATAGCCAATTCTATTTCCTTAAGGAAATTCAAATCCCACGAACTGACGAGGAGAGTTAGATATATGCAAAATATTGATGGAATTGAATAGAGAAAAGATATGTGCATCCAAATAACTTAAACATATACCATTGATGACTTACATAACTAACTAATTAGTGGATAAGAAAATTTGAAATAAAATATTCAATTTCGTATTCGAAATTATCAAATTCGAACTGAATTGAAATATGTTAAATAATTTTTCTAGTCAAATTTAAATCAATAATATTTTTTTCGATCGATTATTTATGAGTCAAATTTCAACTTATAATACTTTTGTCTATTTTTGATGATGCGACAATTAAGATTCTAATAATCGAATCAAACTATTTGAGTCATTGTGAACTACTATGGCTTTGCTCTTCATCAATGAAGCCATCATATACTCCAATTTTAAAGTTTTCATAATAAATCCTACACACAATGTAAATCATTAAATAAATGCACCTTTTAATTTAACTCACATTGTCAAAATATCAAATATAACCTTTTAACTTAACTCCTGTTAAAATATCAAAACAACCCAGTTAAATCTAATTCTAAGTTAAGGGAGAAATGGAAGGTCAAATAGAATTTTATAGGGTAAATTGACAACTTTTTAACCGATGGAAGGTCAAATAAACTTTAGATAAATATTAGAGGGCAATTGACCTTTGACCTTTATATTACATCAAAATCCAAAATATAAAAATGTTTTTTTATGAATATTTTTAAAAATAATTTTAAAATTGGTATCGGTCCGCCCTAAAGATCGGTGACGTAAAAAAAGATAAATCGATTAAAAAAAAGTCTCTATGGGGATGACGTATTAATTAAGACATAACGATATTTACGAAATGACTACAAATCAATTTCAAAAGAGACTTCAAAATTTCTCTTTGATGTCAGATGATTCTTCTCTATCCTGATCAATCACATCAAGATAATAAATTTTTATGATTTATCTTTTTCATAATGATATCGATAGAGATGCTAAAAATATTCTATCTAAAATTTGCACTTCCCGCCCTTGCAACAGAATTAAAAAAAAGAAAATCAACTGCTTTCTTTTCTATAACCCTAGGCTTCAACCCTCTCCCCTTCTCTCGTTTCTTCTCTCGCATCCACTTCCCGCTCGTCTCCTTTCCTGCGTTCCACCCGCTGGCGATTTCCGCCTTCCCCCACTCATACGTCGAGATGAGAGAAGCAGGTTCTAAGCTTTTCGAGAGGAAGCAAGCTAGCTACAAAAATCTGGTGCCGGCTGGTTTCGCATGGAACTTTTGTTGACTATTTTGTTTTTCCGTTTCATGTTGATCAGTTGGATTGATTGCAGGATGAGAGGTTTGAGATCCACACGGAGAAGTACAAAGGGCAGCAGTACAGCCACATATATTTCACTCGTCTCCACCACATGAGGAATCTTCTTTACTCGCTCGTTCCCAAGTGGAAGCCCAACCTTCCAGGTGATTTCCTAAATTTTTCTGATGACTGTAAAATTTCCCTTTCTAAGTATTTTATTTGCTAAAATGTGTGCCTAGATTAGGATGAGTAAAGCGCTGATGTCCAGGTAGATCGCGACGCTGCATTTGTTTTCTGAATGACTGCATGGCTAGGCTTTGTAGGTTCCGAATATTTATTTCAATTGGAAAGAATTCTGATGACTGGCCAAATTTGAACTAGCCAAAATTTTTCTTCTTGTTCGTAAAGTCATTTGCTTTTGCAACACAACAAACCTCTAAGTTAGCTACCTGAGTTTGTTCTAGAGTCTAAATATTTTCCCAAGTGTCCGCCATTTCACTATTGGCATGATTCGTCAAGCTATGCCTCTATAAAAGACCTCTGTGCCAACAATTTCTTTGATTTCTATTTTTGCTATGAGAGTTTATGTTTGAAGAGAAGGTTGTGATAAGATTGATAAATTTGGTTCTTTCGGCCCTGTTTCCTGTGATGCAAGTAAACTAAGGAAAGAAAGAGCGTGGGAAGAAAATTCATAGGAAAAGGATTAAAAATTTCCATGTCTTTAGGCAGATAGATGCCTTTTCTTAAGGAATCAGAAGGCAATCACCTACTATACATTAAGATGGAATGTACAGGAAACACTTGACCACCTCCTTGAAACTATTGTATATATTCCTTTAAACATTTGTCTTGTCTCAGTTTGAATTGATTCTGAGTCATATGCTCATTTGTGCTTCTTGAATCATTAGGTCAATTGCAATAAATCTTTCTTCTTTGGTTCCTTATTGTGTTTCAAGATCTTGAACTTCTATGAGAAAGTAAAATCTTGGTTCCTTAAGTAAATAACTAAGATTGTTTTGGCTAGGACTCACTCTGTCTATCTCAATCCTCTTTTCTCCTGCAGTGAAGACAGTTTTGGGACTTGAAGAAGGGAAAGAATGCATAATCGTTGGTACGATATACAAGCACATGAAACTAAAGCCTTCTATTCTTAATGAGTATTCCAAGGAGGTACACCTAGGTTGACCACACCATGTTGAATCATAACAAATGCTTGTCATTACTAGGATCAAGCTTAATCCTTAATTTTATACTTCAGAGATCTAAAGTTCCTGTTGTGAAACCTCACAATTTTCTGCACCCTGATGATCATCTTATTTTGGAAGATGAAAGTGGTAGGGTTACACTTACTGGTAGTTTGCTTGACCCTTCTGCCTTTGTAACAGGTACAAACTGCATTATGATAATTTATAAAAAAAAATTATATTGATCCTTCATAGGTTTTCATATAGCCAAAAAGAGTTTCTTGTTCATACTACATAAGTTTCTCTCTCTCAGGAATTGTTGTTGCACTACACGGGAAGGAAACTAGTAAGGGTGATTTTCTGGTTGAAGCTATGCTGGAAGCTGGGATACCTCCTCAAACTGAGCTGCCACTTAGTTCAAGTACTTTGCTACTTTACCTCAACATTGTGAATGGCTTTATATGATAGCTATCCATGTCAGTGTACTTAATAGGAAAGCTGATGTACTCGTTGACAAGTGTAGGTGATAAATCGAAGTAAGCTAAATTTGTAAAACAAAAATCAAACACCTTAGCTAGAGAAGCCTAGCAATGCAAGCATTCATAGAGATAGCTGATCTGATGTTTAAGGGAAGTCTAGTTGGTGTACTTTAGTCCACTGAAATAATTGTTTGCATTGGCATTGCTTCATTATATTTCATGTTAACCTTTAATTTCCGTGACTGACATGACTGCATTATAGGCCAGCTACTTGAGAAAAAGAAAACTGCCTCAAACTCATTTAGAAATGGCTTGCTTCTGACTAAGTTGCCAAACTGTTCTGTTACATATTCTTATACATAAGACCTTCATGTGTAAGGTGTCCAATATTGAGTTCAAACCAAAAAATTGAGAATTTGTCTACGTTTGGTTTTTGGACCAAATCAGTTTGGTTTGGTTCAGATTGATGGAAATATAATAAATTTCAGTTTGGTTTGACTACGTTAATTGTAGACCAAACAAAAATGAAAGATAGATTTTTTTTCTTTTTACCTGATGAAAGACATAATTGTCATACAGTTTTTTTTTAATATTCAATATATGTAGAATTTATGTTGTAAGTTTACAATATGTTAATGTAATTTATCATGTTATTTTTTAATAAAATATTTGATCTGTTTGATTCAAACTGAATTTTGGTTTTGTTTCAATTCTATTTACATGGTAATTCGGTATAGTTTAGTTTCCAACAAATTGATGTAAAAGTTTTAGTTTATGTCCTATTCATGTGTTATGTTTTTGTTGTTGTTGTTGTGCAAAGATATATCCATTTGCCTTTTATCTGCTTATCCAAATGTTAGATGACCAACAAGTAGGTTTATGTAGAATAATAATATATATATTTTCTCTGTTCATTGTATTTGCAATAAGAACATGAGCTAAGTTTCACCATTGTCACTTTTAAGGTAAAGTTGTTAATCTCATTTTTATTGCAGGAGAAGACAAGTATGTTGTTTTTGTATCGGGATTGAGTATTGGAAGCAATGTATTTAATCCTCTCCAGTTCCAACTTCTTGTTGACCATATTACGGGTCATTTAGGTGATGAAAATGTATGTTGTGTCTTTCTCTGGGTCTTTGGAGGGAGAGCAGTGTTTGAGTCCATTTATGTTTGCACATACTACAGGAACAGAGCATTGCATCTCAAGTAGTTCACCTTGTGGTTGCTGGAAATTCAGTACAAATTCCACAAGGACTTCTTAGTGGTCATGTAATTCTCTAAGGTTTTTTCTACTGATTTATATACTTTAAGGATATGGTGCTTTGTTTGCTTCCAAGGCTCCTTTGTGTTGGTCCATGTAATTGTTTCTCAGAGTTTGAAGGATTATTACCTTTCTCTTGTATACATGTGGGACCAGACAATTGCTCCAATAGATCAATCTACTTTAGTTGAACCAATAAAGGAGCTAGATATTTTGCTGAATCAGGTATGGAGTTTCAACCCCCTCAACATAGACCTTTGGAAACACTTATGAAAGAAGAAACCTCATAGTTTAGATTTTTCTTTTAAATTCATTTTCTTATCTCTTTGTATATCATGCACATGATATAGTGAACAGAAAACCTTTCCATTCACTTGCCTATTTTGGGGTTTGCAGCTTGCTGCAGCTATGCCTGTTGATATAATGCCAGGGTTCAATGATCCAGCAAACTATTCCTTACCACAGCAGGTCTGTCTACTTTCTTATTCTCATGCTGACCAGTGACCACTAAACTTGCCTTTTGCATAAATTATCAGGATGTTTTTGTTCAACATGAATTATTTACTGGTAGTGTTATTTTTGGATAATCAATTTTTTATGCATTGATTTGTGCTTTTTTAAGTCAGCCTCTAAACAGATGCTTGTTTCCTGGAGCATCTGCGTACAACACATTTCTGTCATGCACAAATCCTCATCAGTTTGAGTTGGATGGTGTTCTGTAAGCATCTAACAAACTTGTAATCAGTTTTTCTCTTGTGGAATTCAAGTTAACGGGCAATTGATTAATAGGTTTCTCGGAACATCTGGCCAGAATATAGATGATCTATTCAAATATTCAGAGGCCAAAAACAGGCTTGAATTTTTAGAGAGGACAATGCGATGGAGACACCTTGTACCCACAGCTCCAAACACTGTTGGTAATATTTACATTACTGCTAGCATATTTGTCCTTTTTAATCCTGAGAAAGAACACCTAGTTCCTTTTCAAGATGAATAGCACGTTGTAACTTCATTGGTTAATCTACAATTGGCTTGTTTTTAACCTTTCTTGTCATGTCCCCATATTTAGGATGTTATCCTTTCACTGATAGAGACCCTTTCCTCATTGAAAGCTGCCCACATGTATACTTTGTTGGTAATCAGGATAAATATGAAACTGCATTTATTCAAGGTAAGACTATTACTCTAATTTTGTTTAAAATGTGTCTGAGATTTATTTCACATTTTCATTTGTATGCAGGGCCTGAGAAGCAATTAGTGAGGCTTATTTGTATCCCAAAGTTTTGCCAAACCGGCATTGCTGTTGTGGTATGTTTTTTGTTAGTTGATATCTTGGATACCAGTTTTGATATAAAACTTGCAGGGTATCTAAATAAGAAATTAACATGTATTCTGATGCCTATTATTGAATTTATAGATTAGTATCAGTATGAAACATAACGAGTGGTGAGTGATATTTTAAGGAACCCATGAAATTTATTATGAAAGGATTGAAATGGATACCAGAGAGAGAGATGAAGGGGGAGAGTATCTTGCCATAAATGATAGAAGGGAACCCACATAATAGAAGACTCTGGTGATCAATTTATTTTGTTCAAAATAAAAGGTATTTTTATTCCTAGCTCGCCAGATATCCCTGCCCATGAGATAACCCATCTCAAATCTCTATCATCTAGCCTTTTCAAGATGTATATGGCAAATTTTAGGAAATGAAGGGAAACAAGTTTCCATGCAGAGTTTGATTAGTTGGGCTTATATGCATCCTGAAAAATTTTCAAAGCTAGCATTGCTTCTGCAGTAGCTTCCTTTCAGCTAGTGACATTCTGATTTCTGACCATCAATTCTATGCAATGAAAATTTGTTGACTCAATTACTAGAAATCTGTAGTCTCTTTTAATTTCTCCCAGTTGTTAAACCATTTTGTAACAATAATTAAGTGCTGAGTATATCAATCAACCACATGCTCCTTCAATATTTATGCACCAAGGTTCGAACCCTAGCTTCAATGCATTTGCGAAAATTTTCCCTCAAATTGAGTGACAAATTGTGGGCGTTAGACCGTTGGATTGTCCGCCGTAAGTGCTTCCCAATTTATCTAGGTGGACGGTGGAAAAATTTCCATGGGGCTAGGCCATCCACCTTTATGATATTTAGTGCCAACAAAAAAAAATAAAATATTATGCATATACATCTTCCAGTAGTTCATCAAAATCTGCTGCTACACTTTAATTCATCTATTGCTCACCCTTTGATCACTTTTCCATACAGCTTAATTTGAGGAATCTACAATGCCACACCCTTTCTTTCTCAACTAGCTTGGATGTGTAACCAGGCGTTTCCAGTCTTCAAATTGCTGATGAGTTAATTTGACTTCTGACACCAAGAAATTGATGGTACGAAGCTGTTTTCTTTCTTGCGATATCATGTTAGTAATGATGTTTCAAGTAGCTTATGTTCTATCTAGTATCAAGTGCATCTGAAAATTTAGAAGTTTTTAATCCTCTTTGAATGTATGGTTGGATGAGGAAATCATCAATGGTTCAGTTTCTTAGCTTCGCCCGAAGAGTTTTCCTGGGCCAAATTATTTGGATTGGTTTTGAATAACTAGTTCCATTCACGTTTACAAACATTTTATCCTCAATCATTCATTCCATTTAATGCTTCTAGCTCCAAGTCAAACAAGAAGATACATCTAAATCTATTACTAATACGAGTTACTGCAAAATGTTGGCATCTAAAAGTAAGACTTTAAATGAACCAAATGTTTAGCAAGTTTAGTGGAATTTGTTTATGTTAGTTCAATGTATATAAGGTTAAGGTTAATTAAATGAACAATTTTGAATAATTTATTAAATTAAATAAATAAGGTTAAATACATATATATTCAATTTGTTAATATTTATGAATAAAAATTGTGAATTGTTCATGAAGAATATTCTTGAACAAAGTTTATAAATAAAGTTTATGAACATGTTAATTAATAAAATTTTTATTAAATTTGTAAATAGATAAGGAAGCTTTCGAAACTAATAAATAAATTTACAATATTAAGTTCACTGATCAATACATAAGGTTAAAATTGTAAAAGTTTAAGATAATCAAATAAGTTCAGATTCATAATTTTTAACATTTCAATGAACTAAATTTAAGCTCATAAAAATAAATTAAGTCAATAGTTTGACTAGATTGGACTCCTTTATAACTCTATGCAAAAGTTTGGTTTGCTTGGTTCTTTGGAGTTAAGGGATGGAGGACACAGCAAGCAAAACCCTTGGCTCTCAACTCAGATTTCAGACTTCATCTCTAATTTCATCTCCATTTCTCCACTCATGAATTATTCTGCTCTTAAAAACATTTGATTTTTATTTCAAAAATAGATGTACATAGAATGATCAATTTAGTTGTCACTACACCTTGATAACACTCAACTTCAGCAGCTGCATTGACATGTTCAAAAAAAAATCAGGAATTTAATATTTGCTAGTTTTTAATGCAAAATTTTACTCTACTCTGGCCCTGTAATTCTAGAAATTATAATTACAAAAATAAGACTAACCGGTAAAACATTTCAAAATATACTGGGCAAGAAAATTGGTCCCATTTGCTAAAAAAAAACCTTGAATAAATGGCACAAGCCATTTTGTAAAACGCATTAACGATTGGATATTATATTAAAATAATTGTTCTATTTATTTAGGTTACTTAAAAACTTGATGATTACAAATTATCAACTTTTGTAAAGATTGTAATTGTAATAAGATATTATAATTATAATACTCAAGTTCTAGAGAGGAAGAAGATATTAATTGTAACATACCCAATGAAATTGTAGTTGGAATCGAGATCTCATATTATAGTAAAAAAGAGATCTTAGAAAATAAATGTCTAATATGTTGATGATCCAATCTCCAAGTTATTTGATTTTTTTTCTTTCCCAAGTAAACTTATTAAATTTTACACATCCAATATTTCAAAAATTTTCTCAAAATAATAATAAAAAAAAGAATCGTGTATTTTAAGGAGTGTCTTTCACTCCAGCTTCTCCATCGTCTGCATTCTACATGTTGAACAAAACCAGCTACTAATATACTCAAAATTTGATCTAAAAAGTGGATTTCATCGTGTAGCTATGCACCTTGAATCCATTGAATTGATGACTTTCTGAGTATCGGATGATTTATATGAATGATTGGTTATGCCTTTTGGTTTAAAAAATGCCCCTGTAATATTCCAAAGAAAAATGGATAACTGTTTTAAGGGAACAGAGGATTTTATTGCTGTTTATATAGATGATATCTTGGTATTCTCTCAAAATGAGGAAGAGCATGTCAAGCATTTGACCATAATGCTAAGGGGTTGCCAGTAAAATGGGCTAGTTTTATGCTCAACAAAAATGAAAATCGCCATCCCAAGCATGGCCTTCGCTCCTGGTTAGGCCTCCTCAATTATGCTAGAAATTATATCCCCAATATGAGAAAGTTACTGAGTCCACTATATGCAAAGACCAGCTCAACGGGCGATAAACGCATGAATTTATAGGATTGACTTCTAGTCAAAGAAATCAAGGAGACTGTTTAGAAATTGCCTGACTTGGAGATTCTCCAAGAAGAATGTATCATAATATTAGAAGTTGATGGATGCATGGAAGGATGGGTGGTATATGCAAGTGGAAGAAAAATAAATATGACCCCAAGTCTACTGAAAAGATTTGTGCCTATGCGAGCGGGAAATTTTCACCAATCAAGTCAACCATTGATGCAGAAATTTATGTTGTAATGAACTCATTGGAGGCGTTGAAGATTTACTATTTAGATAAAAAGGAGCTGACAATCAAAACTGATTGTCAAGCAATTATCAATTTCTTTGGAAAATTTTCAAGTAACAAACCTTCCAGAGTTAGGTGGTCAGTCTTCACAGATTATATAATGGGCACTGGGATCCCTATCCACTTCGAACACATCGAAGGGAAAGATAATCAATTAGCAGATGTTTTATCCCGTCTAATAAATTGTCTTATTGTTACAGAATGGTCGGAAGAGGCTCTCGACAAACTGGAACTAGTGTCATCAGCTCTCCAGGAGATAAAGGAGAAACCCTAGGTGAAAGTTCAAGAGCAAATGACTAAGATCCTCAAGGCCTTATTTGCCTCGCTGAGCAGTAGCAACAATTACTGCAATCCTTGCACAAATATCCACTTACCCTTGATGACGAAGCACGCACTACCCAACAACTCTATGAGTTACAACAACAAGCAGCAATACAAGCAATAAATGCACTCCAGCAGCTCAGGCTGTTACACTCCTTGAAAAAATTATGAGTGCCAACAATGAAGCACCTCCGATAATTGGTGGTCTGACTGGTACCCAGCTACCAAACAAGTAGATGAGCAGTTAGAAACAAGTGCTAACCTGCTACAAGATGCTATTCGGAGGACCATCTCTTTCCGTCTGTAAAACATTAGGTACTTTGCGGAAGTGGTGGACCTGCAAAGAATCAAGTGACTCGACCACTATGTTATGTCTGTACTATAAAGTTTGTATCTGTACTGATTGCAAGTTGTAAAGCAATCAGTGTAGAGTCATGCATGTACCATAAAGTTTGTATCCATACTGATTGCAAGCTGTAAAGCAATCGGTGTGAGTCATAAAAAGATTCCTCCTTATCTGAAAAAGGCAAGAACATGTGACGATGGGCCCAATGAGCACCCGGTGTCTCTACCTCTCTTCTATATAAGAGGAGTAACTCCCTTGCAGAGAAGCAAGCGATCCTTGATCTCTATTGGGGATAGTTCTAAACTTGTGAAGGTGTTAAGTAATAGAATCTGTGAGTTTTTTTGCATCTTTTCTCCTTATTCCTATTATTTTGCACTATCTTTGTTACTATCTTTGTTTGTTTGCACTATTTTTGTTACTACCTTTTGTTTGTCACCTAAGCCTAATGGTATCAGAGCCAAGTTTGTAAAGAGATGACACGGGTAGCGTAAATCCCCTTTTAGGGTTAAGGTCAACAAGGTTTGGAAGGAATCATCAATCCATCGCCTATACTGACTCCATCGCCTACTTCTCGAGAAACAAAACTGCTAGGTTAGCAAAAGGGCAAGTCCTAACTTGGCAACGAGGCAAGAAGATCGTAGTAAGTCCAAGGGCACACTTGTATGAGTCAGCATGGTAGTTCTTTGCTTCCACTAAGAAGTTCTATGGTTTTGGATGTTTGAAACCTGGGAACGGAGTTGGAGTTGTGTGTTGTTTTGTTTGATGATGGTTGAATTTCTCGAAGCAAGGCCCTGGAAATCACTTGGCTTTGCAAATTCGATGGCAGGGGACTCGATTTGCTCAGTAGCTTGAACTACGTCTTTGTAAGAAAGTGTGCTTCTTGTGATGACGTAGTTACTCATGAAATAGTCCACTTTTCAAGTTTGTGGAGTAATGCCTCCACCCTTTCAAGCTTTTTGTTGAGTTCTTTTGTGAGACTCAATCCTTCCTTTTCAGCTAGCTTTGGTTGCTTTGCTATTTCAATAACAAGCTTCTTGACTTCCTGCTTTGTTAATGGTTTATTTTCTACATATACAATAGTTAGGTTTTTCAAAGCGTTTTTTAATTTTAAGATTTCCTTTTCAAGATCCTGATTCTTTTTAAGGATTTGTTTGAAGTTTTTCAAGTGGACTCGTGAAGACAAACAAGTTCTATCGTATATGATCGCAAGATTATGGGATAATTGGTTTGTGGATACTTTTGTAGAAGTGGCAAGGTTAAGATATTCAAGGTTGGTTGTTCGGGAATTATCATAGCAATTTTGGATTGCTTGTTCCCAGGTTTCAGACATCCAAAACCATAGAACTTTTTAGTGGAAGCAAAGAACTACCAGGCTGACTCATACAAATGCGCCCTTGGACTTACTACGACCTTCTTGCCTCATTGCCAAATTAGGACTTGCCCTTTTGCTAACCTAGCAGTTTTGTTTCTCGAGAAGTAGGCGATGGAGTCAGTATAGGCAATAGATTGATGATTCCTTCCAAACCTTGTTGACCTTAACCTTAAAAGGGGATTTACGCTACCCGTGCCATCTCTTTACAAACTTGGCTTTGATACCATTAGGCTTAGGTGACAAACAAAAACTAGTAACAAAGATAGTGCAAACAAACAAAGGTAGTAACAAAGATAGTGCAAAATAATAGAAATAAGGAGAAGAGATGCAAAAAAACTCAGATTCTATTACTTAACACCTTCACAAGTTTAGAACTATCCCCAGTAGAGATCAAGAATCGCTTGCTTCTTTGCAAGGGAGTTACTCCTCTTATATAGAAGAGAGGCAGAGACACCGAGTGCTCATTGGGCCCCATCATCACATGTTCTTGCCTTCTTCAAATAAGGAGGAATCTTTTTATAACTCACACCGATTGCTTTACAATTTGCAATCAGTATGGATACAAATTTTATGGTATAGGCATGACTCTACACCGATTGCTTTACAACTTGCAATCAGTACGGATACAAACTTTATAGTACAGACATAATATAGTGGCCGAGTCATTTGATTCTTTACGAGTACACCACTTCCGCAAAGTATCTAATGTTTTACAGACGGAAAGAGGTCATCCTCCGAATAACATCTTGCAACAGGTTAACACTTGTTTCTAACTGCTCATCTACTTGTTTGGTAGCTGGGTACCAGTCAGACCGTCAATTATCGGAGGTGCTTCATTTTTGGCACTCATACTTTTTCAAGGAGTGTAACAACTTGAGTTGTTGGAGTGTATTTGTTGCTTGTATTGCTGCTTGTTGCTGTAACTCATGGAGCTGCTGGGTAGTGCATGCTTCGTCCTCAAGGGTGAGTGGATATTTGTGCAAGGATTGCAGTAATTGTTGGTATTGCTCAGCGAGGCGGATAGGGCCTTGAGGATCTTAGTCATTTGCTCTTGAACTTTCACCTGGGGTTTCTCATTTATCTCCTGGAGAGCTGATTACATTAGTTCCAGTTTGCCGAGAGCCTCTTCCGACCATTTTGTAACAACAAGACAATTTATTAGACGGGATAAAACATCTGCTAATTGATTGTCTTTCCCTTCGATGTGTTTGAAGTGGATAGGGATCCCAGTGCACGTTATATAATCTGTGAAGGCCGACCATCTAATTCTGGAAGGCTTGTTACTTGAAGATTTTCCAAAGAAATTGATTATTGCTTGACAATCAGTTCTGATTGTCAGTTTCTTTTTATCTAAATTGTAAATCTTCAACGCCTCCAATGAGTTCATTACAACATAAATTTCTGCATCAATGGTTGACTTGATTGGTGAAAACTTCCTGCTCGCATAGGCACTTTTCAGTAGACTTGGGATCATATTTATTTTTCTTCCACTTGCATATATCACTCCATCCTTCCATGCATCCATCAACTTCTAATATTATGATACATTCTTCTTGGAGAATCTCCAAGTCAGGCAATTTCTGAACAGTCTCCTTGATTTCTTTGACTAGAAGTCAATCCTGTGAATTCATGCGTTTATTGTCTGTTGGGCTAGTCTTTACATATAGTGGACTTAGTAACTTTTCCATATTGGGGATATAATTTCTGGCATAATTGAGGAGGTCTAACCAGGAGCGAAGACCATGCTTGGTCATTAATTCCTCATTTTTGAACTCTACAATTTTGGTAATTATATGAGGTTGAAGTTTAATCTTCCGATTACCCAGTAGTGCTATGAGGAATTCAATTTTTGGGACGGCGATTTCCATTTTTGTTGGGCTCAGTACTAGCCTATTTTGCTGGCAAACCCTTAGCATTATGGTCAAATGCTTGACATGCTCTTCCTCATTTTGGGAGAATACCAAAATATCATCTATATAAACAACAATAAAATCCTTTGTTCCCTTAAAATAGTTATCCATTTTTCTCTGGAATATTGCAGGGGCATTTTTTAATCCAAAAGGTATAATTAGTCATTCATATAAACCATTCGGTACCCAAAAAGTCATCCATTTAATGGATTCAGTGTGCATAGCTACCTGGCAAAGTTCACTTTTTAGGTTAAATTTCGAGTAAATTTTACTGCTACTGACCTTGTGGAGAATTGTATTTATTCTCGACAGGCTGTATTGATCTTTGTTGGTTAAGTCATTCAGGCGTTTGTAGTTCAAAATCATTCTTTCTTTGCCTTTGATTTCCTTTCCTATTTTAGGATCAATGGTTGTACCTGAATTTACAATAATTGCTTTGGTTTGATGCCTGCTTTTACTTGGCCTTATAACTCATAATTCTAGTAGAGCTTCACATGCTTTGTAAAGGCTTCCTTCTGCTTAGGAGTTAAGTGTTTTAGAGGTCTATCTTCAATAGTAAAATCAGGGTTCTTGATGTCTAGTTGACATAGAATCTGATTTTTGACCAGTGAATAAGAGGGTTTTCTCTTATAAATCCTTGGTCCTGCAACTCCTCTAGTAAAGGTCCAAATTGTTCCTTGAAACTTTGTGAAGGTTGCCCTTCTGAGTAATGAGCCATTTCTTTAATCTGGATGTATTCCTCTTCCTCCAGATCTAGCTCTTCAATAGCTATAGCTGTAGTAGTAGAGGGTAATGTATTAATGATAGTCAAGTTCTTGTAAAAAAAGTTATCACATTTCCCTCAATGCGTACTCCTCCATGCATCGCTCTGATAAAATTGCAGCCTATAATTATCTGGATATTATCCCCAAGAACCATAGGAAAACTATGTGTAAGGAATTCTGAATATGTTTTCGCCGATAAATATTTTTCCTTGTTTGAGCTTCATCCTAGCTGGTTGTTGTGAGTTGATCCCACTAAATTGTACCACAAAAGTATTTTCTTCGAGAGATTCCTTTGGGATAGATTTTTAGTCCACACAGTAAGTTGTTGCATCGGTATGACTTTTAATGAGAATTTAGGAAGTCTAGGGACCTCTGTCTCTACCCTCAGGTTGTATAGTATATTTTTCACTAATCTTGGTCCCTTTAGTTCTTGAACTGCTGTTATTCGGCTTGTTTCTTCAAAAAGCATGTTGGCAGCCTCCGTTTCTTCACAACTTATTAACCCCTTTCCTTTGTCAAGAGCATTGAACTCCATTCCGAGCTCCTTTTCTAATAGTAATTGTTCATATTGAGCTTTATAATATGTGACCTCCTTATGTAATCTGTCAATTTCTCCTTTGCACCATGATATATAATATTGTTCATGAATTAAATTTTGGGGAAAGAATGGAGCCGGTGGTGTTGGAGATATAGGTACCTCCTTTTTAAAATAATATGGGTCGCATAAGTTGCAGGCAGTAATCAGGCAGTTAGGGCAATGAATCCTGGCCCATTGTACCGTGCCTCGTTTACAACAGGTGCAAGTAGTTGGTTGAGGAGGGAGAATGACTTCATTAAGATGCCAGTCATGGAGACAATTAAGTTGTTCCTCAGTTATTTTTACTCTTGGGCGATATCCTCTATCTATCTGTCCAAGCATCAAAACCAACTCATTAGAGAAATGAAGGGTTTGAATAGACCTGTTTAGTTTTTCGTAGTCTTCCTCTCCTTCTGAGATGTTAAATATTGCATCACTTTGAGCCTCGCCTTCTTGGACTGATAGTATATCATAGTCTTCAGGAATATCCAGTTGTTCAAATGTAGCAACTCTTTTGATATTTCTTCTTTTGATTGGGCATTCTCTTGTAAAGTGACCTTCTTGCCTGCATAAATAACATTTACATTTCTTGTTTCTTACCAGGTGCTTCCGTTTCTCAATTCTTGTGTGAGATTCATGTGGCTTCCTTTTGTATGTCTTACTTCTGCGTATGCCATACTTTTTTTTGTCCTTTATCCTGGTAATACCCAGGAATAGAGATTTGACTGCAGAAGGATAAGTTCTTTAAAGAACGCTTGAAGACAGTGTCCTTGCATTCATGCTCTAGAAATTTATAGGCAAATAGTGCTCTGGGAATAACTCCCACCGTTAGCCTTGGGTATTTCTCATCAAATGCAGCTTTAATTTTGCTTCCTAGGTCCCCAGGCATCTTGAACCAAAACTTTTCTGATAGTTTTGGTCCGGTGAATAACCATCCGGTCTTTGATGCCAGTCTCATATACTTATTCATGTATTGAACAATATTTTTGACATTGTCACATGATAATTTTTCAAGATCTCGATAGGCTAAATCTTGCATTATAGTAGAGCCTTGTGCGGGATCTTCAGAGGAGAATACTCGTCTCATCTGTGACAGAATGTTCTGGGTGCCCTCCCTTCCGTCAGCTATGTTGATCAGGGCATTACACTCCATGGGGTAATTCATTTTCCATTGGATCCAAGCCAATTTTTCTATTTCCCTTAGGAGATTTTTCATATATTCAATTTTATCTTTTGGGTCAGTAAACCCTTGACTTGAAACATGATTTTTGGTTATGGATTCCCATCTTGAGAAAACATCATGGAAAAGACTAAGCTATTCTGGGATGACAAAGATAGCTCCTTGTTGAGCAGATGAGAGTGTCCATAATTCATTATTCGTATCCCTTTTAAACCTTGTATGAGCTGGTCTCTACTCATAAATAGGTTGTTGTTGTTGGTGCAATCGGCTCAGGTCGCGATTGATCAGACTCGAGTTTGACTTGAGTAGTGGTTTGATATTTGACAATGAGTTGACTATTGTTTGACAATGCGTTGACTATATGGTTGATATGAGGTTGATCATATGATAGAAAAGTCCAAGTGAGACACTTGATATAGAAAGTCTAAGCATGGGTCTTGGCAAGGGAAAATCCAAATTTGAGTCTTGGCAAATGGAAATTCTAACATGGGTTGGCAAGGGAAGTCCAAGGGTTGATATTGACGGTGTAATGTCCAAGGATGGAGCCTTAGCAACATAAGTTCAATGGTTGACGGCGTAAAATTCAAGCATATATTTTGGCAGTGTAAGCCCGATGTGCCTTGGCGGTGTAGACCAGCTTATCATGATAATAGCCGATGGAAGCAATTGAAGGCTAGCGTATAGATGAACAAGTCATGGATGACTTGGAGGGATCCAATAGGCGTGAGGCTGATAAAGGTGGTTAGAAGGCTTAAGTCTAAGCTAAGGGTAGTCTAGTAAGTATGAGGGCATCATACTTGGGGTAAACCTCATGGTTGAGGTGTATCAGTCGACTGGGGTTATGGATCAGTCGAAAGGTCAAGTGTTTTGACACTTAGGAGTCGAGTTGACTCTAAGCGGTCGATTGAGATTATGACCAATCGACTGACCGGGAGTCGACTGACGTTCGATTGCGGCCGCGTGGCTTTGACAGTCGATTGCTAGCATTGGACAGTCGACTGTCATGGATGACAGTCGACTGATGGTCGAGGACACGAGCACAAAATGTTTCCGAGTCGACTGCTAGGGTTTGGCAGTCGAGTGGAGGCATGATCAGTCGACTGATGGTCTATCTGTTGGAACTTGTCCAATGTAGATTAAGTCGTTGTCTCACAACGGCTACAGGATCAGTCGGCTGGTAGGTGGAATCTAGCCCGAATTGCAACTTTAAAGGGAGCTCGAGGAGAAGGATTTTGGCATGGTTCTTTGAGGCGATTTGGAGGAGATTTGTTGCTGCAATTCAGACTTTCAAGGCTCTTCTCAAGCAACCAAAAGCAAACATTCAAAGTCTTCTTATAAAGTGTTTTTCTTTACTTGTATTGTATTTCATCTTTGTATTTGCTTGTATTCATTGTATTACTATTTGTAATCACTTATACGAGATTTCTTCACCTCCGATGTGTCACCGAGGAGTGTTATTGTTTAGTGGTGTGTCCATCACTAGAGCTCGTTGAGTTCACCTCATGGAGTAGAAATCCTAAGATTTCGAACCACGTTTATTCTCGTGTATTGCTCATTGTGTGTATTTATTTTTGATATCATTATTTCCGCTGCGTACACTAACGTTTGTAGCAAACACAATCGAATTCCATCAATCGACAAACACACTATTCACCCCCCTCTAGCGGTCACTGACGTTCCTACAATTTGTATCAGAGCTTGGAGCTCTTCTACGGATTAACACCCGGGAGCAAAAGCGCTAGAGGAAATGAAGCTACCTAAGGACGGATTAGGGTACGCCATCGACATTCTTCCACCATACGATCAAGAAGACTTTCCGACATGGAGGGTGAGAATGGAGACATTCTTGATAATAGACATAGAGAATTGGTTCATCATCATGGAAGATTTCAAACCCCAGGGATAAGAAGGGAGATATTCTAAAATTGAAGAAGTTGACCCAAGAGCAACGTTAAAAATTCAAGATTTAGGTTAAGGTAACAAAATTTTTGGAAGATTTAATTCCTAATGATATCTTGTGTAGTTTAGGTGAATACAAGGATGTCAAGGAGCAAATTGGCAAAGTATCATGAAAATCCATCACCGACTCATGAAGAAGAAGAGTCCGAAGAGGAGTGTTCATCCTCTCAAGCTCAAGCAAGTACATCATCCTCATAAGAGCTTGAGGATTTGTAGGTTGATAGGGAATCAATATTCGGATCGGAAGCGGTGGAAGAGGAAGAATTGAAGGAAGCCTCCATCTCTAAGATTGAGGGAGAGGATATTAGATCACCGGAGTCAGAACAAAATCAAGAAGTAGTTTCAACCAACAGGAGAGATGAAGAACCAATTCCGGCCACCATTGATCTAGGTAACTCAAGCAATTTAGTTAAAAATAAAAATCATATAATTTGCTTTGAGTGTAGGAAAATTGGGTATTACAAGAGTAAGTGACCTAAAAGAGTCAAGAAGCCTCAATCGGGGAGCACGTAGTGTACTTCAAGTGCAATCAAAAGGGGCATTATAGGAGTCAATGCCCTAGTGGGAGGAAGAAGAATCAAGAAGGAGCATTATATGTAGGAGGAGCCTATAAGGCAAGCAATAAAGTATATTTTAGTAATGCACCTTCTAGTTTTAATGTCAAAAGCATGCTAGAAATAATTTAAGTACTCTTGTTATTGTTCATGAAAAGTATGTTAGGAATAATCTTGCTATTGTTCGTAAAGAGCATGCTAGAAATAGGTTTTATTACTTAGGTACAAAATCTTACAATTTTATAAATAAGGAGAAATTTGAGACTAATATCTCTAAAATAATTTTACTTAGGAAAACTATTAGGAAGATAGAAGATCATTTAGGCATTAACCCTAAGAAGGGTAGACATATGCCTAGAGGAAATGGTAATGTCCAAAGACAAAATGAAAAATAAAAAATTAGACAATTAGAATTAGAAAATCAAGTCTTAAGGTTGAGGCTTGAGAAATTAGAAAAGACCCTTGCAAGAATGACAAATTCAATTAAAGGGTCTAGGAGTCAAAACCTAGGGTCTAGAAAGCAAGCCTCATCCAAGGGCAAGAAAGGTTTGGGTCACAAACTTAAGGCCAAAGAGACCTATCATAGTGGTCCATTTGATTATAAAATCACCCATAGGTTTAGGAAGACTAAGGTTACTAGGAAAGTCATCCCTAAGACTAATCATGGTGTGTGCTTAGTGGCTAAGGTTTCAAGAAAACCTAAGGAAGCCACTAAGAAGGTTATAAGGGGAGTTACCCCTCGAGTTAACCTTAATATGACCCAATTGACCAAGGCTTCTAAGCCTAGGAGGGTAATTAGGAAGGTACTAAGGGAGTATATCCCTAGTGAGTACCTAGAAAATCTAAGGAGCTCCAATAGGTCTTGGGTTTCTAAGAGCGTGATTTCATCACGCTAAATGGGTTGGGGTTGTCAACTTGAATTGGTGGGTAGTTAATCTAACCATAGTAAAGTTGACATTTTATAGTATTTTCAAAGTTGTGTGATATCTTGGAAATAAGTTTGAAACTTAATCCTAAGGGATTTTAGGATGTATTAATAGACTTTGAGAATTATGAAAAATTGTTCAAACATGACACTTTTAGATTTAGAGGTTTTAGTGTGCCATTTTGGGTTTTGACACACTTAGGAGATCAATTTATCAAAGAAAATTGTCGTAAATTTAGAAATGATATTTGAGCTTAACACTTAAGTACTATATACCTTGATATGTCACACACGTGCCATTCTTCATGTGTCTTATCATATGTTTGCATGGAAGGTATGTTTATGGTGTATTGCATCTCACAAAATATAGGATTCACTTTGATTGTGTATTTTAAACATTTAGAAATGGTGAAATGCTAGGAATAAAATTCTTGGATGTTAATGCTTGTGAAAATAGAATAAAAACACCAAAACACATTAATAAATACGCAAACACAAGCATAATATTGATATATTCGATATACATGCATGAGCACATTAAAATGGAACAAAATTAAATGAAAAAAATCAAATTCACATAATTCCTAAATAGAAAATCAGATATCAGTCGACTGCATACACTAGCACGATATAAAGAGTTCAACGATCAGTGTTAAACCCAAAGATTATTTGTTGGTCGATCGATCATTGAAGACCCCAATCGATCGTGATGCTATTGTAACAGCGCGAAGGTTCAACAGTCGATTGGCGAACCAAGCAATCGACTGTTGGCGCCGTGAATCGGTCGTTGAATCACGATCAGTCGACTGATCAAGCTCAGCAGTCAACTGATAGTTGCGATTTTATAAGACAGAACTCCTAGGGTTCGGCTTCTTCACACGATCTTTTCTCTTCCCAGCGCTTTTGACGATCTCGCCTCTTCGTGTTCGAGTGCACGCCGGTGATGCCCACCTTAGGTGAGCCTTAGTCTTGAAACCTAACCCGGTTTACTCTTCCTATCAAGCTAATGAGCGTTTCTCACAGCTTCTATCCTCTTCTTCCGCAAGCTAGGTTTCCGGCACTCCTCCGAAGTTTTTCTCCAGCTTTTGATTGCTCACATCATCTCCTTCAACATCAAACCAAATGACACCTAAGTAATCTCTTGAACTTAAACCCTAATCATGTTACTTAATCAATGTCTTGATTTAACTATGTTTTTGTGTCATTGTATCACATTCATATAGAAAACAACGTAGGACAGAGCCTACTGAAAGTTCATCACTGTCATACCAGCCTATGCCCATCAGATACTTAGACGAGCCATTTTTTCAATCTTATTGTGGGGATGTTATTCAAATCATATGACATTATCAGTTAATGAAAATAGTCTTTTGCATGCATTTCATCAATATTGACTTGCCCTAAGAGTTCTACTCCAACCTTAGGAGAGTTGGCGATGGTCCAACATGTTGGGAAAAATCCAAATCTGATGTTCACAACATCACGGGCGAATACTTCGCACAATCGCAGTGGAAATAATAACTATAAACCCGATCCCACCAGAGATCCATGCAAAACTATATAAGTCGTTTTGTACCCTACTTTTCTAGATCCTATCTAGAAGAAGAAGTATACTTTCGGTGCGTGCCCTTCGCAATCCCGCTTTTCCAAATGTTGTCGGATCTCAATACGGTAAGGATAATCGTATCTCTAAGGTATCCACATTGACACCCAACCGTTTTGGAGTCACATTGTGCTAACAACCCCTAGCAAAACGCCAAGAACCCTTTGGAAGAAGAAGGAGAGGAAGGAGAGGGATGAGAAAACTTTTTTCTTCTTTTGTTGGCTTGCACGTTAGAAGTCACCAATCTCATTTTTTTTTCCACGTTGAGCACATAAAATCCTTTTTATCCTCAAGCTATCAATCCCATTATCTCCCCATTAAGAAGACTCTTAATACCAAGACCCTTGGTATTCTCTTTCATCATGAATACCAAGGCCCTTGGTATTTCCATGCATGATTAATTACATTAATTATGCATGATGATGATGAATCATCTCCTATGGTTCAACTTGAGTCTAACTCAAGTTTAACCAGTTTGAATTTAACTCAAGTCTTAGTCATATGCTTAATTGTCTTTTAGTCCAACTAAAAGAAATCATCTCCAAAACAGAATGTCATTTGTGTGTGACCCTATTGGCTCTTGTAACATTGGCAATGTATCTAAAATCATTTTAGATACATAAGCAATGAGCGACATTTAGTAATACATCATTGCTACTCAAGTTACAAGATTGTTGAGATCCGATAACCTTTCTGTGACTATTATCATGTATGACGGTGTCCTTCTATCTCTGATATCTTAGATCGATCAATGAGGCATAGACCGTGTCATCCCCTTATCGATCTTTATGTTTCTTGATCCCCAAGTAGACTCACTCAAACAAATGAGCTCAATATCTCATATTGACTTATTTAAGCATGATCATGCATTTCGTGGTCCTACTCTATCAAGAGGCTAAAGATATCACTCCCGTCATATGGGAGGGATAGATCTCATCTACATCACTCACATCCTTCCGCATAATTCGTTACATACCCAGTGATCGCCGTTATAGTGCACCCTATACGGTGTGACGTTAGACGATACCAAAGTACATAACTCTTTATGTAGGGAATCGTAGTGACTTCAAGTCTAAGGATTATTCATACCAATAGTCACATGAGAAAGTATATGACATTCATATAACGATCCATGACACTTTCTCATGGCGGGTCAATTCAGTATATATATTCTCCAATATATATATCCATGTGTCAATGTGATATCATATATCCATGACTTGTGAGATCAAGTCATCCATTGATCTACATGTTAGTCTCAATGTATTAATATTGCCCTTGTCTATTAATACTTGACTAGGAATATTAAGAATAGTATTCTCTACAGCTTCTCATAATCAATTCTATCAATTGATATACTGTAGATTAGAATCTACTATTCAAGGGCATTATTATATTTATTTTAGCTGACACATGTATAAAGTAAATGTAATAAATAATCTTTGTCTTTTATTAATGAAATATGATACATATGATCCCTAATCAATCATCTCATGATTGATACTAAGGGCTGACACTAACACAACATACTCTACTCGCGTTACAAAACACGATCTAGAGTTCACTCTTGTGATTTTGCGGGAGTTCCTGGAGTGTCGGTCATCTGATGACTCCTTTGTATTTTATCCTACCTTTTATGAGCCTTTTCCAACTTCCTTTGATCATATATCCCTTGAGTCCATGTATGGGTATTTCTTTCTTCGACCTTGTCCAGTAGGTCAAAATCTGTTTTCAATAAATGTCTTATCTGTCCCTGACAATGTACTTTATAAAGTCATTGTTAGGTGTTTCCTTCTTATTTTGACTCGGGATCAGGCTAAGATCCGACCTCTCCATCTCTTTCTCATGTATGCGATGTGCCACTTATTGGACATCAACATTGCATTAAACATATTCCACTTTGTGACCCCTGTACAAGGGAAGGTCCATATGTCTTTTGGACATATCATTACTGCATGACTAGCATCCATAGGCATAAACATTTCTAGGGGGTCACTGAAGTCACTGTCCGACGCGTACGACCGCATCTCTGTGCGAAACTTTACATTAGCCGACATGCGGACAGGGCATGGGAGGATGGAGTGGGCAGCTCAACCTCAGCCAGTTGGGGAGCCAGCTGGGGAGTATAAGGGGCCAGCTGCTGAGGAGGATCCCTTGATACCAGATGCATCAGCAGAGAGTCTCTCGGTGCGATTTGCATGCTTTAGAGACCAGGTTCGAGGAGTTTTATGAGGACGTTCACACGCGATTGGAGGAGCTCAGTCTGGAGCAGTCTTCCATGGGTCAGCAACTCAGTAGGATGGAGCAGCGTCAGATTGACATGCTCGAGATGATGCGGAGTTGGACGCTCAGTCAGCATCCTCCATCTCCACCACCTCCGACAGATGACTCTGGAGGATGGTGTTGGGTTTCCTCTATACCGCGACGAGTGTGTATTCGAACATATTTCGTAAATATGTGCACAGCGGAAGAATTAAAAGCAATAAATCTAATTTATTACAACACACATACACCACATGCATGTAAGATACAATATGTGTAGACATAATCGCAGTTTCAAATTTTGCAATAAAAGGAAATTACGCTAGTTATACTTGACGTATCACGTGCAACAGGAATGACATCAACCGGAGCAACTCACGCTAGAGTTGCCTCTATCCGTATCCATGCCGAGTACCGTCGAGATAGCTTCGCCAAGCTACGAGCCTCGTCTTCGTAGGAGTCACTAGCCTCGTGTCGAAGACGATGTGATCGAGAGAAGATCACAATCCGAATTAAAATTCGGATGCAAAAATGAGTCCCCAAAACTCACTTCTCCGAAGAGGTATTCATCAATCGATTGACGAATCCTTGATCCTCCACTTATGAGGATTACCGGAGATCCAATACCCGACAAAGAAGTCGCTGTTGGAGCTCCAAACGCCGTCCAAACGACGTTCCGACAAGAAGGAAACAAGCTGTCCAAAAATTGGACAGCTTGGTGGAGGACTTGGCGCCGACCAAAGGAGGTGGACAGCTAATCCTTGGTCACTGGAGCCAAGGTGGATCGCAGGAGGGTCGCCGAAGGGGTGGTCGGCAACAGTTGGACGCCGACGGCACAAAGGGGCGGCGACTCAAGAGCTGGGCATGGATCCTCTTGGGCGGCGTCAAGGAGAAGAGAGGAAAAGGAGAGGAAGAGAAGATTCAAAAAATAAACTTAGGGCTCTCCAAACCTCTAATCGCGCTTTTATAGAGTGCATGTTTCTTAACCATTAAGATACCTTCTCTTTAGAGTTATTGGTTCATAACCAAAATCCGTTAACCCGCTCCAATAACTTAAGTTAAAATAAACCGAACCAAGTTGACCTATTTTAAGTTAAAACGAACCGAATCAACTTTGGTTCATTCGTTTAAAACAAACCAAACCTCTTTGGTTTATTCTCTACCATTGGATTAGAACTAAACCAATTTGGTTCATCCATCATATCTTCATAAGACTCAGCCCATCCATGCTTCCATTGCGATTGAAATAATTTCATGTTCGCTCTTTGTTTGGTCCAACCAAACCTAGTTTCTCTCAATCAGAGAATATCATTCTCAAGCTCGTTTTAAATCCTTCGGATTATGCTTGATGTGCGTGTGACCGAATAGGTTCCCGGTTTATGTTGGCCATCTATAATTAACTATTAATTATAGAACGATCATGAGTGACATCTAGTAGTACATCATGATCCCCAATTAATCGAAAAATCAACGGTTAATCCCAGAACCATTTCTGAAACCCTTCTGCAGCTGCATTGAATCATGCCCCGTTCCCTTCACGCATCTTATACCCACTTGGTTCAGGACATAGTCTATTATGACAGTCCCCACCAAGCTGACTACGTCACACCTAGTCCAAGTATGATTTTCTCGTCCTTCGAATTCTAGTTACTGCACATGTATCCAAGAGTACATTACTCTAAACATGTAATGTTTCGATCAAAGACTTTAGTAACAATCCAACGAGAGACCTTGGGTATACATCTCCCCACAAGGAGTGGTGAATCCTTTATAGGTTATTCAAACACCTTCGGACACTTCGACTTATATCCAATCATTTCGGGTCCACATCTCCTTGGAGATGCTTGCTTAAGATGTCAAAGCATAAGTCTCCATGATCAAGATGACTTGAATACCGCAAGTCAAAGGAACATCGCATTTAAGCTGTAGTAAGAACTTCATTGACATATCCATATATGCAGAGAACTATATGAAGTCTTACAGCTGGTCACTCCAATGAACTAGTTATCATAACTAGCATCCACAATTAACTCCGGACATCACAATGTCTCCAGCCAGTGAGAATCAGTTGTTTGGATACACCAAAGAGTATACCTCATGTTAGTCTCGACAAAATTTGTCACGCCCCGAGAGCATGCCGAGTCGAAAATCAAACGGACGGCATCTCCCTTGTACGTGACAACATTTCGGGTTAATACAAGGCCCGTAGGCCCACAATGACAACAATATATAAAAATATACCAAACAATAACAGTATATATATATCAAAACAATTACACAGCGGAAACGATACAACAACAATACAATCCTACACATGCATACCGGTATGACTAACACATCACAACAATACAAAACTTCGACAAAAATCCAAATATACAACATGTACATCACGAAAACTCCAAAATACAATACACAACGGACGGAAAGCCCAAATACACACGGGAGCCTCGGAGGTGAGATGAGACGATGTCAGCCGGCGGTGCTCTAAGCCATCACGAAGTCTTCTACCTGTTACTTGGGCGACATAAAACCCAGGGTCCGTGGGGGGTGGTGAGTAAAACTCAGCAGGTAATAGAAAAATATGTATATATGTCATATCACATGTATTTTCAACAATATACTCTAGAGGGACAATAGGTATATCAACATAATATATAAATACAAGCATATACCGACTAACCAAATAAACAACATAAAAAAGCAGACATACCTGAAGTCTGCTACGCTACTCTGATCCAACCTGAACATATATCAAACATATATATATATATATAACAGGAAGAGTATATCAACTCACAATATACTCTAGCTACAGGTCAAGGTATCTAATAGTCTGTTCAACCTATACCAGTATCCGACACAATCGTATAACAAATGCAAGAAACATGCATGAATATGATGTACACCCAAATGCAGCAATCATAGTACAATCAAATGCAACATCACAATAATCATATATATATAGACCGCATCTATATATATATTAATCTCAACCATCAATATGCAAAGCGCCATAAGATACGACAATGCAGCATGCATGGTCATGCCTGCTCACTCCTACTCGCTACCACGACCCCAGTGTGGCCTAGGTGGCACGACATGACAACTGTCCCAACTCACACCAACCACTGTATAGAGTGGCCGAGTGGGTAGTATGATCAAGTAGCATATGAGCGTAAAGAGCTCGCTACACAACGGGGGTCCCTGCTGCAGGCCACTCCGACTAACACTACTAATGAGTGGTCGAGTACCACGCACCCAGGACAACTGCATGCAACTCCAACTACCACCGTCTATAGTGGTAGAGTGAGGCACAACAGATGCTCTGCCTTCACACCAGTTACTCTTCGGGGAGTGCTCTGGGAGGCAAGATGACTGACAACTCTCTCTCAACCCCAAGGGAGACTATATCGTCAGAATGCATGCAAATGACATGAGTATGTTGTCACACGTACAACCATCTACCACAGACTCTCTGTTCAACAAAGAGTCGTACCCATCTGATCAATACACTCTATCCTGTAGAGAGTCGTACTCAACTGATCGACGGACTCTCTATCCTATAGAGAGTTGTACTCGACTGATCATGACTCTCTCTCCAATAGAGAGTCATATTCATCTGATCGACGCACTCTCTATCCTATAGAGAGTCGTACTCGACTGATCATAACTCTCTCTCCAATAGAGAGTCATACTAGACTAATCATATTAAGCTAGGACCACCGGTCCGTAGCAACACACTAATCACCTTTCACTTAACCATTACACAACTCATGGTTGGTAATAGTATGCAACATACGGGTATTGGAAATAAATCCTACATTTAGGGCTTACCTGCCCACAGATGACATTTTTGCCAATTTATAAATTGAGTCATCACCCGTACTGACATTTACACCCTACTAAACATCTAGGCCAATTTACATCACATCTATAACTCCTAAATCATGATAGAGTATATGTGATATCAACAATTGAGCATAAATATATCCAACGATAAGTTCAAGCATACGATAATAAGAGTAGGGTCAAGATAATATGAACACCTAACATGCTCATATTTATGCCTAAATTTGAATGCAATACATCTACCCGGACCAGGTAGGAAATTACCCACCTGCTGTCAATGCTCGTAGTAATAAACTCCTCACGGCTGCAGACCCGTCTCGTATCCACGTCTCGTATCCACGTCCTGCAAATATCATCAATTATCATTCAGTGAAAACATACAACAATAATATGATTAGCTACTACGTTATCCACATATCTGTATCCCTTATCGAATACGATTTAGAAACCCCAATGAGCCAGACTTGACTATTTATTTTAAATCCATCGGTTTCAATTAGCAAAAGAGTTAACTCCCTCATCCAATTCTATATCCGACTTAACAAAGTTAATCTAATAAAGATTTAATCTTTTACCCCCAACCTATTGCAATAGTATCACCAACAGAATCAATTATAAATTAAATTCATAAACACAACACTTAAATCACAGCTGCCTCCATACTATAATTAATTCTATAATTAATCATCCATCATTCTCGGTTAACAAGTATGCTAACCTACAACCGTTTACAGCCATTTCAATTAGGGATTTAACTATTGACACACTTCGTCAAAACCAGCACTCTTCCGTTCCTCCCACACAATCCCAATCAGCCAAAACTCCAACACCGATCGCAACAACACAGAATCACCATTACATCCCATAACCAACTAAAGCTCCAATTCATAGCCGCACACAGTCGGCTCGATCCATCAACCGACAACCCTCCGACCATCCTCTTCCATAGCCTCCCAAAATTAGTTTACATCCCTTACAACAATACAACTGCCTTCTTACTGTTCAATACTCTAGGCAGGCAACAATTCAAGCAACAACAGTTAAAAAGGGATGATCAACAGCTATACTGCAATATTTTCCCCCAACCAACCCTGTTCGCCGGCCAAAACCTCCACTGCCCTAGCTTCGGCAATCAAACTAATCCCACAGCAACAACATCCAATAGATAACACCTCAAGCAATTTCTACCAAAAAGGAATTTACAGACAAAAAGGGATTAATCTTGCTTACCCGGTGTTGAATCCCGTCGACAGCAACCTCCCCTGTTTGCCGACCCACCTCCTGCCCAAATCCAAATCCAATACCGAGTGACCACCACAGCAGGTGTAGATTTCATCCAAGATTGAAGAAAACATCAACTACTCACCCGACTCCAATCGATCCTTGAACTCACGGGATGGAGGATCTGATTTGGCGTCGGCGCTGTCCATCGGCAGCGGAGGTCCAGCCCTAATCCTCGAGACCGAAGAGATCAGCAACTGTCAGCCTACCGCAAGTGCTCGCGATGGAGATCAGCGGCGATGGCCAAGCGTGGTGGTCGCCGACCGTCCATGCAGGAGTGGCGATCACGATCTTGTCGCGTAGCGCTCAGCGGGCAATTCAAACGGTGTGTCACGGAGGACCGCCGGCGGTCGTGGGTGGTTGCGAGGGCGACGAGGTGAGGAGGGCGACGCGTGATTGGGGAAGAAGAGCGGAATCGAGATGGAGAAGAAGAGTCGCGCCGTGAAAGAAATGAAAGGAATCGGGTTTTTTATAAAACGCATTAACACTTCCGTAAGGGGTAATCCAAACAGACTTTTACAAAGCCTATTAAATCTCTCCCTATATAGTATCATAAGAATTCCGTTTAAATCCAAAAGAATTTCTAAAAATTCTTGAAAATTTCCCAAGGTAATTCTTTAATTAACAAGGGATATTTTTTTTCTTGTATTTTACATTCTCCCCCACTTATAAAAATTTGGTCCCCAAATTTCGTACTAACATGCAAAAATTACTTTAAGCAAGTTTCCGCAATGACCACATACCTTCCTCACGTGAACAGATGAGACTATCGAGCTTGGATAGTATCTTCCAGCTCCCACATAGCCTCCTCATCGGTATGATGCTGTCATCCAACCTTTATGAGTCGGATGGTTTTGTTCTGCAACTGACGCTCGTTGTGACCAGGAATACGCACTGAAATCTTCTCATAAGTCGCATTAAACTAAGGTAGACTCGGAACCTCCTTCAGAACATGATCAACAAACAACCCGTATTTCCATAGCATAGAAGCAAGAAATACATTATGAATACCCGCCAGCGTCGGAGGTAAAACCAACCGGTAAGCTCCACCTCCTATAATCCACGACACAAGATCTGAATAGATCCTTCAACGTCTAAATGATACCCTCAGGTTGTTCATCTGTCTGCGGAATGAAACATTGCACTAAGTCGAAGCCCTATGCACATAGTCTGGTGCAGACTCTGCCAAAATCGCAAGGCAAACAGTGGATCGCTATCAGATCTAGTACTCAAAAGTACCCCACGCAATCCGATAATCTTTCGACAATACAACGCTGTCGGATGGTCCAACAAGTACGACCCACGAATAGGAAGGTAATGAGCTGATTTGGTCAGTCGGTCTACAATCACTCAAATCGCATCACGACATTTACGGGTTCTAGGCAATCCCGTAACGTAATCAATCGTGATATGCTCCTACTTCCATTCCGGAATCGGAATTCTTCTAGAGCAATCCAACGAGTTTTTGATGTTCAGCCTTCATCTACTGGCATACTAAACATCGAGCAACAACATCTGTTATAACTCTCTTTATACCATTCCACCAGTACAAACGTTTCATTCTCGGTACATCTGAGTACCACCAAGGTATATAGCCCATCCCGAATGATGTGCTTTCTGTAGCAACTCTTCCTTAAACATTGCAACTCCGGAACCCACTATCCTTATCAGAGATGGGGGATTATTTTTCTTAAAAGATGAGTCCATCAATCATCCAAAATACACTTCACCACACACTCTGTAAATGCATGGGAGACTATAGCGACCAATCTCTCAAGTTGCAACTGTTCGCGTTCCAGCAACTCCATTGTAGCTACCTAGTAGCTTGTTAAATTCAATGAGCACTTCTGCTCCATACATCCACAAATCCAGAAAATAACTATCAAAGTCCCATCATGTATATGACAGACTATCTTGTAGTTTCTTAACTGACGTAGGCATAAAATATGCCTCATTCAACTGCATCGGAATCGTTCCGATCCCTGAAACGACGCATCTGCGTACATCATCCTTTTATCCACTCCGGAAGGATTAACTAATACTTGTGTAAAAGTTAACCGCCGTCTAGGTCTTGTAATTGGTTTCACCAGCTTCCGACTAAATGATTTCCATCATCACCTTTGTCAAACAAGTCCGTGGTATAGTAATGCCAAGCATTCTATCCACATCTACGGTACTAACCAAACCATGCAAGGAAAACCACCATCTACGGTGGTCGAGTGCGCAACTCCAACTACTACAAAAGGATTCAATCGTGTTCAGGATACACGATTCTCAAATCCAGTGACGACTAAATCGTTAATTAGTCTAACAACTTAATCACAACTTATAAAATTCATATTAAGTATGAAATTGTCATCTTCACACACTTGCATCCCCTTTTCTCTAGGCTGATGATATATCAATCATCACAACGACAATGATACTTATATGACACTATGTCACTATCATATCAACTCTCCAGTCGTAAACCAACCCTAGAGTATATACAGGTGTCTTTGGCCGATCTAAATAGATCATCTATCCACAACGAAAGATATTCTTCACTACAACTACTGTATTCCATCACGATAATCGATGCATACTTTCAAAGATCCATCTCTCTTTCAACAAAGAGTTCTGGATCTTCACAAGGAGAAATACTGGGATAGATAAATATCTCCTCCAACATCTCCTATAATCGCAACTCATGTTATTCCGATTCTTTTATAGTGTTTAACAAGACTGATACCAACAAAAATATCACTCGTTATGTGATCTTCGATACCGGACTATTTTCGCAATCATTTCGAACGTCTACTCCACTTGCCTAAGCAACGGCAAGCCTTGGAGTTCATTCGAAATTACATCCGAAGGCTCTCAGATTATACGCACATCCGAGAGACATATCGTACTATACTTCCAACAATTTGACCATCCGTAAGGATATGCCTACAACAAAAGTATGTCTATCAAAGTCTAAGGGTATCCCTTGACTTCTTAATTATTGATCCACATCTCACCAGACGGTAGAGATACCATCGACCCACAAGTCGATGTAAAGGACCCTTCTAATCCAACTGAGAATGTTCTAGATACAGATACCTGTAACTATAAGCATCTCTCAACATATTAACCCAGAGGGTAAAACTAGAGTAATACCCTGAACGATCAATTATCTGTCGATCCGATCCAAAAAGGCTCCCCGCAGGTCTCGGCCTTTCTCCGTAGAGAACCAGATCAGATCCAACAGTTCATGACAAAGCGGTTACATTTCTGTGACGAATGCCTCGGGGATTTTTCCTAGATCATCTGATCCCATCCCTAAATCCTACGAGCTGCAACTGTAGAATACCTTATAGATACGACTATCGTCGTATATTCTCTCCTCTATACAAAGCAAATCACATCTGGAGGTAACTGTCTGTCTGCTGAATCTTTTAAGATGTCTTTTGCTGATGCTGCTGCATAGATCACTTCCCCTGGAGGGAAGTATCAAAGAACTCCAACCACGCCTGAGGTAGTAGGTTGCTGCTGATGAGATAACCTAATCCTCTGTGCTGATCTCTGCTGTCGAGACGATGCATTTTCCTCCCGGAACACCATCGATAGTCTTCAATTGAATCTTCAAAGTACACCTCCTCCACTGTACTGGTTGCTCAATAATAACAACAGCTGAACTGCTCCAACGGATAATCTGGCTTCGTGTGTCTTCGTGATCTGCACTGCACGCACATAATCCCTTCGAAGTCTTTGTTCTGATTTTTGCTGATATCCACGAGAACATCCTGATGATCTGCGATTGGTCTTCTATAATCGGAAAATAACTCAAAGTCTATGACTCTGATCTTGTTCCTTTATCCCACAGTCGGAGATTTCTGACTCTATTAAGTTGACCTGTAATATTTGTTTGCCGGTCTCCAACTCTTAAACCCTTGTACGGAGTCATTTCTAAACTCCTGTCTCAATCCAATGTCTTTCGATAAGATCTGGTAGAAGATCCCGTCATCTTAATCCAACAGTAAGCCAACAATCGTAGGTGGCTTAAAATATCCATTCATCTTCTTGAGCTATTAGGTGGTCGTAATCTCTGTAAGTCTCACGACTCTGCACAGTACACTATTACTAACCGAGCACCCTCTCTTGAAGCTCAAGAATTCCTTACAATGTCACTAAAAGTGACACGGGGAAATACTCTCTTTCAACATCACTAAACAATGATCAAGTGATATATTATTTTTCGAAGATTATTTTCTGCATTTATCACCAAGTACCTGCTTGATCCCGATAATGGTATGCAAACTACTCTTCTTTCTCGGTATAACATGAGTTAAGTACTCAAAAGTACTCTCAAAGTTATACATCTCAGTATGAACAACTCAGGGATAAAATTCCTATGAAATACCGTAACCTAACCTTCCACTATCTGCATCACAAATAATCTACAAGTCTGTTCATTACCCACAGGTAATGATCTGACTAGCACCGTTAGTGAAAATCTCTGATTTCAACCAGAAATGTGACGACTCGGTATCAGTCGGCTCTCAAAGGTAAATCACCTTTTCGACACGGTTCAAGACTCACAGACTCAACAGGTCGTTCCCGTGGTCAACTCATACCACAGTTACGAATAATAACCAACATACTACAGGTTATTCCCTGGTATAAGCATCTAAATGCATAGCCAACATAACCGAGAGTATAAACTCTAAAGGTCACTCCGGTTGGTCGCCTCGGTGGACGACCCCTACTACAAGTCTGCATAGGTGTCATAACTCTATTGTATACACCTATTGATCAAGTTTAGATAAATATCTACTAAACCAGAAGTTATCAGGAATTTTTACCTCGTGCTACTTGGAGCTCAGGCCATTGTTCATCTCATCTTAGAAAACCAAAACCGAATAAATCGACTCCCGAGAATCCAAGACTCGACTCAAAAATAACATTGTATGGCATCGCAGAACCTTGGGCTCTGATACCACTAAAGTTGTCACGCCCCGAGAGTATGCCGAGCCGAAAATCAAACGGATGACATTTCCCTTGTACGTGGCAACATTTCGGGTTAATACAAGGCCCGTAGGCCCACAATGATAACAATATATAAAAATATACCAAACCACAACAGTATATATATATCAAAACAACTACACACAACGGAAACGATACAACAACAATACAATCCTACACATGCATACCGGTATGACTAACACATCACAACAATACAAAACTTCGACAAAAATCCGAATATACAATATGTACATCATGAAAACTCCAAAATACAATACACAACGGACGGAAAGCCCAAATACACACGGGAGCCTCGGAGGTGAGATGAGACGATGTCAGCCGGCGGTGCTCCAAGTCGTCACGAAGTCTTCTACCTGTTACTTGGGCGACAGAAAACCCAGGGTCCGTGGGGGTGGTGAGTAAAACTCAGCAGGTAATAGAAAAACATGTATATATGTCATATCACATGTATTTTCAACAACATACTCTAGAGGTACAACAGGTATATCAGCATAGTATATAAATACAAGCATATACCGACTAACCAAATAAACAACATAAAAATGCAGACATACCTGAAGTCTGCTACGCTACATCACAATAATCATATATATATATAGACCGCATCTATATATATATTAATCTCAACCATCCATATATATATATATATACATGCATATATGTATATATATATGGTAATATGCAAAGCGCCATAAGATACGGCAATGCAGCATGCATGGTCATGCCTGCTCACCCCTACTCGCTACCACGATCCCAGTGTGACCTAAGTGGCACGACATGACAACTGTCCCAACTCACACCAACCACTGCTATAGAGTGACCGAGTGGGTAGTATGATCAAGTAGCATATGAGCGTAAAGAGCTTGCTACACAACGGGGGTCCCTGCTACTGGCCACTCCGACTAACACTACCAATGAGTGGTCGAGTACTACGCACCCAGGACAACTGCACGCAACTCCAACTATCACCGTCTATAGTGGTAGAGTGTGGCACAACAGATGCTCTGCCTTCACACCAGTTACTCCTCGGGGAGTGCTCTGGGAGGCAAGATGACTGACGACTCTCTCTCAATCCCAAGGGAGACTATGTCGTCAGAATGCATGCAAATGACATGAGTATGTTGTCACACGTACATACATCTACCACAGACTCTCTGTTCAACAAAGAGTCGTACCCATCTGATCAATACACTCTCTATCCTGTAGAGAGTCGTACTCAACTGATCGACGAACTCTCTATCCTGTAGAGAGTCGTACTTGACTGATCATGACTCTCTCTCCAATAGAGAGTCGTACTCATCTGATCGACGCACTCTCTATCCTATAGAGAGTCGTGCTCGACTGATCATAACTCTCTCTCCAATAGAGAGTCATACTAGACTAATCATATCAAGCTATGACCACCGGTCCGTAACAACACATTAATCACTTAACCATTACACAACTCATGGTTGGTAATAGTATGCAATATACGGGTATTGGAAATAAATCCTACATTTAGGGCATTACCTGCCCACAGATGGCATTTTTGCCAATTTATAAATTGGGTCATCACCCGTACTGACATTTACACCCTACTAAACATCTAGGCCAATTTACATCACATCTATAACTCCTAAATCATGATAGAGTATATGTGATATCAACAATTGAGCATAAATATATCCAACGATAAGTTCAAGCATACGATAATAAGAGTAGGGTCAAGATAATATGAACACCTAACATGCTCATATTTATGCCTAAATTTGAATACAATACATCTACCTGGACCAGGTAGGAAATTACCCACCTACTGTCAATGCTCGTAGTAATAAACTCCTTACGGCCGCGGAGCCGTCTCGTATCCACGTCCTGCAAATATCATCAATTATCATTCAGTGAAAGCATACAACAATAATATGATTAGCTACTACGTTATCCACATATCCGTATCCCTTATCGAATACGATTTAGAAACCCCAATGAGCCAGACTTGACTATTTATTTTAAATCCATCGGTTTCAATTAGCAAAAGTGCTAACTCCCTCATCCAATTCTATATCCGACTTAACAAAGTTAACCTCATAAAGATTTAAACTTTTACCCCCAACCTATTGCAATAGTATCACCAACAGAATCAATTATAAATTAAATTCATAAACACAACACTCAAATCACAGCTGCCTCCCTACTATAATTAATTCTATAATTAATCATCCATCATTCTCGGTTAACAAGTATGCTAACCTACAACCGTTTACAACCATTTCAATTAGGGATTTAACTATTGACACACTTCGTCAAAACCAGCACTCTTCCGTTCCTCCCACACAATCCCAATCGGCCAAAACTCCAACACCGATCGCAACAACACAGAATAACCATTACATCCCATAACCAACTAAAGCTCCAATTCATAGCCGCACACAGCCGGCTCGATCCATCGGCCAAATGACCCTCACCATCCTCTTCCATAGCCTCCCAAAATTAGTTTACATCCCTTACAACAATACAACCGCCTTCTTCTCAATACTCTAGCGGGCAACAATTCAAGACAACGGTTAAAGGGATGATCAGCGGCTATCTTATATCAATATTTTCCCCCAACCAACCCTGTTCGCCGGCCAAAACCTCCACTGCCCTAGCTTCGGCAATCAAACTAATCCCACAACAACAACATCCAATAGATAACACCTCAAGCAATTTTTACCAAAAAGGAATTTACAGACAAAAAGGGATTAATCTTGCTTACCCGGTGTTGAATCCCGTCGGCAGCAACCTCCCTTGTTTGCCGACCCACCTCCTGCCCAAATCCAAATCCAATACCGAGTGACCACCACAGCAGGTGTAGATTTCATCCAAGATTGAAGAAAACATCAACTACTCACCCGACTCCAACCGATCCTTGAACTCACGGGATGGAGGATCTGATTTGGCGTCGTGTGTCCATCCTAATCCTCGAGACCGAAGAGATCAGCAACTGTCAGCCTACCGTAAGTGCTCGCGATGGAGATCAGCGGCGATGGCCAAGCGTGGTGGTCGCCGATCGTCCGTGCAGGAGTGGCGACTACTGATCCTGTGCGCGCGTCGAGCAGGGCAATTGAAACGGGTGTTGCTCTGCCCAAGGACCGCCGGCAGTCATGGGTGGTTGCGAGGGCGACGAGGTGAGGAGGGCAACGCGTGATCGGGGAAGAAGAGCGGAATCGAGATGGAGAAGAAGAGTCGCGTCGTGAAAGAAATGAAAGGAATCGGATTTTTTATAAAACGCATTAACACTTCCGTAACGGGTAATCCAAACAGGCTTTTACAAAGCCTGTTAAATCTCTCCCTATATAGTATCATAAGAATTCCGTTTAAATCCAAAATAATTTCTAAAAATTCCTGAAAATTTCCCAAGGTAATTCATTAATTAATAAGGGATATTTTTTTTTCTGGTATTTTACAGAATTGCTGGTGTCCAAATCCATCAATTCATCGACTAGGGATAATTCCAATACATCACAATTACACATGTAGAGATACTCACTAGTTGTGATCCAATCACAAATTCTCTCATGCTGTGAATCGTATTGTGGACATTCAGTAAATGAGTTTAAGATCTAATCAAATACATGCAAATATGTATACTCAAATAGTGAATTTTCATTTATCATATAAATGATTCAACCATAAGGCGATTGCCTTAGGACACTTCTCATGCTGAGAGTCGATGGGTCAGTAACTCAGTAGGATGGAGCAGCGTCAAATTGACATGCTCGAGATGATGCGGAGCTGGACGCTCAGTCAGCAGCCTCCACCACCTCCGACAAATGACCCTGGAGGATGGTAGCTAGGACCATGTTATGTATCTCTTTTATTTTCGTAGTGAGGTCGAGAGCGATTGGACATCTATTTTGATTGTAGAACTGATTTTATGTTGAATGAAATATTTTGTTTGCAAAATTATGTGTCTTTGCTTGGTTGTGTGTGTGTTGACTTGTATATGTTATTCTATGTCATGACATCATATTTCATTTTAATCATCTAAATGTCATGATTTATGCTTAAGAATGTCATGTTATACTTAAGTTTAAATTACATACTATGACATCATGATTATTGGTACATACTTATTTATGTACCTTAGGGATGACTTTTCTACTAACCCTGGTCTTCCTAAACCTATGGATGGTTTCATAATCAAATGGACCACTGTGATAGGTCTCCTTGGGCTTAGGTTTGTGACCCAAACCTTTCTTGCCTTTGGATGAGCTTTGTCTTCTAGACCCTAGGTTTTGACTCTTAGACCCTTCAATTGAATTTGTCATTCTTGCAAAGGTCTTTTCTAATTTCTCAAGTCTTGACCTTAAGACTTGATTTTCTAATTCTAATTGCTTAATTTTTTATTTTTCTTTTTGTCTTTGGGCAACTATTTCCTCTAGGCATATGCCTACCCCTCTTAGGGTTAATGCCTAAATGATCTTCTATCTTCCTAATAGTTTTCCTAGATAAAATTATTTTAGAGATATTAGTCTTAAATTTTTCCTTATTTATAAAATTGTAAGATTTTGCACCTAAGCAATAAAACCTATTTCTAGCATGCTCTTTACGAATAATAACAAGATTATTCCTAACATGCTTTTCATGAACAATAGCAAGAGTATTTAAATTATTACTAGCATGCTTTTTGACTTTAAAACTAGAAGGTGCATTACTAAAATATACCTTAGAGTTTACCTTAGAGGCTCCCTCTATATGTGATGCTTCTTCTTGAGTTTTCTTCCTCCCCCTAGGGCATTGACTCTTATAATGCCCCCTTTGATTGCACTTGAAGCACACCACGTGCTTCTTGCTCTTATGTGTTGGGGCACCGACATCTTTGACCTTTGGCACTGGTTGAGGCTTCTTGACTCTTTTCGAGCACTTACTCTTGTAATGCCCAGTTTCTCTACACTCAAAACAAATTATATGATTTTTATTTTTAACTAAATTGCTTGAGTTACCTAGGTCAATGGTGGTCGGAATTGATTCATCTCTTTTGGCGGTTGAAACTACTTCTTGATTTTGCTCCGGCTTCGATGATCTAATATCTTCCCCCTCAATCTTAGAGGTGGAGACTTCCTCCAATTCTTCCTCTTCCATCGCTTTCGATTCGGATGTTGATTCCCTATCAACCTCTGAATCCTCAATCTCTTGTGAGGATGAACACTCCTCTTCTTCTTCATAAGTCAATGATGGATTTTCATGATACTTTACCAATTTGCTCCTTGGCATCTTTGTATTCACCTAAACTACACAAGATATCATTAGGAATTAAATCTTCCAAAAAATTTGTTACCTTAACCTCAATCTTGAATTTTTGACGTTGCTCTTGGGTCCACTTCTTCAATTTTAGGACATCTCCCTTCTTATCCTTGGGGGTTCGAAACTTTCCATCATGATGAACCAATTCTTTATGTCCATCATCAAGAATGTCTCCATTCTCGCTCTCCATGCCGGAAAGTCTTCTTGATCGTATGGTGGAAGAATGTCGATGGCGTACCCCAATCCATCCTTAGGTAGCTCCATTTCTTCTAGCGCTTTTGCTTCCGGATGTTAATTCGTAGAAGAGCTCCAAGCTTTGATACTAATTATAGGAACGTCGGTGACCGCTAGAGGGGGGTGAATAGCGTGTTTGTCGGTTGATGGAATTCAATCGTGCTTGCTACAAATGTTAGTGTACGCAGTGGAAATAATGATAATAAAAATAAATACACACAACGAGCAATACACGAGAATAAACGTGTTCAGAACCTTAGGATTCTTACTCTACGGGGTGAGCTCAACGAGCTCTAGTGATGGACACACCACTAAACAATAACACTCATTCTCGGTGACACACCGGAGGTGGAGAAACTTCGTACAAGTGATTACAAACAGTAATACAATGAATACAAGCAAATACAAAGATGAAATGCAATACAAGTAAAGAAAAACACTTTATAAGAAGACTTTGAATGCTTGCTTTTGGTTGTTTGAGAAGAGTCTTAAAGATTTGGATTGCAGTAGTAAATCGCATCAAAGAATCATGCCAAAATCCTTCTCCTTGAGTTCCCTTTAAAGTTGCAACTCGGGCTAGATTCTGCCTAGCAGTTGACTGCTAGCAACCATCAGTCAACTGATCTTGTAGCCGTTGTGAGACAACGACTTAATCCACGTTGGTCAAGTTCCAACAGATAGACCATCAGTCGACTCATCATGCCTTCACTCGATTGCCAAACCCTAGCAGTCGACTCGGAAACATTCTGTGCTCGTGCCCTCGACCATCAGTCGACTGTCATCCATGGCAGTTGATTGATCACCATCAGTCGACTGTCCAATGGTAGTAGTCGACTGTCAAGGTCATGTTGCCACAGTCGAATGTCAGTCGACTCTCGGCCAGTCGATTGATCATAATCACAATCAACTGCTTAGAGTCAATTTGGCTGTCAAGTGTCAAAACACTTGACTAGTCGACTGATACACCTCAACCATGAGGTTTATTCCAAGTATGATATGCTTATACTTACTAGACCACCCTTATTCTAGACCTAAGCTTTCTAGCCACCTTTATCAGCCTCACACCTATTGGATTCCTCCAAGTCATCCATGATTTGTTCATCTATACATTAGCATTTAGGTGCTTCCATCGGCTATTGTCATGCTAAGTTGGTCTACATCGCTAAGGCACATTGGGCTTACGTTGCCAAGATACATGCTTGGACTTTATGCTGTCAATCATTGGACTTATGCTGCCAAGGCTCCAACCTTGGATTTTAAGCCGCCAATATCAACTCTTAGACTTCTCTTGTCAACCCATGTTGGACTTTCTATTTGCCAAGACTCAAGCTTGGATTTTCCCTTGCCAAGACCCATGCTTGGACTTTCCATGCAAAGTGTTCCACTTGGACTTTTCCATCATATGGTCAACCCATTGTCAAACAATGGTCAGTTCATTGTCAAACATCAAAAGACAACTCGAGTCTGGTCAATCGTGACCTAGGCTGATTGCACCAACAATAACAACCTATTTATGAGCAGAGACCGACTCATACAAGGTTTAGAAGGGATACAAATAATGAATTATGGGCACTCCCATCTGCTCAGCAACAAGGAGCTATCTTTGTCATCCCGGAACAGCTTGGTCTTTTCCATGATGTTTTCTCAAGATGAGAATCCATAACCAAAAATCATGTTTCAAGTCAAGGGTTTACTGACCTAAAAGACAAAATTTAATATATGAAAAATCTCCTGGGGTAAATAGAAAAATTGGCTTGGATCCAATGGAGAATGAATTACCCCATGGAGTATAATGCCCTGATCAACATAGCCGACGGAAGGGAGGGCACCCAGAACATTCTGTCACAGATAAGACGAGTATTCTCCTATGAAGATCCCGCACAAGGCTCTACTATGATGCAAGATTTAGCCTATCGAGATCTTGAAAAATTATCATGTGACAATGTCAAAAATATTGTTCAATACATGAATGATTATATGAGACTGATATCAAAGACCGGAAGGTTATTCACCGGACCAGAACTATTAGAAAATTTTGGTTCAAGATGCCTTGTGTAAGATATCGAATAATAAAATACTCCTTGTTAATTAAGGAATTATCTTATGAAATTTTTTAGGAATTTTCAGAAATTTTTCTGAAATCAATAGGAGCTCATATGACCATTTGGGAGAAAGATTAAAACCTAAATAAGTGATTGGGTTAACTTAGGTTGGCTTTAGGCTAAACTCGGGCTAGCACAACCAGATCGGTCGACCCCTTAAGTCCCGATTTCTTGTTCCTTTCTCATCGCGATTTCGTCGTTTCTTCTCCTCACCTGATCGCTCGCGATTCTTCTTCTCCTCCCTCTCGGTTTCTCGCGCGTCGCCTCCTCACCTCGTCGTCACCCCGCGACCATCCACGATCGCTCGCGACCCTCGGGCGGAGCATCTCGCATCTTGCCGCCCCAGTGCGTCGCACGCATAGGACCAGCGGTCGCTGCCCCTGCTCATGCGGCCAACGACTGCAACCTTGGCCATCGTCGACCATCGACTGTTTTCCAGTTTGTGCATCGCTAGGTTGACTGCCAGCCCCTCCGATCAGTCGGATTCTTCGTCTTTTCCCCTGCTCTGCGATTGTCACTGTGGCTGATCTATATCGCTTTTATCGTCAGCCTCCTCTATCGCTGCCCTTCATCCCTCCATCGACGATTTGTGAGCTCCAGTCGGTGATTTACCTCCTCCACAATGTTGTTGATTTGGATCACCGATGAGGGCAAGTTAGTGATCTCTTGGTCTGCTATTACGAGTTGCGGTTGATGAATCTGATCTTCTAGCTCAGTGGTATTATCGATCGAGAGTGTGGTCATCTTGCAAGTTGATCTTGAGTTTAGGGGTAAGAGCTGTTGATTTCTGTCTTTTCCTCCATGTTGTGTTCTGTTTTCCCCTCTTAGGGTGATTCTGGATCTAGATCACAGCCATCTGGCAAGCCAACGATCCTTTATTTCAGCGTGTTTATGAGTTTTTGTTTTGACATGACTCATTGTGTTCAACCTCTGTTGATCCGAAATGCAGGCTGCCTTTGGGTGAATTTGTGATTTATTGAATAAGGAAGATAGTAATGGATGGGGCAAATCCTTTATCGAAGAAAATCAAGGGGAGCTTGACCTTATGGTGGCTAACAACTTTGTCGTTGTTTGCTGTGTTAATCACCTACACAGAATGCTTCAAGGCTTGTTGCTAGCCACTCAATTCTTTTGGTTACCCTTCAACCTTTAGGTAATCGATGTGCCTTATCTTTGTTACTTGAATTTTAATTTCAAAATGTTGTAGATCGAGTAATGATCTTGTGATAGTTGTGGTACCTTGTGATTGTCAGGGTTGGAATTAGTCTTGCCTTAATTTGGTTGTTTGATATAGAGTAGATACTCTGAATTGGGGCAAGAAGTTGTACGGGTGAAATTAATCAAGGTGAGTTGTGATTTAAGTGTTATGGATGAGAATGTTCGATCTATAGCTAGACTATTATTGATTTGCTGATTAAGAGCTAATGGAGGAAGTTGTTCAGTTAGTTGATCGAGATATAAAGTTGATACAGGATTAGGATTTGATCCTAATATTAGAATTGACAGTATGTTTGGATTGTATATGTTTTATTTGTAGGATGTTGATTTCAGGACCTTGGTTCAAGATAGATTCATGAACGTGAAGACTATCGACATAGTCTACATAGCAGGTGGGTAATATTTTCTATCCTGGTCAAGTAGTAGCTAAACCTTGATATATATGATTTCATATTATTGTCACTTTAACTTTGACTCCACTCTAGTTTTTCTATTGCTTGATACTTGCATTTCCACTTAAAATGCTCTGTGATTGTTGTTATCTATTCATTCATCATTGTTATAAATTATAGATGTTATGGTAAGTGGACCTGCAGTGGTTTACTTATGTGTACGTAGCTAAATTCGGTTGTAAAACTAAATTGTGCAATCTAGATAAATCATCCTGGGGTGGGTGGTGTTCTAGAAGTAAGTTGAATTTTCATATTGGGAATACAATTAAAGTCCCACATTGATAAAACATAGAAAAAATCATGTGTTTATAAGATGAAAGAATATCTCCATTGGCATGAGGCTTTTTGGGTAAACCAAAAAATAAAACCATGAGAGATTAGGCCCAACGTGGACAATATCATGTCATTATGGAGATATATGAATCTTATAGGCACCAACAATTGGTATCAAAGTAATGATTCATGTCAAGCCATGAATCTCGAACGAAAGAAGTTGAGCTCCCATGTCCGGATCAAGAGAACCAAACACTAGACAGGAAGTCCAGTTGGGCCGGGAGGACTGAACAACTGACAGGAAGTCCAGTTGAGCCAGAAGAGTTAGACAATTGGCAGGAAGTCCTAGTGAGTTGAGGATCAGACATCAAGTAGAAGATGTCCTTCGAGAATAGATAGACTTGAGAGGGGTCAATATGGTCCTTCGTTCGAGGGAGAGATTGTTGAGAGTATTGGGAATACAATTACAGTCTCATATTGGTAAGACATGGAAAAGATCATGTGCTTATAAGATGAAATAATATCTCCATTGGCATGAGGCCTTTCGGGTAAAGCCCAAAAATAAAACCATGAGAGATTAGGCCCAAAGTGGACAATATCATATCATTATGGAGATATATGAATCTTATAAGTACTAACACATATCATATCCTGATGTGTGTATATATATCCACTATGAATCATGTAGTCATGTATGGACGTGTGATTTGTCGATACAGCGTCGCTACGGACTGGAGGTCCTACCTTGGTTGTCGTCGGCTGTATATGTCTATAAGATAGAGAGTGTGTTGTGGGCATGTGTATGTGCTCTCGTGCATTTTTTATGGACGTGTGATTTGTTGATACAACGTCGCTACGGACCGGAGGTCCAAGCTTGATTGTTGTCAGTTGTATATGCCTCTCTATAGAATAGAATGTGTTGTGGGCATGTGTATGTGCCATCGTGCATTCATTATGGACGTGTGATTTGTCGATACAGCGTTGCTACGGACTGGAGGTCATAACTTAGTTGTTGTGAGTTGTATATGCCTCTTTATAGAATAGAGTGTGTTGTGGGCATGTGTATGTGCTATCGTGCATTCATTATGGACGTGTGATTTGTCGATACAGCGTCGCTACAGACTGGAGGTCCTAGCTTGGTTGTTGTGAGTTGTATATGCCTCTTTATAGAATAGAGTGTGTTGTGGGCATGTGTATGTGTTATCGTGCATTTATTATGGGCGTGTGATTTGTCGATCTGACTGTCCTTCTAGCAATTTGGAGGTCCTAGCTTGGTTGTTGTGAGTTGTATATGCCTCTTTATAGAATAGAGTGTGTTGTGGGCATGTGTATGTGTCTCTTTATGCTTATATGCTACTTGTTTATACTGCCCACTCGGCCATTCGAGAGCAGTGGTTGTTATTGAGCTGGGACAATTGTCATATTGTGTCACCTAGGCTACATTGGGGTCGTGGTAGCGAGTAAGGTGCGCAGACATAACCATGCATTTGCATTGCCATGGTAGATAGCGTTTATATATATATATATATATATATATATATATATATATATATATATATATATATATATATATATATATATATATATACACACGCGTATATATGTATATATATATAGTTGAGTGTGATGAGAATATATATAGATAGAATCTATATATGATCGTTGGATGTTGCATTTGTTTGAGCTATGCTTGCTATATTTGATTGTACATAATCTTGTATTCCACTTGCATATTTTATATGGTCGTGTGGGGATTACTAGTATTGATGTGGTCAGACTGTTGTATACTTTTGATCAGTACCTTGAGGTGATATGGGATGGATCCGGTTCATTGGGTATTTGACAAAGAATGTTAGTATGCCAGTGTTGTTGATTACAGAGTTGGTATTTATTCTACCATGTTGTAGGTGTTATATTATGGTACTTATACTCAAGTTGTATGAGTTACATTGTTGTTGATTTTCAGGTATGTCAGTACCTTATGTTATTGTCGATCAGTTTAGTTATACAGTTGTTATATAATGTTGATGTATACTTGTTATATCTTTAGACAACATATTATCGACTCGCATGTATATATATATATATATATATATATATATATATATATATATATATATATATATTATGCATGCGTTTTTATTCTTATTACCATTGAGTTTTGTACTCACCGCCATAGACTCTGGGTTTTCTTGTCACCCAGGTAACAGGTAGCCGACTTCGAAATGGGCTTGGAGCATCGCTAGCTAACAACATCTCATCTCACTTCTGAGGGTCCCGACTTTGGATTTATGTTTCCTTATTTATATGGTGGATGTTGTGTTAGACATTATTGATGTACGCACTTGTTGATTCAGGTTTTGACGATGTTTTCTTTATGTTGTGGTCAGTCATACCGGTATGTATTGTGTAGTTTATTATTTCGTTGTGATAGTTTCCACTGTGTTTTGTTATATATACATTTATATATATTGTTGTGATTGTGGTCGAAAGACTATCAACAGGATATAGTGTCATGTACTGGGGAGATGTTGTCTGTTTGTTTTTCGACTTGACATACTCGAGGTGTGACAACTTTATTGGTATCAGAGCCCTAGATTTTGTGATGTCATATAATGATGTTTTCGTTGAGTCTTGGATTCTCGGGAGTCGATTTGTTTTTGGTTTTGGTTTTGTGAGAAGAGATTGACTGTGGCATGAGCTCCGAGCTGCACGAAGTAAGAATTCTTGATAACTTATATTCTAGTTAAATACTTATTTAAATTTGTTCAACAGGTGTATACATACAGAGTTATGACACCTGTGCAAACTCATAGTAGGGGTCGTTCACCAAGGTGACCAGTCGGAGTTACCTTTAAAGTTTATACTCTTGATTTTGTTGGCTATATATTTAGTGATTATAATTGGGAAAGACAAGTAGTGTGTTAGTCACTATTCGTGACCATGGTATGAGTTGACCACGGAAACGACTTGTTGAGTCTGTGAGACTTGAACCTGTGTCGAAAAAGTGAATTTCCTTTGAGAGTCAATTGATACCGAGTCGAAAAGTAGGGGTGAAGTCATTACATTTCTTGTGGAAACCAAAGATTTTAGTCCTAGAGATTAGCACTGATTATGCTAGTTGGATCGTTACCTTAGAGATAATGAACATGGCATGTGTGTTATTGTTGATGCAGATAGTAGAGGATTAGAATATGATTTTTCATAGGGATTTTGATCCCTGAGATGGTTGTGTTGGGTTTTATGATTTTGAATGTACTTTTGAATACTTAACCTGTGTGTGCAGAGAAAATAGAGTTAGTTGCATACCATTATCGGGATTAAGTCAGTACTTGGTGGAAGATGTAGGGAAATAATTTTCGGGGAACAATACATCACTAGGTCACGGTGTAGTGATGTTGTGAGAGGGTATTTTCCCCATGTTATTCCTTTGACTCATTATCAGAGAATTCTTGAGCATCAAGTAGGGTGATTATTTGGTAATGGGAGTACCGTGCAGAGTCGTTAGACTTGCAGAGGTTATGACCACCTAATAACTCAAGAATATGAATGAATGTTTTAAGCCACCCATGGTTTATTGGTTTATATTTGGATTAGGATGTCTGGATCTTCTATCAGATCCTGTCAGAAGACATTGGATCAAGTTAGGAGTTTAGAAATGACTCCGTACAAGTGTTTAAGAGTTGGAGACCGATAAGCAAATATTGCAGGTCAAATTATAAAAAAATCAGAATTCTTCGAATATTGGATAAAAAGGAGCCAGATCGGAGTTATAGGTTATGAGTCGTTCCGGTTTGCATCTCCATTTTGGCAGTTGACTTTAGTTTCTTCATGATAGTCTTTTGCACCTACATGAGCTCAGTCACTAAGAGCAGAAGTTGGATGAGTTTACATCTTTACTCGAGAGGAGATGTAGAGGGTTGAAGGATTGATCATTTGGGGTATTATTGTAGTTTACTTTACTTAATGATATATTGAGAGATACTAATAGTTTCCAGGTATCTTTGTCTAGAATATTCATAGATAGGATTAAAGGGATTTCTATATTTGGATCATGTGGATTAGTTGTGTTTCCACCGACAAGTGAGATGTTGAGTTGATTGCAGTAATGATTATCATAGGGTTATGATATTGATTTTTGGATGTTTAAAGGTTGATTGTTGGAGATGTTATATTATGGTGGGAGAGTTGACTTAGTTGTTATATTATTGACTTGGTTGATATGATGTGGATATCTTGATATTGACTTAGATATTATGATGTTGAAATGATGGTATAAAATATCTATTGGATGTGTATATAATTTGAGAGTATTCAGATATAATTTCAGATGAACTCCTAGGCTTGCCATTGCATATGCAAGTGGAGTATATGATCGTAGTGATTTTGGGAATAGTTTCATACTGAAGGCCTCATATCGGGAGAAAATTTCTAATGATTACTTTACCGATTGAGGTAATGATATTTTAGAGCCAAATATCTTTACTTATGGTGTATTGGTTGAGGGCTGGTGTAAAGCACACAAAGTAGTTAAAGCTCGTGATGTACTCAATGTAATGTCATTCATTGGTTGTGAGCCTAATTAGGTTGTTTGATACCCTCAATGATTTGTTTTGCAAAGTTGGCAAGGTTGATTGATGCACAGGAGGTATTTGTTGGAATGACGATTTTGTCAGGAGATAATTTTATTGGTATCAATGTTGCTAAACACTGATATGGTAGAAGAAAATGAATATCCTTCGTTGTCGATAAATGATTTGTTTAGATCAGCTAAAAGACACCTGTGTAGACTTAGGGTTGATTTAAGATTGGTGCGTTGATATTGTAGTGACTTAGTGTCCTACAATTATCATTGTCTGTGTAATGATTGATATATCATCAGCTTGATTTAAGAAGGATACAGGTGTATGGAGGATGACATTTCATACTTAGTATGAATTTTATGAGCTGTTGATAAGGTTGTTAGACGTATTTAACGAGTTAGTCATCCATGGATTTGAGAAATTGTGTATTCTGGACACGATTGGATCAGTTGTGGTTGTTATAGTTGCGTAACTTAGCCACTGTTAAAGGTGGTAGTTGGGATTGCGCACTCGGCCACTGTAGTTGGTGGTCTCCTTGTATTGATTTGGTTATTCCCATGGGTGTGGATAGGATGCTTCTAGCGTTACTATACCATAGATTTGTTGACCAAAAGGGTGATGGAATTCATTCGGTCGGAAGCTGGTGAAACTAGGTTTCAGAGCCTAGACGGTGGTTGACTTTTACATCAATGTTAGTTAATCATTCCAGGGTAGATGGAAGGATGTTGTATGCAGATGCATCGTTTCAGGGATGTTGAATGAGGTGTATCTTAAGCTTACGACAGTTGAGGAACTGCGAGACAAGATGTCATACACATGACGTGAACTTGGCAGTTATTATATTGATTTATAGGTGTATGGAGCAAGATTGCTCATGAAGTTTTAGCTAGCTATTGTGTAGCTACTATAGAGTTACTGGAACACGGACAGTTGCAACAAGGGAGATTGGTTGTTATAGTCTCCCATGCACTTACAGAGTGTGGTGGAGTGGATTTTGGACGGTAGATGGACTTCTCTTGTGAGAAGATAATTTTCTGTCTCTGATAAGGATAGTGGGTTCCAGAGTTGTATTAGTTTCAAGAAGAGTTGTTCCAGGAGACTTGTCATTCGAGATTGGTGATTTATTCAGATTGTATCCGGAAAATAGATAGTGTTGAAACGTCCTTATTGGTGGAATGATATATGGGACATGGTTGATTTCATAGTTTGGTGTTGGTGTGTCAGCTAGTAAAAGTGTAATACTAGTGACCAGCAGAGTTATGTACCGAGTTGAAAGGGGGAGCTCAGTATAATGGACAATGTTGGGAGATTATCTAGAACTCGAAAAGGGATTTGATACGATTTGGGGTAATCAGTGATTGATTAGACAAGTCTGCTCATTTTCTATCGAGCCGTAAGATGGATTTCGTTGGGTCGCTCGATGAAATTATTCTGCAAGGAGATATTTAGTTTTCTTGAAGTATCCTTGAGTATCATTTCTGATAGTGATTCATGAATCACTTTACGATTTTGGAAAAAAAAAGGTCTCCAACAAGTCACGGATAGAAGTTCTACTCTGGTACAGTAGTTACCTTTTGATAGATGGTCAATATAAAGGTATTGTTTATATTTTTGAAGGAATGTTGAAAGCATGTGAGATAGATTTTGGAGGCTATTGGAGAGCTAGAAATTAATATTCGAGCTAAATATCCCACTTGGCTACTTGAGGTGTATGACATTGCTCCAAGTACTTGAGTTGATCAGAGTATCGTTACTTACTCGTACTCAAGCAGGAAATTTGAGGATCAAATTTTTATTAGTGGGGGAGAATGTAAGATATTGAAAAATAAAATAATAATAAAATACTCCTTGTTAATTAAGGAATTATCTTGTGAAATTTTTCAGGAATTATCAAAAAAATTTCTGAAATCAATAGGAGCTCATATGACCATTTGGGAGAAAGATTAAAACCTAAATAAGTGATCGGGTTAACCTAGGTTAGCTTTAGGCTAAACTCGGGCTAGCACAACCAGATCGGTCGACCCCTTAAGTCCCGATTTCTTGTTCCTTTCTCATCGCGATTTCGTCGTTTCTTCTCCTCACCCGATCGCTCGCGATTCTTCTTCTCCTCCCTCTCGGTTTCTCGCGCGCTGCTTCCTCACCTCGCCGTCGCCCCACGACCATCCACGACCGCTCGCGACCCTCGGGCGGAGCATCTCGCATCTTAGCCCGGTCGTCGCCGCAGCGTAGGACCGGTGATGTTGCCCACCTCATCGACCAGCGCAACCTTGGCCATCGTCGACCATCGACTGTTTTCCAGTTTGTGCATCGCTAGGTTGACTGCCAGCCCCTCTGATCAGCCGGGTTCTTCGTCTTTTCCCCTGCTCTGCGATTGTCGTTGTGGTTGATCTATATCGCCTCTATCGTCGGCCTCCTCTACCGTTGCCCTTCATCCCTTCATCCCTCCATCAGCGGTTTGTGAGCTCCAGTTGATGATTTACTTCCTCCACAGTGTTATTGATTTGGATCATTGATGAGGGCAAGTTAGTGATCTCTTGGTCTGCTATTACGAATTACAGTCGACGAATTTGATCTTCTCGGTGGTATTACCGATCGAGAGTGTGGTCATCTTCCAAGTTGATATTGAGTTCAGGGGTAAGAGTTGTTGATTTCTGTCTTCTCCTCTATGTTGTGTTCTGTTTTCGCCTCTTAGGGTGATTCTGGATCTAGATCACAGCCACTTGGCAAGCCAACAATCCTTTATTTCAGTGTGTTTATGAGTTTATGTTTTGGCATGACTCCTTGTGTTCACCCTCTGCTGATTCAAAATGCAAGCTGCATTTGGGTGAATCTGTGCTTTATTGAATAAGGAAGATAGTAATGGATGGGGCAAATTCTTTATCGAAGAAAATCAAGGGGAGCTTGACCTTACGGTGGCTAACAACTTTGCCGTCGTTTGCTGTGTTAATCACCTACACAGAATGCTTTAAGGCTTGTTGCTAGCCACTCAGTTCTTTTGGTTACCCTTCAACCTTCAGGTAATCGATGTGCCTTATCTTTGTTACTTGGATTTTAATTTCAAAAGGTTGTAGATCGGGTAATGATCTTGTGATAGTTGTGGTACCTTGTGATTGTCAGGGTTTGAATTGGTCTTGCCTTAATTTGGTTGTTTGATACAGAGTAGATACTTTGAATTGGGGCAAGAAGTTGTACAGGTGAAATTAATCAAGGTGAGTTGTCATTTAAGTGTTATGGATGAGAATGTTCGATCTATAGCTAGACTATTATTGATTTGCTGATTAAGAGCTAATAGAGGAAGTTGTTCAGTTAGTTGATCAAGATATAAAGTTGATGCAGGATTAGGATTTGATCCTAATATTAGAATTGACAGTATGATTGGATCGTATATGTTTTATTTGTAGGATGTTGATTTCAGGACCTTGGTTCAAGATAGGTTCATGTACGTGAAGATTATCGACATAGTCTACATAGCAGGTGGGTAATATTTCCTATCCTAGTCAGGTAATAGCTAAACCCTGATATGCATGATTTCATATTATTGTCACTTTAACCTTGACTCCACTTTAGTTTTTCTATTGCTTGATACTTGCCTTTGCACTTAAAATGCTCTGTCATTGTTGTTATCTATTCATTCATCATTGTTATGAATTATAGATGTTATGGTAAGTGGACCTGCAGTGGTTTACCTATGTGTATGTAATTAAATTCGGTTGTAAAATTGAATTTTGCAATCTAGATAAATCATCCGGGGGTGGGTGATATTCTAGAAGTAAGTTGAGTTTTCATATCATATCTTGATGTATGTAATATATCCACTATGGATCATGTTGGCGACTTGATCTCCCTTGTGGTTGAGAGGGTCGTCAGTCATCTTGCCTTCCAGGTTACTCGTGGAGGAGTAATTGGTGTGAGGGGAGAGCATTTGTTGTGTCGCACTCGCCCCACTATTGATAGTGGTTGTTGGAGTAGCGTGTAGTTGTCCTGGATGTGTGACACTCGACCATTCATGAGTAGTGACTGTCGGAGTAACCAGCAGTAGGGACCCCCGTTGTGTAGCTAGCTCTTTACGCTTATATGCTACTTGTTCATATTGTCCACTCGGCCACTTGAGAGCAGTGGTTGTTATTGAGTTGGGACAGTTGTCATGTCGTATCACCTAGGTCACACTGGGGTCGTAGTAGCGAGTAGGTTGCGCAGACAAGACCATGCATTATATATATACATCTGAGCGCCTCGTTCATGTGCACTTGTGCGCGGAAACCTGCATGAACAGTGATTTCACTGTTCACGCAGACTGCTATGAACAGTGAAATCATTGTTCACGGTAGTTTTTCATGCATGGGCGCGCAAAAATCAGGCGCTCAGTTGATCAGATTACTATATATATATATATATATATATATATATATTATGCATGCACTTTTATTCTTATTACCGCTGAGATTTGTACTCACCACCACAGACCCTGAGTTTTCTTGTCGCTCAGATAACAGGTAGTCGACTTCGAAATGGGTTTGGAGCATCATTGGCTAGCAACATCTCATTTCACTTCTGAGGGTCCTAGCTTTGGATTTATGTTTCTTTTAGTTTCGGATGTTTCTTATATTGATCCGGATTTATATGGTGGATGTTGTGTTAGACATTATTGATATATGCACTTGTTGATTCGGGTTTTGACGATGCTTTCTTTATGTTGTGGTCAGTCATACCGGTATGCATTGTGTGTAGTTTATTATTTCGTTGTGACAGTTTCCGCTGTGTTTTGTTATATATACATGTATATATGTCATTGTGATTGTGGCCGAAAGACCTTGTATCGACAGGATATAGTGTCACGTACAGGGAAGATGTTGTCCATTTATTTTTCGGCTTGGCATACTCTCGGGATGTGACACTTGGAGACCTAGGAAGCAGGATTAAAGCTGCATTTGATGAAAAATACCTAGGGCTAACGGTCCGAGTTATTCCCAGAGTACTTTGCCTATAAATTTCTAGAGCATGAATGCAAGAACACAGCCTTGAAGCGTTCTTTAAAAAACTTATCCTTTTGCAGTCAAATCCCTATTCCTAGTTATTACCAGGATAAAGGACAAAAGAAGCATGACAAATGCAAAAGCAAGACATACAAAGGGAAGCCACATGAATCTCATGCAAGAATTGAGAAACGAAATCAACCTAGAGAGAGACTCTCCCTTCTCTCTAGAAATTTCTAGGGAAAGGCAGTCGGAGGCTGGTTCTAGGGGTGATAGACGGAGCCTCTCCTCCGCTTGGGGGTTGGAAGATGTCTTCCCTCCCCCTCTGGCGACATCCCATGAGGAGTTGCCGGAGGGGGGCAGGGGATGGGTGTGATAGATTCAACGGCGAGCTCCCTCAGGGCCATAAGCAGCAGGAGGTGGTGCGGAGAAGATCTGGTGCTGCCCCCGGGACTCTCTTGCACTACCTTCCCAAGTTGATGGCTGTGGCGAAAGGAGTAGCTCACCGTCACCTTGCTGATGGTGTGATAGCCACCATCGGCGGAGCTCTCTCAGGGCCATGAGCGGCAGGAGATGGGCACAGAGGGGTTCTGGTCCTGCCCCCGGTCTCTCCCGCGTTACCTTTCCCAAGCTGATGGCTGTGGCGAGTGGAGTAGCTCAACGGCGCTGCGCTGATAGAGGTTGGGGACGAAGGCGAAGCTCCACTGGCAGGGGCTGCTCGGCGGGTGGTCTTGGTGAGTTTACTGGTGGTGCCGGCCAGTTTCCCTGAGACGCTGCTGCCGAGATGGACGTCCATGCCGTTTGGTGCTTCGCCAGAGCTTCCTCTTGATGATGTGAGGTTTTCTTGACGAGGGAACCATTGCGTGGTGAGGGATCTTGTTGAAGGCCTGGTGATGGCGAGGGTCTTTGTCGTGAGACGGGCTAGAGGGTGGTGCCGATGGATTTCCGGATGTCCCGCAGCTGCTGTCCATGGCATCTGAAACCTCTCGCCGGTCGCCTAGGCTTCCTCCTCTTCACTGTGGTTCCGTGTGATGGATGGCTTCTCGTGCTTGCTAGAGCTTCCTCCGGCGAACGCGTGGGGAGGTGAAGGCTGAGTGTGGGAGGCAAGTCCTGAGCGTTGAGGTGCTGCTGTAGGCTGGTGTGCGCCGGTCAGCCTGTCCTTGTTGTGCAGAATTAGCTGGCAACGTGGTGGTTTGCAGCAGCAAGGACCAGCCAAGCAACCTAGGTCCGCGAGCCAAGCAAGCTGTGGTCGCCCTGTAGAGGAATGGCGGATAGGTGCTGGCTTGCTGATGTGGCAAGCTGAGCTGGCTCAAGCCCAGGTGGAAGTGGGTCCAGGACGTGTAGGCTTCCGCTGAGGTGGCGGTCTTGCTGATGTGGAAGTCAAACATTTCCGGAGGGAGCCTGCAGATTCATGATGGTGTGGGCACTTAGCCAACCCGGGCATATCATGTCCGTCTTGATTTTAAACGACGTCTAATAGGAAGGGATGGAGCTTTCTACCGGGCAGCTGGACTTGGTCGGCAACAAGGTGGGCCTGTGCGGCGTGACGGTGAATGTGCTCTATAACAGTGTGGTTTGGCAGGGTTTCCCAATGGAATGTGGCTTTCTCTGAGATGGGTATGGGTTGATGTAGTGTTGGAAGGCACGTAGTGATACCGGATTGGGCATGTACCATCCGTATGTATTGGTGTTCATTTTGTTTATAGATTCTTAGGTATGTACAAACTTTTCCACTTCCGCAATACAATTTTTACCATTCCTCAAAAAAAGAATTGAGAAACAGAAGCACCTGGTAAGAAACAAGAAATGTAAATGTTATTTATGCGGGCAAGAAGGTCACTTTGTAAGAGAATGCCCAAACGAAAGAAGAAATATCAAAAGAGTTGCTATGTTTGAACAACTGGATATTTCTGAAGATTATGATATACTATCAGTCCAAGAAGGCAAGGCTCAAAGTGATGTAACATTTAACATCTCAAAAAGAGAGGAAGACTACGAAGAACTTGTTGGTGCAACAATGCCCCAAGCATTTATATATTTTGATGTTTGGATAATCATCTATAGTTAGGCAATATTTTGTAATCTAATTGTGAACATGTTTAAGTGACGGAAAAATCCAAATATAAAGACTTGGTGAAAGAAAAGTCCAAGTGTGATCTTGGCAAGAGAAGTCCAAGGAAAGTCCAAGGAAAGGTTTTGGCGGCGTAAGACCAAGCATGTAGTCTTGGCGGCATAAAGTCCAAGCGGACCTTGGCAAAGGAAGTCTAAAGGGAAGTCTTGGCAGCGTAAGTCCAAGCATGCAGTTTTAGCGGCGTAAAGTCCAAGCGTATTTTGACAAAGAGAAATCCAATACATGACGAAATCGAAGGAAGCTCTTGGAAGCAAGCGTAAAGGATGAACAAGTCGCGGACTCGGAGGGATCCTGGAGGCGCAAGGCTAAAGGAAGAGCTAGAAGGTTGAGTCTAAGTCTAGGGAGTTAGTTTCAAGTATGATTTTCATCATATTTGAAGTATCAGTCGACTGATCGACTGATGGCGGCTAATTCTAGGGTAGAAACGATCATTGCTAGGGTTTGGCAAATGGCCGATCCACCATCGATTATTGCTATACCTAGCGATCGGCTATTACTCGTCGACCGGCACGAAAGGTCATCGGTTGAGTGATCGCTTGGAACACTCATTGGTCACCTAATCGATCGTGATGGCATGATCGATCGATGATCATCTTCCCATCGATGACGATGGCGATTGCGAATCTAGCTCGTCGGTCGTGATTGGATTGCATCGATCAGCGATGGAAGCTTCAGGAAAAACAGTCTCTTCTCTATAAAAAGAGATCATGGGGTGCTTGAGGAGACTAGTGCTTATCTTCCAACCTTACTCACAAGCTCCCCACAAATTTTTAAGCTTTTTAAGAGTTTTTAAATTCTCCTCTTCTCTAAACTTCATTTTCATCAATTGTAAAGAAGAGGAGAGTGTTTGTAAAGGAAGTTTTCTAATGGAGAATTGCTTGGATTGATCCACCTTATGGATCGCCGTGGAGTAGGAGCTTAATCTCCGAACCACGTAAACTCTTCTTTGTTAGCGATTGTCTTTTTAGTCTCTTAATTTCGTTTAGCTTTTGTTTTGCTTCCGCTAACCTTATTTGTAGAAACGAAAAGAGGCTATTCACCCCTCTCTAGCTTTCCAAAGATCTTCAGCAAAACTAAACAGGTTTATTCAAATCCTTCATTTCTCTAATGAGTTGGTTTTGATGCTTGGATAAATAGATGGAGGATATCGCCCAAGAGTAAGAATAACTGAGGAACAATTTAATTGTCTCCATGAATGGCATCTTAATGAAGTCATTCTCCCTCCTCAACCAACTACTTGCACCTGTTGTAAACGAGGCACAGTACAAAGAGTCAGGATTTATTGCCCTAACTGCCTTATTACTGCCTGCAACCTATGCGACCCATATTATTTTAAAAAGGAGGTAACTATAGCTCCAGCACCATCGACTCCATTCTTTCCCCAAAATTTAATTTATGAACAACAATATTATATATCATGGTGCAAAGGGGAAATTGAGAGATTACAAAAGGTCACATATTATAAAGCTCAATATGAAAAATTACTATTAGAAAAGGAGCTCGGAATGGAGTTCAATGCTCTTGACAAAGGAAAGGGGTTAATAAGTAGTGAAGAAACGGAGGTTGCCAACATGCTTTTTGAAGAAACAAGTCGAATAATAGCAGCTCAAGAACTAAAGGGACCAAGATTGGTGAAAAATATGCTATACAACCTGAGGGTAGAGATAGAGGTCCCTGAACTTCCTAAATTCTCATTAAAAGTCATATCGGTGCAACAACTTGCTGTGTGGACCAAAAATCTGTCCCAAAGGGATCTCTCAAAGAAAATACTTTTGTGGTACAATTTAGTGGGATCAACTCACAGCAAACAACTAGGATGAAGCTCAAACAAAGAAAAATGTTTATCGGCAAAAACATATTTAAAATTCCTTACACATATAGTTTTCCTATGGTTCTTAGAGATAATATCTAGATGATTATATGCTGCAATTTTATCAGAGCGATGCATGGAGGAGTACATATTGAGGGAAATGTGGTAACTTTTTATAAGAACTTGACTATCATTAATACATTACCCTCTACTACTGCTGTTACAACTATTGAAGAACTAGATCTGGAGGAAGAAGAATACATCCAGATTAAAGAAATGGTTCATTACTCAGAAGGGCAATTTTCACAAAGGTTCAAGGAACAATTTGGACCTTTACTAGAGGAGTTGCAGGACCAAGGATTTATAGGAGAAAACCCTCTCATTCACTGGTCAAAAAATCAGATTCTATGTCTATTAGACATCAAGAACCTTGATTTTACTATTGAAGACATACCTCTAAAACTTTTAACTCCTAAGCAAAAGGAAGCCTTACAAAGCATGTGAAAGCTCTGCTAGAATTAGGAGTTATAAGGCCAAGTAAAAGCAGGCATCAAACCACAACAATTATTGTAAATTCAGGTACAACCATTGATCCTAAAACAGGAAAGGGAATCAAAGGCAAAGAAAGAATGATTTTCAACTACAAACGCATGAATGACTTAACTAACAAAGATCAATACAGCCTTCTCAGAATAAATTTAATTCTCCACAAGGTCAATAGCAGTAAGATTTACTCAAAATTTGACCTAAAAAGTGAATTTCACCAGGTAGCTATGCACCCTGAATCCATTGAATGGATGACTTTCTGGGTACCGGATAGTTTATATGAATGGTTGGTTATGCCTTTTTGATTAAAAAAATGCCCCTGCAATATTCTAGAGAAAAATGGATAACTGTTTTAAAGAAACAGAGGATTTTATTGCTGTTTATATAGATGATATCATGGTATTCTCCCAAAATGAGGAAGAGCATGTCAATCATTTGACCATAATGCTAAGGGTTTGCCAGTAAAATGGGCTAGTACTAAGCCCAACAAAAATGAAAATTGCCGTCCCTGAAATTGAATTCCTCGGAGCACTACTGGGTAATCGGAAGATTAAACTTCAACTTCATATAATTGCCAAAATTGCAGAGTTCAAAAATGAGGAATTCATGACCAAGCATGGCCTTCACTCTTGGTTAGGCCTCCTCAATTATGCCAGAAATTATATGCCCAATATGGGAAAGTTATTAAGTCCACTATATGCAAAGACCAGCCCAACAAGCGATAAACGTATGAATTCACAGGATTGGCTTCTAGTCAAAGAAATCAAGGAGATTGTTCAAAAATTGCTTGATTTGGATATTCCCCCAGAAGAATGTATCATAATATTAGAAGTTGATGGATGCATGGAAGGATGGGATGGTATATGCAAGTGGAAGAAAAATAAATATGACCCCAAGTATACTGAAAATATTTGTGCCTATGCGAGCGGAAAGTTTTCACCAATCAAGTCAACCATTGATGTAGAAATTTATGTTATAATGAATTCATTGGAGGCGCTGAAGATTTACTATTTAGATAAAAAAGGAACTGACAATCAGAACTGATTGTCAAGCAATAATCAATTTCTTTGGAAAATCTTCAAGTAACAAGCCTTCCAGAGTTAGGTGGTTGGCCTTCACATATTATATAACGTGCACTGGGATCCCTATCCACTTCTAACACATTGAAGGGAAAGACAATCAATTAGCAGATGTTTTATCTCGTCTAATAAATTGTCTTGTTATTACAGAATGGTCGGAAACTGGAACTAGTGTCATCAGCTCTCCAGGAGATAATGGAGAAACCCCAGGTGAAAGTTCAAGAGCAAATGACCAAGATCCTCAAGGCCCAATCCACCTCGCTAAGCAGTACCAACAATTACTACAATCCTTGCACAAATATCCACTCACCCTTGAGGATAAAGCATGCACTATCCAACAGCTCCATAAGTTACAAAAGCAAGCAGCAATACAAGCAACAAATGCACTCCAGCAGCTCAGGTTGTTACACTCCTTGAAAAAGTATGAGTGCCAACAACGAAGCACCTCCAATAATTGGTAGCCTGACTGGTACCCAACTACCAAACAAGTAGATGAGCAGTTAGAAACAAGTGCTAACTTGCTACAAGATGCTATTCGGAGGATGACCTCTTTCCGTCTGTAAAACATTAGATAGTTTGTGGAAGTGGTGGACCCGTAAAGAATCAAATGACTCAGCCACTATGTTATGTCTGTACTATAAAGTTTGTATCTGTACTGATTGCAAGCTGTAAAACAATCGGTGTAGAGTCATGCCTGTACCATAAAGTTTGTATCCATACTGATTGCAAGTTGTAAAGCAATTGGTGTAAGTCATAAAAAGATTCCTCCTTATCTGAAGAATGTAAGAACGTGTGACGATGGGGCCCAATGAGCACTCGGTGTCTCTGCCTCTCTTCTATATAAGAGGAGTAACTCCCTTGCAGATAAGCAAGTGATCCTTGATCTCTACTGGGAATAGTTCTAAACTTGTGAAGGTGTTAAGTAATAGAATCTGTGAGTTCCTTTGCATCTCCTCCTTATTTCTATTATTTTGCGCTATCTTTGTTACTACATTTTGTTTGTCACTAAGCCTAATGGTATCAGAGCCAAGTTTTTAAAGAGATGACACGGGTAGCATAAATCCCCATTTAAGGTTAAGGTCAACAAGGTTTGGAAGGAATCATCAATCTATTGCCTATACTGACTCCATCGCCTACTTCTCGAGAAACAAAACTGCTATGTTAGCAAAAGGGCAAGTCCTAACTTGGCAACGAGGCAAGAAGGTCGTAGTAAATCCAAGGGCACACTTGTATGAGTCAGCCTGGTAGTTCTTTGCTTTCACTAAGAAGTTCTATGATTTTGGATGTCTGAAACTTGGGAACATGCAATCCAAAATTGGTATGATAATCCTTGTTGCTGAGCAGAGGGGAGTGTCCATAATTCATTATTTGTATCCCTTCTAAACCTTGTATGAGCTCATAAATAGGTTGTTGTGACGTACTCAGTTCAATCCTTGTTGCGGGTGGATATCCAAGAGGACCCATCATTGTATCCTGAGATGGATTATAAGGGGAGACAACAGTGTTGGTGGAGTATGCTTGTTGTTGCTCCGATTGATCCTCCATAAGGCGCCTATGACTTGGGTACTCCATTTCATGTCCGGTTGTAATTAGTTGAGATATGTGATCCCCACCTCCTTTTGCTGCAAATGGGTTGACCCAATCAGGATCATCATCACTATAAGAATCCCAGAAAGGAATATCCATATCTGTGGGTGGAGTGATATTTGTCATATATTGTAGACGGCCCAAAAGATCATCTTCTGACGCAAGGTCATCCAGGGAAAGGTCCATGGACCGGAGTACAGAGGCCTTTGAGCTTGTAGATCCTGCATGAATTTCCACTGGATACCCTTGAGGGAAGATGTCTTCTTCAGTGCATGCCAGTATGGCATGTTGCTCTGGTGGTAATAGTTTGGCAAATATCGTGGGTGTAGACCCGAAGCCTTGGTCTCCTCGGTTTGTTGGGGGCATTTCTGTTGTGTCTATTACTTCCAAGATATCATGTATGAGTCTCTTTTCAATTATAATTTGGGCTATGAACTCACCCAGTTGTAGGGTAATCTGTGCATCAGTATGATTGAATAAGAGAATTTGAATCTCCCCTCTGTAATCACAATCAATAACTCCAGCTCCGATATGCAGGCCTCTGTTCCATGCTATGTCGGACCTTGTTGCTATGCAGCCATAAATTCCTCAAGGAATTTCTAGGCTTATCCCGGTTGAAACTAGGTTCTGCCCTCTGGGTGCTATAGTGCTTAATTTATCAGTAGCAAGGTCAAAGCTTGCAGCTCCCACACTTCTTCGTTGGGGCATTATGGTCGTAGGAGAGAGTTTATGCACCTTCATATAAGGCCATCTTGATTGTGTATCAGGAACTTCCATAATTTCTTCCATCTCCCTTCTCACGTCTTCATGCTCTTGTACAAGAGAGGGAAATAGGTTATTAAGGTCGCGAATTAAGACAGCTATAATATGCGAATTAAATTCTTCTTCATCACTTTGTGTTTCTTCATCCTGTTTATTATAAAGGGAGAGTTGTGCTATCCTTGCCGCTGCATAGTTACTGAAACTCAGGGATACTCTTCCGTCCATCAAATTTCTACTATTTACTTTTGATGGTTGCATTGGAATGTTGACTTGTGTGGGTCTAATGATCCAATTTAAGCCTTGTAATGTAGTTGTGGAATACCTTCGTCTGAGTAAAGCTCTTATCCCATAACTTGTGAGGTAATCTACAACTCCTGGGATTTCATAAGCAAAACCTACGTTGGGGGTATTAGAGAGTCGACCAACAAGCCCTCTTGTTATAAGTAGATTGACCTCTCCATTTTGCCATTGTTCATACTCCCTTGTAAGGATTGAAACTTGAATATTTCTATAAAAATCGTCAATTGTTAGCATAATATCAGGTATAACATACACTTGCTGACTTCCACGGGTTAGATCAACTTCCGTGGTTGATAAAATCGCTTGATCTCCCATCCAACGATTATCTCTGAATATAATTAAAGCCATGGTTCCTTCTTCCAGTCTATAAGGGTTTGGATGCGTATCTGTAGGACGCCAAGATGTATGTACTGCATTCTGCTCCCACGAAGTTCATAGATCTGAAGAAGCCATATTGATTACAAATAGCCAGGAAGAAAGAATGTTCATCCAAGAGCAAAGCCATAATGAACTTCAGAGGAGCAAGTGAGGCGCTCTTTTTTTTTTTTTTTTTTTTTTTCATTTGCTTTGTTTTATTAATATCAATCTCTGGACAAAGAATCCCAATGCATTTATATTCATATTCGATAATATAATTATTTTTTAAAAAAGAATTTATATAATATCATGCATTATTTCTATATGGACATTTGTAATTTTGAGGGATTTAGCCCCTAAAAATAGCCTCGCAACAGATTGCAACAAATGAACAATCAGAAATAAAGGCGATGCTACATAGAACAATCAGAGATTGAATCAGTATATAAGTAATTTTTTTTATATAAATGGCACAATAAATTATGAATCGTATGTTATATACAAAAATATTTTAGTTGATGAAAATTTTTAATAATTTAGCATATTCATACTATAAACTGAAGAATTTTATCCACCTAAGCTGAATTCAATATCATTAGCTCTCTAAAGAAGAGAGAGTATAGGAGACCATTTTGTTTTTTTTTTTTGTTCCTTTGGTGAATGAGGCAAATGATGACATTGATCTTCCTGTTGCAATCTAAATAAACCATTCAATAGTATGTAAATACACTTATCATTATAGAACAAATGACAAGGTGAAATAAACTATTAGGTTATTTATGACCTGTTTCTTTTTTTGAATAAAAAATCACAAGTTCGTAAAGTTTTTTTCTCATTATAATTCAAATATTCAGATTTTACAATCTGATTAAATGATGGATAGTTCCAATCATTCAAACATCAGAATAAATTTAAAAAGTATAAATAAATCATAACAGATAATTCAACATTACGAGCAATTCGAGTACTACAAACATTAATTTATACTGCATGAACCGTGAACCTTGAAGGTGGATAGCCTAATTTCAAAGAAAATTTTCAACGACCATCTTCAAAAAATACAAATGAATCCTAACTAATAGTCCAATATTACTTGTAAATCTCGAACCTAATTGCTTAGGAAATTCTCTCTCTTATCATCACACCATAATCGAGGAGTAAATTGTCCCTACGAGAATGGTGAATTGGTTAAGACAGAAAGTGCTTACAAATGAGGGCAAAGTTCGATCCTTGGGGTGATGGAGTTATCCTCCCCCAGTCGTAGCAGACCCCCCTCTGCTGGTACCAGCCCGTCAAAGGCCCATTGGGCCGCCCGCGATTTACCCCTTCGCGAATTCCTCTTGGGACGGGAGGCCGGAGGCTGCTAGGTTGGCAGTTCCAACCTTTGCAGATAATCGAGGAGCAAATTCGTAAAGTTTTTGCAACACGAAACTGTGTCCACATGTTTAATTAAATTTGTACGATGCTGCAGAGAACGTTAGCATGATCTGATGAATGACTTGAGCTAGATCCTCAAAGACATGCTTGCCTCAAATATATTTAGCAGTTCCTGAAGTAAAATGTGTAATCATCTACACATTGCAAATGGCATCTGAAAAACCTGCAGACAGTCAACAAATGGCTGAATCTGAAATCAGCTTCAGTATCATTAGGACATGACACATTCTACAGTAGACCAACAACTAGGCAAATGACAATAAGCACAAGGTGCAACACTTTCAGTACCACAAAATCTGATAAACAACAGGAACACATGAACCATAGCATGATTTTTTCAGTTTTGTGGCACAAATAGAAACTTGTTCACAAGCATTGGTATAATTTGATATCAGCATCAGTAGCGGTGGAAAATCAAACCAACCAGAATAATGAATGATTATATCCAACTTGCTTCTGTTTGGTATGCCTCCAGCACAATTGACATGGCATCATAATATCCAAGCAAAAACTAAAATTTAAACCTTGCCCCCCCCCAAAATGCTTCTTTTTTTTTTCATCTTTTTCTTTAAGAAATATCATTAGGAGTAATTCGACAAGAAATATAACCTCAAAATAAGACAATTACAAACTGATGCATGCTGCTGGATACCCAAAAGCAAGAGAATTCAAATTTGTCATTTCTGCGTAAAAAGAGAATAAATAGAAGTACCAGCAGCGGCACGCTTCCTTCCCTGTCCAAAAATAATATAGAAAATAATACTAGACAGTAATAGAGCTCAAGCAATACATACAAGTTTCAGACACCAAAATTTCATGTATATTCTGTTGATACCTTGTCATTGTTGAACAAATCCTCAGCAATTGCCTCGAGTTGCTTACGTTTCTTCTCTTCCTTGATGTATTCTGATGTCAAATCATCTGTGCAATCAGACTGTCTGAAAAAAAAAATCAACTTTAGAATAAAAGGAAAGAAATTTCACCGGGATGTAGAGACAAAAACATATACATACCTGTATGGATCTTTTGAAAAGGGAATGAGATCCTTGAAGCTGTTGCCGGATGCAATCTCTTTCTACATGATCAGTAGAAAAAATATCATTGAGCCGAAGTACAACTACATGCAATTGGGAATTGCAGGACAGTAACACAACTATCACCAAACTTGAAAGAAAGTACCTTTCTGAAGCATTTGAAGTTTACACATCCTCTGGCGGTGGATCTTAAAGGAATTTTCATGCTACTGTTTCGTACAATCAGGTCTTGGCTATATATGATATCTGAATTTTCATGTCTGTCAATAGATTCATCATTTTTCACCAATTTTTCTATGACATCATCTTTAGTCCTTGAATCTGAAACATTTTTGGGGGGAATGGTGGAAATACTATCACTTTCTTTGTTATCATGACTTTTAGCAACTTTTCCACCCTCAGATCTTTGTGCAATTAAATTTTCATAGTCCTCATTGATGTTCTCTCTGTTTTTGAAACTCATAGGAACCTTTTGAGACTCAGATCTATGCTCCGGCGAATCTTCGCTTTTCTGACTGATGGCAACTTGAGGTTTCGATGAGGCATAAGCGTGTCCCGATGCAGCAGTATCTATTTCAGTATCTGAAGCTGCTACCACAGTCTCATCGGTTGAATGTGAAGACGAAACAACATCTGCAAGAAATGTATCAAAGTGAGAGTGAAATGATTATCAGTGGGTTGAAAAATGCAATTTGAGTATCATCAAGATAAGGAAATCGTATGCATCCATACATGGAAGTGCTTCTTGTATACCTTAAACCAGAATCCTTAGTTCAGTTAACTAGGGATTAGGAACTATATTTTCTTTTTCTCGAACGCTGCTGCTGGTAATCACCTTTTTTTCTCTCTTTATATATATGCCATCGTAAGCTGATGACAATTCCATGCTAATTCTCCATAATGGGTTATTCCTTAATTGCTTAGGTAAGTGAGCTGTTAACTTACGCTTAGTATTGAGTCTTAACAAGTCAATATGTTAGTTCTCTTATTTAAACAGACTTGACATTTTGGTATCAAAATGGTCATATACCAAAAAAAATATAGAATCACCACATTAACGCTCCCTCTACACTGCCCTACACATGAAGGAGGAAAGTAAATCGGGAAGTGCTCACGCGGACAGCCTCAACTTGCTTAGTTTGTTATTCCATTTGGAGGAAAATCCTGCAAATTCGTCGTAGCTAGAGATCGAACCGTGGGTGTCTAAAAGCCAAGCTGGACGCATTGCCCTGCAACATAGCCCCGGGGGCTCAAAATGGTCATATACCAGGTAGGATGAAGCCCTAAAGGGTTGATAGTAATGACAGAGCCAATTTTGGGCTCACAGGCCGATGGTTAGGAGTGATTCTAACGTTCAAATTGTGCAACCTTCATCGGAACAAGCCTTAAGCGGGGGAGATTGTGACGCCCAAATTTAGTGAAATATAGAGTTACGTGTAATAGTCTTCTAAGTTTAGATGAATAAACTATTATCAACTTGAGATTGACATTCTAGGTCAATGCCTAGCCTAACAAGTTAATGAGTGAATCTTTTCATTTGGGCGGGTTATAACAAGAACAGTAACTAAGATCATTTCACCTGAAAAATGAAGTACCTGCTAATCTATTGGAGAAAACAATATCCCCTAATTTATCCCAAGAAGCTTGACCAGCCAAAAATAGGCATTTCTTTCATATGAACATAAACCGCTTCAAGCCATACAAAAAAATCAATCAAATAAGATGAGGCCAGTAGATTTCAATTGTCCAATGTTAAGTAGATACAAATACCCATCCATACAAGCGATTGAAAATAGGAGAGCTCAGGTAGAGGAAATATGCCAGCTTTCAGTCAGCCTCAGAGAAATAGAAATGTAATCATGATTGATTCCAGATAGTGCCCAAAATTCTTATTCAGTTGGCATTTCTAAATTATATTAGCAAGCCCTTGCACAAAAAATTTGAATCCTAATCCTCCTGTAGTATTTCTGCATCAGATTAGCATATGGCTTGCATAATATAAAGAACTAAAATGATTGTTCGAAATTGATATATTCCAAGGAATTAAATGTGTTGCACATGGATACTTACAGGGAGGTTGCTCAAAGATGGAGGCGTCCATCTGTCCAGATAGAATAACAGCAACTAGCTTTACGTCGATGACCCTGGCCAAAGATGACAGCTCATGCGAGGGATTGAATTCTTCAGCAGAGGCAATAGGAACAACAAGAATAAACTGGTTATTCTCCCCATCTGCAGAAGTCTACAAACACTCTCCTAAATCAGAAATTAATATTTACAAGAATGTAATTTACCAGCTCTTTATTGTCAACAAGCTTGAAAGAAATTGAAGGGCAGAAAAGGAAATATGAAATAAAAGGATAGCATTTTTATAACTTTAGCCTATCCACACTATTTTCTCTTAGAGAAAAAGAACACATGAAACGAAAACCACACAAGGGAACAGTTATTCTAGTGAACTATGGAACTTTCAATTCTCTAAATCAATTGGATGCAGCAAAACATGATTGAAAGACTTGTTTTACAATACAACCACAAATATAGATAATAAAAGGGTTTACATGCACAAAATCATGTCTGATACAGCTATATCATATGACCTTATTCAAGGAGCCAAAAAAGTACAAGGGTATTGAAGCAGAAGAGAACTCTAAAGAAATAAGGGAATTTACAATTTTTGTTCCCATCAACATCATCATCATCAAGCTATCCCAATCTAAAGAACACAAGCACTGGTCATCAAAATAGAGCAATAGAAGAAAAAACTCCAAAAAAGGGGGGAAAATGATGATAAGATTTTAACACATAGAAGTTTAAGGAAACAAAAAGAATTAGAATTTTTAATTTCATCATCAGCATCAACCTGTGCTTCTCTAAAGAACACAAATACTGCTCATCAAATGGAGCAAATAAAGAAAAACTCCAAAAATAAATGATACTAGACATTATAATATAAGAAAAAATTGTAGTAGCTACTGTTACAACTACAAAGAACAAAAATAGGTTTCTTTTAAAAGCCATTATCAATAAACTTAAAGATAGATTTAGTAATAACAAAACCAAACTGACATACCTGACTATTTGAAGAAAATTCATCAGCACTTTGGCATCTAGCTCCAACTAATTTCAATAAAGATTGTAACATATCCCCAAATTTATACTGTAAAAAGAAATCTATGGATTAGCATTAAGGTATCTTGAATCTTGAGACACGAGGAGAAATAATGACCACCTTATATGATCCAAGGACAAAAGAATAGCCTTCAAGTACTTTATCCCGTTGTTTGGGCTCCACAACTTTTACCAATGTCCCATCTAAAGACAAATCCGGGACATACCTAGAAACAAGGCACAAAAAGATGAAATCTCACCGGCATTCAAGATGTAAGATTTCCTATGTTCATTGAGTTTTCCAGCAATGCTAAGAAGTTGAAATTCTCTAGTACGGGACAAGTATGCATGATATTAGCATAGGAGCTTACATAGTACAACTCGGAATTTCTGTGTATATACTCCTCTCAGAAAACACCTGAAAATTCAGATGCAAACATTACATTAAGAGATAATCACAACTAGAGAAAACCAAGGTCATATAGTGTTAGAGCAATACTGGTTCCAATAAATAGTCAAATTTCTACACTATGTATTACATCAGGAGGCATGCATACAGAATAAAGAACCAAACTAATTGAACCAATAATGATACTTGAACTGATGATGATCCTTTGATGAAAACGACACTCTAACACCTAAACTGAGGCAACATTCAAATACCTCTACTAATCACGTGTAACAATTTTTATAAGCAACTATCTCGAACTTCGATCCACACCCATGTTAGATACTCATACCCAAGTCCAAGTAACCTAATTCATTTCTATCGATTCCCAATAAAAACAGTTGACAAATGAAAACTTCAAAATACAAACTAGAGGGAAGATGTAAGATGCAGTAACATGTCAAAGGTATAGGAATAATACCATAATCAAGAGAAAGGACTACGTACCTTAAGCCAGTCACTGAGAACAATATGATTCCTTGCCAAAACAGCTTGAATAAGTTCAGGTGTCACCGGAGAAGATTTTTCAACAACGACATGAGTGCATTCAGAACTCCAGCTATTGGTAGCATATGCACCTTAAAGAAAAACTTCAACTATTAGTGTCAGCAATTAATAAAGTGAATATCTTACTCAATCCCACATGAGAACAAAGTGACAAACAATTCAAAGTAAGGAGAAACAGCTATATTAAAGTGTAATAGCCATTGCTCAAAGTGTATAAAAAATTACGATGTGAATAAAAAGACAGAGATAAAGGAAGAACTTTTCTTCTGTTCTTATTGTTTACAAGGGAGAAAAGTTAATGATAGCCTTGGTATGGCAAGTCCTCGTGTTGACCAGTATAAGATTATTAAGTTGCCAAATTAGTCTCTTTGTTGCCTCAGTATGGCGTGAGACTTCATGTCCAGCAAACATCAACCAGAATTAGAGCAATCAGTATTAGCAAAGGCAGTCACTTTGCTGGCATACTATTGTAGTTTAAATTAGTACACAAGAGGATGGTACAGAAACATACCCAACAACATTATTTCAGGTATAATTTAACATGCTTGATACCAGAATAGCCTATTCAAGAGTTAGGTTATTTTTTTTCTTTATTTAAATGATTGAACAATATACATTGGCAAAATCAAGAAACTTTATATAAATGATTAAGCATGCTCAAAATTTCATTATTTAAGCATGTTTTTCCTACCTAATACCACCTCATTGTTCACTCATTAGCGTCTGAAAAATCAGGCTCTAGTTCTTTAACTTTCATACTCTTAAATCCTCAACATTTCTCTTGTTTATTAAAGTATAATCAGGCGATTTGAAACAACAAATCTACTCAGCAGCAAGAAATCCACAACTACAACAAATTCATCTACTGTTCAATTACTCAATGTAGGTGGAGGGATCACACATCTAGATAATTACAAGACAATGACTGATGAAAATAAACAAGACATAAAATTTGACTACCTCTGAAACATGCATAGAAATTTGTTGCAAGAAAGTTGAAAACTGAAAAAATCTATGATAAGAGTACGGCAATTGCAGATAGCTAGTTCAAGGACCGACTTCATCAGTTAGAGAAAAACGCAAGAACTATACAAACCAATGTTTGATACTGTAGCTTGAAGCACTGAATCCAATGGAGTGGATTTCATACAATGTAAAAAGATTATCAGAGGAACATAAGAGAACCTGCAAGAAAACAACATGCACAATAGTATGTTAGTATAACAAGAATTAGCTAGTAATAATGATGAACAGAAGATAAAGCATCATTGATGGGGTTAAATAAAGCGAGAAAAATATATTAATTCACTTTTGTACCCAAAAAAAAATATACAAAAGGATGTTATCAAACACACCTAAATGTATACATTATTATTCACCTGAAGGTTGCATTGCTGGTTCCAAAAGTAACAGAATCTCCATCTGTGAGCATTATCTCCTGATTTTTCTTCAACTGAGTTGCTTTTGATGCCATATCTTTGTTGATGATTGTACCAAACTTTGATCGATCAATAATTCGAACACATGAGGGAGAAGTCATGCTCTTACTTGTAGAGGGATCTAGAGATGTCATTTTATCAACAACAATCTCAGCATGCTCTCGAGATATTGACGTGTCCGTTTGAACAACCACATCACAGTCTATTAAAGGAAAACAAAAACAGCACCAATAAATATGCAAGAAAAATAATCCTAAAGATGCTGGCTTTAATTACATGAATGCAGAAGTTCAAATATGCCACCAATAAGAGAACTGGATACCTGGTGCTAACTATAAAAAATAAAAAATGTCGCCAATAAGAACTTGACCATTGAGAAGTTCCGTCTCAATTTAGTAAATGAATGAAAATAATCTCTATGACAGCTGATATCCACGATACAAAGTTACACCAAGCAAAAAGGGGCACATACATAAGTGGCTAGCTCGCTATAAGCTAAGTATCTTAAGATAAAATGATAAAGATTAAAGTTGTATGATAACACAATAAATAAAGTACCATCTAACCTTAGTCGATGCAGATTTTCAGGAGTTGTGGACATAAGTGCAAAGTTTTAAAAGAAAAAAAAAACAGAGTTGGTGTGCACGAAATGTCTCAGAACCCTAAACCCTAATTGGCTATCAGAATTTAACAAAAACTGGTTTATACGAAAAAAACTGTAAGAAACATCAAAGCATTTTAACTTCCACATCTTCTATCCTAAACCCCACACCGAAAAATGCAAGTATTAAAAACTTCGAAAAAAAAAACCAACCTTTTCGACCAACTTTGTATGACCCTTTGGAGAAGATATAGTACTTCTGAACACCTGCGAAGGGACCAAACGGGCATACACCATGCACCATTGAGCATTAAAAAACTAGATTTAGATAAAAAAAGATTAAAAGACAAATTTTTTTACTAAACACACAATCCGGAAGAACGAAAGATTAGCGGCACAGACACTGATAGACGAATCAAAAGTTTCTTTCCAAAACAAGAAAAAAAAAAAAGATGAATCTAAAGTCGAGGAGGGCTGTGAAGATCCCAAAAGTAAATGTTACCTCGCGCGGTATCGACGGGAATGAGACCCCAAACCATCTTTCAAACGTTTAGGGCACCATATTTGGGATCATTAGTCGAGGGGAGAAGGGAGGAGACACAATCTGACTGATCTTGTTGCTTCCTACGTATGCAGTATGCTCGCTCTCTTCTTCCTCGCGTCGCTACTCTTCGAGTTCAGCACCAGCAACGAGTTATTTTGAGCCGCTCCGGAACCGGCAGGGAGAACGGCACAAAATAATAAATTTTACGGTGAAAAATTATATAAATAAATTAGAGGTAAATAAATTTTATGGTGGGACATAGTAATAAATCAATAAAAAAAATTAAATTCCACTAAAGACCAAATATTTTAGAAATCAATTTTTGAATATATATAAATTATATTTCAAATTTATCCGATAGATAAATTAACAAAAAAAATCATTTAGCCCTCGCGGACTAACTCATACGATAAATATATATAAAATTTATCTATAAAAAAATAAGAGATAAATATCTCACTTATGTGGAGTGTCACTTTGGATGCGATTTATCAATGAACTTTGAGCTAAAGGATCCCTTGATTTATCTCCCTTGCTATGGTTCAGAGATGGATTGATAGGGAGCCCCTGCGGGAAGGGGCTAGTGGTTAGCGCATGTAGAATCTTGTATAAATGGGCAACGGGTCAATCCCTTGCAAAAGCGCAGTTTCATTCCTCCATGCGCTGGTTACTAGTCTCAAAGGGCCAAAGACCCATCGTGATTCACCTCCCTTACGATGACCCGAGGGCGGGTCGGTAGGGGCCGCTAGGTTGGCGGTTCCAACCTTTTGTACAAAAAAAGATGGATTGATAGGGTCGTTAGGTTGACAGATTTCAATTTTTTATCCAACGAAAAAAAATCATCTACTTACAAAATTAATTACAGAGAGATCGAATACTTAGATTATTTAAAATAAATAAATTAAAAGTAACAAAAAAAAAAGAAAATATCAAAATAACCTCCATAATTTTTTATTTTTTTTTAAATACTTCTATGGTGCGTTTGGTTCAAGTTATCATGCATAATCTTGGTTATGGGGAATGAAACATAACTTATATTGTTTGATTTAATCCTAAATAATGCAATAAAATTTATTTGTTTGGAGGTTTTAGTGTATAACATAGTTTAATATTTTACTATATTATTCTGGGTTCAATTCCAAGATTCCGTTCACTCTGAAAAATGGTGGTATTGGTATCGGTATCAACATTAGCAACTGGCGACAGTCGACGACATTGTTGGTGCAATCGGCCTAGGTTGACTCGAGTTTGACTCGAGCAGTACTTTGATAGTATTTTGATTATAGACAAAACTCATGACAAGGGATTGTCATGGAAAAGTCCAACATGAAGTTAACATTGAAAATCCAAGCATGGAGCTTGGTGTGGGAAAGTCCAACATGGAATTGACATGGAAAATCCAAGCATGGGGCTTGGTGTGGGAAAATCCAAAGCATTGCGAATCCGTGCGCTTGGTGTTTGGTGAGAAATGCATTGCGAAGTCGTGCGCTTGGTGTATGTGGGAAGTCTTGAGGACTTGGTAAGTTCACTAGGCTCGGGGTCCTTGAGTCGGTGAAGGATGGCATTGCGAAGCCGTGCACTTGGTGCATCCGAGGGACCGCCGGACGGGGAGCGAATGGAGTGAGGCCCAAGGGAAGCATACTTCGAGGATATGAGACGCGAAGTATGGCGTTGCGAAGTCGTGCGCTTGGCGCATCCAAGGGGCGTAGGCCGAGGGAAGAGAGCTTCGATGGGAAACTCCATGAGGGATGATGTGGACTTGGCCAAGTGGCTAAGACTGGTTGTCGGATGCTCAAACAGCTTGATGTTTGAGATTTTTATCCGACATCAGTCGACTGACATAGGTGTCAGTCGACTGCTCTAGGTCGTATGGGTTTGACCAGTGTTCGATCAACAGAAGTCTACCGATCCGACGCCAGGCGGAGGGCAATGATCGTTGAGGACATCACGATCGCTTAAGGGTAGCAATGACCGATCGTGATTGCACGCACGCAGAAGCTAGTCGAGCTCGCCAACACTCGACTGATGGGTGCCATCAGTCGACTGATGTGTGATCCGTTGGAACTTAACCAACGTGGATCTGGTCGTTGTGAGACAACGACTACAGGACCAGTCGACTGATGCGCACGAAATCAGCTTGATGCAGGTTATAAATGAAGCTCATGTAGGAGGATTTCGCCAAGACTTTAAGGAAGCTATTGGAGGGGAATTGCTGCTGCATTCCAGTCCTTCAAGAGTCATCCAAAGCAAGCGTTGTAAAGTATTCTTTACGTGTATTTCGTATTTGTCTTTGTATTGCTTGTATTTCATTACTTAGTGTAATTGTTTGTGAGAGGTTTTTCCACCTCCGACGTGTTGTCGAGAAGGAGTGGTTTAGTTAGTGTCGTGCGCATAACTAGAGCTCGGTGAGCTCGCCCATAGAGTAGGAACCATTCGGTTCCGAACCATGTATATCGTGTGTGTTTGCGTATGCTTGTATTGTTGTTATTTCTATTGTTATTCCGCTGTGTATATTAACGATAATTGTAGACAAGCACGCAAGAACGAGCAAATTCCATCATCGTACGAAGAGGGCTATTCACCCCCCTCTAGCCGGCCAACCACATCGATCGACCCTACAAGTGGTATCAGAGCCAAGGAGTTTGTCAAGGACTAATTGCCGACACAAGCACTACAAGATGGTCGACTATAACATTCATCCACCAAAATTCGATAGAGATTTTGCTTGGTGGAAGAAACGGATGGAGGTATATATCGAAACCGATTTTGATTTTATGATTATTGTAGAAAACGGTTTTGAGATGCCTAGGGACAAAGACAATAAGCCAATTGAGAAGTCAAGATGGATCCAAGACCAAATTAAGGACTTCAAGACAAATCTCGAGGTAATAAAATTATTTAGTGATTTGTTACCTAATCATATTTGGTCTAGATTGGGTGACTATAGGGATGCAAGGGAGCTATGAAATAAGATAATAAAATTCCAAGAAAACTCCCAACCAACACAAGTAGAGAAGAATGCCGAGGAAGAAGCATCCACAACATTTGAAGATGTTGATGATTTGGTGGAGACCTCCACCTCTAGCATTGAGGGGGAGGAAAGGATTTCCATTCCGGAGCAAGATCAAAATGAAGCTTCTACCTCCGGAAGAAGTGAAGAGGCCTCCACCACCTCCCTAGGTAACTCAAGTATTATAATTTTAAATAAAGATCATATAATATGCTTTGAGTGTAGGGAGAAAGGGCATTACAAGAGCAAATGCTCAAAATTGGCTAAGGAAAAGGCATTGACACCAAAAGTCAACCCAAAGTCAAAGGGTGTCAGAGTCTCCACAACTAGAAGCAAAGAGTGTGCTTTAAATGCAATCAAAAGGGACACTATCGAAGGTAATGCCCTAGGGGGAGGAAGAAAGGGCAAGAAGGTGTATCTCATGTAGGGGAGCTTCAAAAGCTAACCCTAAGGTAAATTTAAATTATGCACCTTCTAGTTCTAAAGTTAAAAGGCATGCTAAAAATTAGTTTAGTTCTTTTGTCATTATTAATGAAAAGTATACTAGTATAAATAATAAGGTTTATTGTTTAGGTGTTAAGCATGTTCATGTAACTAAGGACAAACCTAGGACTCATAATTCTAGAAATATTTTACCAAAGGAGTCCATTAGGAGAATAGAAGAAAATTTGGGTTGGGTATTGATCCCAAAAAGTCTAGGCACATGCTTAAGAACAAGAGGTCTTCCCAAAAACATAATGAAAATTCAAAATTGAGGAAATTGGAGTTAGAAAATCAAGTCTTGAGGTTAAGACTTGAGAGAATGGAGAAAATCCTTAGAATCATAGAAAATTCAATTCTAGGGTCAAATGCCCAAAAGTCAAAACCTAGAAAGCAAGAACGGTCTAAGGGCAAGGAAGGTTTGGGTCACAAACCTAAGCCCAAGAGGACTTATCATAATGTTTCATTTGATTATGAAACAATTTCTAGGTCTAGGAAAACCAAGGCTAATAGGGAAGTTATCCCTAAGACTAGTCATGGTGTTTGCTTAGTGGCCAAGGACTTAAGGAAAACCAAGAAGGCCACTGAGAAGGTCATTGGGGGAGTTACCTCTAGAGTGTTGGGTTTCCAGCACCGCGGCGAGTGTGTGTTTGAACATGTTTCGTAAACATGTGCACAACAAAAGAAATAAAAATAATAAATCTATATTTATTACAACACACACATCACACGCATGCATAGTACAACATGTGTAGACATAACCGTAAATTTAAATTTTGCAATAAAAGGAAATTTAACTACGTATACCTTACGTATCACGTGTAGCGGGAACGACATCAACCGGAATGATCCTCGCTAGAATCGTCTCTATCCGTGTCCACGCCGAGTATCTTCGGGATGACTTCACTAAGTCATGAGCCTCGTCTTCGTACGGGTTACTAGCCTCGTGTTGAAGACGATGTGATCGAGAGAAGATCACGATCACGATCCGAATCCAAATTCGGATCCAAAGACGAGTCCTCAAAACTCGCTTCTCCGGAGAGGTATTCGTCAACCGTTTGACGAATCCTTCATCCTCCACCTATGAGGATTACCGGAGATCGAATCCCCGGTAAGTAAGGCCCTGTCGGAGCTCCAAACGTCGTCCAAACGACGCTCCGACGAGAAGGAAACAAGCTGTCCAGAAAACTGGACAGCTTTGGTGGAGACCTTGCGCCGGCCAAATAAGGAAAGCGGCTTGCTCACCTTGTCGTCGGAGCCAAGGAGGATCACCGGAACTCTTCCGGCAGCAGCTCGATGCCGGCAATGGGAGAAGACGGCAGCAGCTGGTGGCTGGTTGGAGAAGATGGGCGGCGGCCTAGGGTTAGCGCTGAAATCTCCAAGGGGAGGAGGTGGGCGGCAACTTAAGGCTAGGGTTTATTTTTGGATTAGGGCTTAACAATCCCTTAAGCCCTCTTTTATAGAGAACTAATTCTCTTAATAGTTATCGGATCATAATCATAAGGCCCGTTAACCCGCTCCATTAGTTTAAGTTAAAATAAACCAAACCATGATGGTTTATTTTAAGTTAAAACGAACCGAACCAACTTTGGTTCATTCATTTAAAACAAACCAAACCCTTTGGTTTATTCTCCTCCATTGGATTAGAACCAAACCATTTTGGTTCATCCATTATGTCTTCATAAGACACGACCCATCCACGCTTCCATTGCGACTGAAACAATTTCATGCTCGCTTCATGTTTGGTCCAACCAAACCTAGTCTCTATCGGTCTGAGAATCTCATTCTCAAGCTCGTTTTAAATCCTTCGGATTACGCTCATTGTGCGTGTGACCAAATAGGTTCTCGGTTTATGTTGATCGTCTATAATTAACCATTAATTATAGAACGATCATGAGTGACACCTAGTAGTACATCATGATCCCCAATTAACCGAAAAGATCAACGGTTGATCCAGAACTATTTCTGAAACCCTTCAGCAGCTCGAATGAATCGTGTCTCATTCCCTTCACTCATCTTATACCCAATTGGTTCAGGACATGGTCTATAGTGTCAGTCTCCACTAGGCTGACTACGTCACACCTAGCCCAAGTATCATTTCCTCGTCCTACGAATTCTAGTTACTGCACATGTATCGAAGAGTACCTTACTCTAAACATGTAATGCTTTGGCCAAAGACTTTAGTAACAATCCGACGAGAGGCCATGGGTATACATCTCCTCGCAAGGAGTGGTGAATCCTTTATAGGCTATTCAAACACCTTCGATCACTTCGACTTATACCCAATCATCCCGGGTCCACATCTCCGTAGAGATGCTTGCTTAAGATGTCAAAGCATAAGTCTCCATGATCAAGATGACTTGAATACCGCAAGTCAAAGGAACATCGCACTTAAGCCACAGTAAGAACTTCATTGACATATCTATATATGCTGAGAACCATATGAAGTCTTACGGCTGGTCACTCCAATGAACTAGTTACCATAACTAGCATCCACGATTAACTCCGGACATCACAATGTCTCCAGCCAGTGAGAATCAGCTGCTTGGATACACCAAGGAGTATACCTCGTGCTAGTCTCGACAGAATTGATGGTGTCCAAATCCATCAATTCATCGACTAGGGATAATTACGATACATCACAATTACACATGTAGAGATACTCACTAGTTGTGATCCAATCACAAATTCTCTCATCTTTGTAGTCGATCGCGGACATTCAGTAAATGAGTTTAAGATCCAATCAAATACATGAAACCATGTATACTCAAATAGTGAATTTTCATTTATCATATAAATGGTTCATACATAAGGCGATTGCCTTAGGACATCTCTCATATATTACTAACATAGAGTTGACCTAGGAAAGACCTATTTGACTAAGGCTTCAAATCCTAAAAGGGTCATTAGAAAGGTATCTAGGGAAGTTATCCCTAGAGAATACCTTGTTAACCCAAGGAGCTCCAATAGATATTGGGTTCCTAAGAGCGTGATCGATTCACGTTAAATGGGTTAGGGTGTGTCAACTCTAAGTGGATGGGTAGTTAACCTAACCATAGTAGAGTTTACACATTAGGATGTGCCAATGTGCTTGAGAAGTTAAAAATGATTTAAATTGGCACAATTAGGTCTTAGAGGTATTGATGTGTCATTTTGGGTTTATGACACACTAGGGAGATAATGACATTAAGGCAAAAATGGATTTAACCCTAGAAATGACAATTTGGATTCAACACTTAGGTATTCTATACCTTAGCATATTTTACTTGCCATGATTTATTTTTCTTGCCATGACATAACATCATTTTCATTTTTATCTATAAAAATGTCATGATCATGTTTAGAAGTATTTTTTATATGTCATGTATGCTTAGATTTCTTTCACATGTCATGACATCATGATTTTGGCATATACTTTTATCTATATCATATTTATGCCATAATCATCATCATGCATATAACTAAAATGAAATTAAGGACTATGGCATAATTTGATGGGAATCAAAGAATATTGCCTTAGAATATGCATGAGATCATTAAAGAACAAAAACTCACATCTCACTAGATTAATTGCCTTGTATGTATTTTACACATCTAGATACAAGTGAGATGTTTAGGAAAAATGAATTAAAGGTTTCAAAAACATTTTGAAAAATCTTGGTGAAGTCTATCTTTTGATAGCTATCACCATTGAATGGGATGATACAAAGAGGGCTCAATATTGAAGTTTTTCTTAACTTTTGAACTTTGTATCAATCTCTTAATTTAGTGGGTAAAATAATTTTCAAATATTTTTCACCCATAGTGTTTATGATAAGTATTATACGTATGAATTTTCAAGATTTTTAAAACTACGTATATTTAGTTATGGATTTCAGAAATTCATTTCGAAAATCTGCAATAAATCGATTATCGGTCGGCATGAATACCCGATCATTCGATGCCAACAATCGATCGGTAACTGAAAGAGTCGACTGACACATGTTGATTTCGGGTAAACCTTGATGGTTAGGCCCATGTTCAGCTGTGTTTTGGTCCCTTAACCACTCCTAACCCTAGGACATGCTTGGGAGAGCATTAGAAAGGGTGGAAATCCATTAGACATGGATTAGGAGAAGTGTTTAGGGAGAGTCAATTTTAAGGTGGATGGAAGTTCATTGTTGAACTTTGCCTTAATTTTGATGGTTTTATGTTCCTATTGGCTTAGGGACTCTCCAAAGACATTGTTGGTGCAATGGTCAAGGGGGAGCAAGCCTCTAGGGGGAGGTATCCATCATGGGAAGATGGATGTGCATTTCCTCATGGGAGGAAAATTGGATTGCCTCTCTTAAGTGATATGGGATCACTAGAAAGATTATAGGCATGTGTTTCTCCAAGGGAGAGATTGTAAGATCTCATTGAGATATGAGACATTTATACCCTTGGGGAGGACATTTTTGATGTAATGTCAAAAAGGGGGAGAAGTTACCAATTAGGTTTGGAATTCTCATTTGGGATGTGAGAATTGCCAATATGGGAGAATTGGCAGATTTGAGATGGTAGTTTTGTCAATCATCAAAAAGGGAGAGATTGTTGGTGCAATCGGCCCAGGTTGACTCGAGTTTGACTCGAGCAGTACTTTGATAGTATTTTGATGATAGACAAAACTCATGACATGAGATTATCATGGGAAAGTCCAACATGGAGTTGACATGGAAAATCCAAGCATGGAGCTTGGTGTGGGAAAGTCCAACATGGAGTTGGCATGGAAAATCCAAGCATGAGGCTTGGTGTAGGAAAATCCAAAGCATTGCGAAGCCGTGCGCTTGGTGCATGTGGGAAGTCTTGAGGACTTGGTAAGTTCACTAGGCTCGAGGTCCTTGAGTCGGTGAAGGATGACATTGTGAAGCCGTGCGCTTAGTGCATCCGAGGGACCGCCGGTGTAAAATACTGCAAATAAATGGCTAAAAAGTGAAAAAAAAATGATGGAGGGTTAGGAATAAATCAAACCTAACCTAGGTTAAAGCTTATGGGATTAATTAAAAACTAACCTAAGTTAATTTCTTTTAAATGGATCCGTTTAAAAGCTTAAGCTGACCCGTTTCTTTACCCGTTCCTTTTCACGCGAGCGGTTTCCTTTTTCCATCTTCCTTCCGCGTTTCTGCTTCCTCACCGAGACTTTTCCCCTCCTCATCGCGATCTCGTTTTCCCCCAATCTCTTCTCCTTGCCGAGCCACCATTTCTGTCGCTAGCGACGACGTTGTGGCCGTCCTTGGTCGCCGGAGGTCACCGCGAGCAGAAGACCCCCGACGGGCAACCATCAACGAGATTGGTTTCTCGCTGCAGCCTACCTCTACCTCTCGTACTTCCTCGCGGCAAGCGGCGGCCACGGCGAGTGGGCGCAGTTGGAAGGTTAGGTCGGCGGCGACGACACCTTGCTTGGATCGGAAGCCACGACCTCCGCGTGCTCACCGCCTGGCGTCTGCTGCCGCGCATCGTCCTCTCCACTTCCTCTCAAGCCACCGGAGCGATTTGTTGTCGTTGTCACCTGAGCTCGCTGTGTCGCCGCCGGAGCGATTGGTCGGCCGCCAACCACTGCTTGGGGGTGATCCTTGTTGAAGTTAAGGAGTCGATCCTCACTGTGAGTAATGGCCTTATCGACGCCCTTTCTCGTGACCAGATCATCGTCACCATCGACCCCTCTCCGCTTGCGAGTGGCTCCATCGCTGTTGATCCCCTGCAATCGACACCTTTGTCAAGGTCCACACCCTCCGTTCAAGCTTCTTCCTCGCTGTGAAGTGCCACAAAATGTCGCCTCCTTGTTGCGACATTGAGCATAGATGCCCTATTCCTTACCGTGTTCTATTAACCCTAACAGCAGCGATCACCTTTGAGTTCCACTACAAGCGACAGTTTCATCGCCTAGCATCGCTGTGCCCAATTGAGGGTAGATTTGCAGATCGACCATAGTGATGATGGTTGGTAAGTCTGTTTATATGCTTCTTGTTAAAATTGGGGATGCAAAAACTTATCTCGAAGAGAATTGGGTGGTAGATTTCAGGTAATGAAGGGAGTTGAATAGAGTTTTTCCCTATTCGACAGGAGGCTTAATTCTAAATCCATTGCGAATGATTGGAACAAGGTAAGGTAAGCTTGGATTTCAGTGTTATGGAATTCACATTTTGTATTACAGTAGATTGATATGGGTGTGATGTTAAAGTAGAGTTATTTGTGAAGTATATCGTAGGAGGAATTTTATCCAGGAATTATTGAGGTTAATCGAGTATGTTAAACTTGGTTATATGATGTATTATTGGTTACAGGTATTTGATTCAAGATGGATTCTTGGACGTGAAGATTATCGACATAGTCTACATAGCAGGTGGGTAATTTCCTACCTGGTCCGGGTAGATGTATTGCATTCAGATTTAGTCATAGATATGAGTATGTTAGGTGTTTATATTATCTTGACCCTGCTCTTTTTATCATATGCTTGATCCTTTACCGTTGGCTATTAACTCCATTGTTGATATCATGTTTATTTTATCATGATTAGGAGTTATACATATAGGTGATGCAAGTAACTTAGAATTTGTTTAAGTTAAGTGCAAATAGTAAAGTCCGGATGACAACTTGATTGTACATTGGGCAAAAAGGTTATCCGTAGGTAGATAATGTCTTTAACCTAGGGTTAGTTCTAGTACCCTTAGGTTGTATGTTACCACCGAACATGTATTGTGTAAATGGTCAGAGGAATGATACTTAGGGTATCGCTACGGACCGGTGGTCCTAGCTTGTTATAATCAGATGAGTATGACTCTCTACAGGATAGAGAGTGTGTCCATCAGTTGAGTACGACTCTCTACAGGATAGAGAGTGCGTCGAGTAGATTGGTATGACTCTCTACAGGATAGAGAGTCTATGGTGGATGTCTGTATGTGAGACATTGCATTCATGTCATTTGCATGCACGCTGACGACGAGGTCTCCCTTATGGTTGAGAGTGTCGCCAGTCATCCTGCCTCCACGGTTACTCATAGGAGGAGTAACCAGTGTGAGGGCAGAGCATTGAGGTGCCGCACTCTACCACTATAGACGGTGGTAGTTGGATTTGCGTGCCGTAGTCCTGCGTGTGTGGTACTCGACCACTCATGGGTAGTGACTGTCGAAGTGACCAACATCAGGGACCCCCATCGTGTATCTTGCTCTTTACGCTTATATGCTACTCGATCATACTGCCCACTCGACCACTCGAGAGTAGTGGTTGGTGTTGAGTTGGGACAGTTGTCATGCTCGAGCCACCGAGGCCACACTGGGGTCGTGGTAGCTTTAGGGTGAGCCGACATGACCATGCATGCTGCATTGCCGTATCTGATGGCGCTTTGCATATTACCATATATATATATATATATATATATATATGCATGTATATATATATATGGATGGTTGAGATTAATATATATATAGATACAGTCTATATATATATGATTATTGTGATGTTGCATTTGATTGTATTATGTTTGCTGCATTTGATTGTACATCATATTCATGCATGTTTCTTGCATATGTTATACAGTTGTGTCGAATATTGGTATGTGTTGGATAGACCATAGATACCTTGGCCTGTAGCATGAGTAGATTATGTGTTGATATTACTCTTCCTGTTATATATATCTTGGATATATGTTCAGGTTGGATCAGAGTAGCGTAGCAGACTTCAGGTATGTCTGCATTTTTATATTATTCATTTCAGTTAGACGATATATGCTTGTATTTATATACTATGCTGATATACCTGTTGTACATCTAGATTATGTTGTCGAAATATATGTGATATTACATATATACATGTTTTTCTATTACCTGCTGAGTTTTACTCACCACCCCCGCGGACCCTGGGTTTTCTGTCGCCCACGTAACAGGTAGAAGACTTCGTGACAGCTTGGAGCACCGCCGGCTGACGTCATCTCATCTCACGAGGCTCCCGTGTTTTGTTTTGGGCCTGCTATCCGTTGTGCATTGTATTTTGGAGTTTTCGTGATGTATATATTGTATATTCAGATTTTGTCGAGATTTCGTGTTGTTGTGGTGTGTTAGTCATACCGGTATGCATGTGTGGGATTGTTGTATTGTTGTGGTTTGTTTCCGCTGTGTCTTGTGTAGTTTTTGTTTTCATACATATATATTGTTGTTATTGTGGGCCTACGGGCCTTGTATTAACCCGAAATGTTGCCACGTACAGGGGAGGTGCCGTCCGTTTGATTTTCGGTTCGGCATGCTCTCGGGGCGTGATAAATATAATTTCCAGCATCATCTTTTTTTCAGTCAGCTTGATATTGTACGTGGTGTTGAGAATTTAAATCCCAACACCACTATGTTCATGGTAATATAATTCCCAGCACCACCTTTTTTTCAGACAACTTGATATTATACGTGATGTTGGAAATTTAAATGCCAACACCACTATGTTTCTGATAATATAATTCTCAGCACCATCTTTTTTTTCTGACAATTTGATATCGTACGTGGTGCTGAGAATTTAAATTTCAGTACCACTATGTTCCTGGTAATATAATTTTCAACACCATCTTTTGTCTCGGTCAACTTGAAATTGTACGTGGTGTTGAAAATTTAAATCCTATGACCACTGTGTCTCGGTCAACTTGAAATTGTCTCAGTACCACTATGTTCCTGGTAATCCTATGACCACTGTGTTCTTTAAATCGCTTGGTCGCTCACATATCAGATCAAACTACTAGAACCAAGTTCGGAGACCCCAGTTACTGTTGGAACATCCAGGCCCATTGTCTACATCTGTGCTCTTCAATGAGTGTCATGTGGATATCATAGACAAGGAGCAAGATTAGAGCTGAAAGTGCAACAACATGACCGCACACCGACGTCGGAGGGCTCTACAGAGAAGAGAGCATAGCTTGACACCACCAGAAGTTACCGTCCGGTGCTGCCCGCCAGAGGAAGAATGACTCGCAGGAGGCTCGGGTAACTTGTGACGGAGTTCGAACCAACACATTCAGCAGTGGCTGAAGGCAACATCGGCTCGCCTCGCTTGGCTGATATACGCGAGTAGAAGGGTTGGCGGAAACAGAGGAAAACTAGGGTATGAGAAAGGCAGCGGCACGAACTCGGGGTAGAGATTAGCCTCGGATCAAACTCGTGGCGACGGAGGCTGGTCGGCGTGTGAGAAGGCGGCAGCGGCGATGGAGGAAGGAAGAGTTGTCCGAGGGTTGGATCGCGCGAAGAGGAGTTGCGACGAACTCGGTTGTGGCGCTCGATGCACAGGGATGGCGACGATTGGCTGTAGCGCGGTGGTGCGGCGGTGCTTGCGGGAGAAGGCGGCGCGAAGAGGATTGCGAGAGAAAAAGGAGATTCAGCGAAAGAGGAATCGCGTGGAGTCGGGTCGCAAGGAAGAAGAGATCGCGAGGGGAAACAGGGCATGGTGGAGAAAACTTGGATCGGTCCAAAATAAATCGGATTACCCCTTTTATAAGTAATTAACCTAGATTAGGTTTCAATTAATCCCTAACCATCCCCATTTAATTCTAGAAAGATTTCTAAAATTCTCTAAAATCTCAGAAAAAATCCTAGGATTATTTTCATAAATTTCTAGCCATTTAATTTAGTATTTAAAATTTCCGTATTTAATATTCTCCTCCACTAATAAAAATTTGGTTCCCAAATTTCCCACTCAAATGCATAATGAGTAAGAGATAGCACACTCAAGTAATACCAGTACTGAAAGTATATTTCATGTACCTTAAGTAAACAGGTGGGAGTATTAAGCTTTGATCTTTTCCTCAAGCTCCCAATTAGCCTCCTCATCGGTGTGGTGACTCCACCCGACTTTAGCAAGTCGCACAATCTTGTTCCGCAACTGTCATTATTTGTGATCCAAAAATTCGTACCGGAACCTCTACGTAAGTAGCATCCGGTTGAATGGAACCTGACCCATCTGACAGGATATGTGTAGGGTCTGGCACATACTTCCTCAACATGGACACATAAAACACATCATGAATATTAGCCAAGGATGGTGGTAGCTCTAGGCGGTAAGCGACTACTCCGATCCTCTCTAAAATCTCAAAAAGACTAATGTACCTTGGAGCTAGCTTACTACGGAAGCCAAATCTCTTCACCCCTTTCGTGGGTGAGACTCGCAAGAATACATAGTCACCAACAGAGAACTCTAGAGGTCTCCACCTCCGATCGACATAACTCTTCTGATGATCCTGCGCCTCTACCATTCTTTGCCTGATAGTACGGACCAACTCTGCCTCATACTGAGCTCTCTGGGGTCCTAACAATTGGGCCTCCCCAACCTCCTCCCAGAGGGTGGGTGTCCGACATGTCTACCATACAATGCTTCAAATAATGCCATTTGGATAACCAAATGATAGCTATTGTTGTAGGCAAATTTCACTATCGGTAAGTGGTCCTCCCAGTTACCCACGAAATCCATAACGCAGGACCTCAACAAGTCCTCTAGAGTCTGAATGGTCCGCTCAGACTGTCCATCTGTCTGCGGATGGAATGTTATACTAAAACGAAGCTGTGTGTCTAAGACATGCTATAGACTCTACCAGAATCGGGACGTGAACTGGGGATCTCTATCTGATATTATGCTCAAAGGAACACCATGCAATCTGATGATCTCCCGACAATATAACTCTGCCATACGATCCAGAGAGTCGGTCTTCCGAATCGCTAAGAAGTGTGTGGATTTGGTTAATCGGTCAACGACTATCCAAATCGCATCATGGTAAAGTGATCCCACTTCCACTCGAGAATAGGAATCTTTTGAAGTAGTCCAGCTGGTCTCTGGTGCTCAACCTTCACCTGCTGACAAACTAGACATCTAGCTACAAAACTTGCAATGTCTTTCCTCATGTCGTTCCACCAATACAAACGCCTTAAATCTCGATACATGCGGGTTCCGCCTGGGTGGATCGCAAATCGAGAGCAATGAGCTTCCTGCAGTAACTCCTACATGACCAGGGGAGACTGAGGTACGCATAATCTTCCCCAGAGATAAATAATACCCTCGTTATCTCGGGTGAACTCAATCTGCTGTCCAGAGGTTATCTGGCTGCCAATGAACTGTAAGTGCTGATCATTGGCCTGAGCCTCTCGGACTCTCGTCCTGATAGATGACTAATCAACCATGGTAGCAAAAATGCCCTGCTATGTCGGTCCCTTCTCCTCAAGGCCCAACTCAGAGAAACCCTGAATCAAATCCATGACTAAAACTCGGTAGCAAGCTAAAGTCTCTCGGGACTTCCGGCTAAGTGCATCGGCAACCACATTGGCTTTCCCCGGGTGGTTAAGTCTAGGGTTCCAACCCATCTAACATGAACGTTTATCAAGGCCGATAAGATCATAAATCTACTCATAAATACGTCGAGACGGTTAAGTCTAAATTATATAATTTCTACAAATTCAATCATGCATGCTACAACATGCTACCACGAACAGGTCTCGTGACTAGTTAGAGTGTATAACTATCTAGTTATCGACTGCACGCAATAACATGCTACCACGAACAGGTCTCGTGGGTAGTCGATTATCCTAGGGTGTTAAGCCTAGGATTATCCGATACATCTAGCAAAGAACGTCTATTAAAGTCGATAAAGATCATCGCTCTACCAATAAGTATGTCGAGGTTATTACGCCTAGGGTTCCAATAATGTTATTTGATTCCTGAGATCAGCTCCTATGACATGACCTCATCTACATTATACTATCTACTAGTCTCAATCATGGTATCAACCGCGACAATACATAACCAAATAAACATTTAACCATGATGTCCAATAATAACAGTAAAAACATACTAATAGATATCAATGACTGAAATTAATTAAGGTATAACTAAAGGGGTCATGCCAGTACGAAGTCAAGACAATACTAAATAGAGCATCAAGTGCAAATACACTATAAACCACGTAAGCAACGTAATCATATCACCATGCACTAAAATCTAGAGAGTCAAGAACCAATATATACCTTCTAAGCATTTATCTCAATAATCTAGGTTCCCTTCGGTGGTAGCTAATGGTATAGTTCTAGTCCTTCAGGAACTCCATCCATCTCCTCTGTCGGAGATTGAGTTCCTTCTGCGTAAATAGATATTTGAGACTCTTATGATCAGTGAGAATCTCAAATGTAATACCATACAGATGATGCCTCCAAATCTTCAAGGCAAAGATAATAGCGGCTAACTTTAGATCATGTACTAAGTAGTTTTTCTTATGCTCCTTCAACTGACGAGAAGCATAAGAGACCACCCTGTCGTGCTGCATCAGTATTGCGCCTAAACCCTGGAGAGATGCATCGGTATAAAGGATGAAACTGTCGTCCCCTGATGGTAATACCAGAATCGGTGCTGACACCAGTCTCTTTTTTAACTCCTGAAAGCTGGTCTTGCAGGCCTCTGACCACGTGAACTTCATGCCCTTCCTGGTAAGGTGTGTCAATGGCATAGCAATGATCGAGAAACCCTCAACGAACCGTCTATAGTATCCGGCTAAGCCCCAGAAACTACGAACCTCCTGAACCAATTTCAACTGCTCCCAACTGGTAACAGCCTCGATCTTCTGGGAGTCAACTGAAATGCCTTTGCTAGAAACCACGTGTCCCAGAAAATCGACTGAGGGTAACCAGAATGCACACTTACTAAACTTCGCATATAGTTGCTTCTGTCGAAGCCTATTCAAGACAATGCGAAGATGTTGTGTGTGTTCCTCTTTGGAACGGGAATAGACCAGAATGTCATCAATAAAGATAATGACGAACCAATCTAGGAAATCCATAAAATCATGGTTCATCCAGTCCATGAATACTGCTGGAGCATTGGTAAGCCCAAATGGCATTACCAAAAACTCATAGTACCCTTATCTGGTATGGAACGCTGTCTTCTGAATGTCTGAATCCTTGACCCTTAGCTGATGATATCCGAACCATAGATCAATCTCAGAATACACTGATGTACATCTGAGCTAATCAAACAAGTCCTCAATACGTGGCAGGGGATATTTATTCTTGATGGTGACGGTGTTCAACTACCTGTAGTCGATGCATAATCTCATCAAACCGTCTTTCTTCTTTACGAAGAGAACCGGAGAACCCCAGGGAGATATGCTAGGGTGAATAAAACCTCTGTCCAAAAGCTCCTGAAGTTGGACCTTTAACTCGTCCAACTCCTTCGGGGCCATACGATAAGGAGCTTTCGATGTCGACACCGTCCCCGGATTTAACTTAATTGTGAACTCTAATTGCCTTCTAGGAGGCAGACCCGGTAACTCCTCTGGAAAGACATCCGGATACTCCCAAACGATAGGAATGTCTGAGATTTGACAGTCACCACTGTCCTCGGCGTTGATTAATGATATCAGAAAAACCTTGACAGCCATGTTATAAAAGCTTCCGAGCCTGAATCACAGAAATGATCGATAGACCACCGTTTCTGGTGTAAGTGAAATCCCATGAGAGTTGGTTAGGAGGATGGAACATAACCACCCTTGTTTGGCAATCCATAGTGGCATGATACACTGTTAGTCAGTCCATGCCAAGTATGATGTCGACTTTGATCATGTCGAGAATCAACAAATCTACCGGGAGTATAACGCTGTCGAAATCTAATGGACATCCTCTAACCTTCTGGGTGACCTCTAATTTATCCCCAGTGGCTAGAGATATCATTAATCTTTGTGACCTAAGGGTGAGTGGTCTACCAATCTCTCTCAGGAACGCCCGAGAAATAAATGAATGTGATAACCAACTACACCATGACACCATGTGCAGTCTAACCCTGATCGACAGGCTCATTCTCCGTAGACCTTTCTGGCAACTCCATCACCAAAGATCTCAATGTCCTCTTGCATGGTTGCCCTGCACCACGCCTCGGTGCGAGAGCACGCCCATCTCATTTCACATATGCTAAATTATTACCCAAGTATTACTACAAATAGAAAATCAATAATTTCACCTGTTAGTAATCTAGAGATGTCCTGTCGCCGCCAAGTCCCCAATCCGATCTTATCGAAATATGACTCCAAAATAACCGAAACGCCAAATCGACGGAAATCTATAAAAATCTGAAAATGCCCAAGTTGACCTGCCAAATGTGGCGAACTCTGAAAACCTAAAAACCCTTAGGAACTCGGAACCTAGGCTCTGATACCAAATAAATTGTTATGCCCCGAGAGGGATATTTGTCCAACGAAAATCGGACAACACCTCCACTGTACTGCAGACAATTGAAACTTGTATACAAGGTCCATACAACCCACTATACTTCGACCCACATGGCCAGAACATAAAAACACAATGCAAATAGTATATGAGCCTCAGGCCAACAACCAAAGTAAATAAAAGGTCTAAAACCTCTAGACTTACCCCTTCTGCCATCTGAGCAGGAATATACAACCACGAGGATAAAATACTACAAGATTGAAACATAGAGTACTAGAGACAACAAAACACATGCGGAAGCCTGAAAACCAAATAACGTCGTCAGATCAGGGGACTGACAACTGAACCCTCCGGAAGGCTTCATCCTGAAATAAAAGAGATATCAATGTAGTGAGTAAAACTCAGCGGATATCTAACAGTCATACATAGTAAACTATAAGTAGCAATAATAATCATGTTGGTACAGTTTCTTAAAAAAAAATACATACCTGGAACTGTACATACCAGAATCACCTAAGCTGACATAAAATACATCCATACAAACATATGTAGAATCACCAAAACAAACCATATAATACCTTCTGTATGTGCATGACAATCATATGCAACAACCAAAAGTGCAACAATCAATGCATATAGTAAAAACGTATGCACATGATGCAATCACCTGTGTCACCCCTGACGCTAATCAAGCCACTGACATGTCATATGTGCCGACTGAGTGGGTAGGGCTGTGACAACTGTACACTCTGTCGTCACCACACCTATGTGACCGAGTGGATAGGATGCTGGCGGAGTATCATCCTCCTACCCCATGTATATATATGGGGGACATCACCTCGTCTCACGACAAAGGAGGGATCCCTGTCAGCTACCATGTCGCAATACAAATCACCTGAGCGACCACCGTGGAGCCCTGACAGAGCAACTACACACACACCTGAAATACCACTAACCCACGAGTGTTTGTATGTGTAGATAATGTGACTGACGATGGGCTCAACTACCAAGTAGTATCACCTCCTACCGAGGAGCCGATGATCGTTAGTCATGCAATAATGCAAAATAGTGCATGTCACTAATGCATGATACACCTATCAATCCATGGCTACCTATGGTATGTACCAATAGGAGACCATATCAAATAACCTAAGTACATAAGTCTATGTACACATGCAAGATATACTCATTATTCATTCAATATCCGGTGTGTAAGGTATGTCACTACTCTAGTGCTAAATAAACAAATAATAAGTATCAAAGTGATAGAGCATAATATAATAAGCATATGAAACGACTACAACACGTACTAGGTAGTGACATACCAGAGCAGTTAACAAGCATAGAAAACTACTACTAGCTATAGTAAACAATGCACAGCAAGATGACAATATCTAAAAGAAGATAAGTCAAAGATACCCGCCTGCTATGAAGAATACCAACTGTATTTACGCCCGTGGACCGGTCTCGTATCCACGTCCTACAAATATCATTAATTATGATTAATTTCAAGCACACAACAACATGCTAACTTTCTACCATATAGTTCCTATATTCTTATCCTTTTATCGAATACGAATTAGAAACCCCCACTTGTACATTTAACACCTTAATTAAACCCAAACAGCTATTTAACCATTTACATCCCCCCCCCCCCCCAATATCAGAGCGCAAACCACATATCCCCATACCCATACATCCACTATATCAACCTCCGATTACCAATTTCCAGGGGTCGATCTCTCAACTCACCATTACAAGTAGCAAATACGCTAACCTAAACATTCAACTAGATACACCAAATTCACCATCCATAGGACGGATCCAAAACCCAAATAGCTACCTCATAAATTCAAACACATTCTTAACCATTCATTACCTTCACAGCTTGTATTACTATCCAACCTAGAGTATCACCTAGGTTGTTCACAACTCCACAACTATAAGTTAATTTAGAACTCACCTTAAGCCCAATAGTTACCCTTGTTGCCTCCCTCATGTCTCTGGCCCAAATCCATCAATTTCCAAACAAGGATCTCAGCTCTAAAACTCCCAACCCACATAACGCAGCATATCCTACACAACAACATCATAAATCAAAAGATGAAGAGTCTTACCCCTTTAAATCGCTTGGTCGCCCACATATCAGATCACACCACTAGAACCAAGGTCGGAGACCCGCCATCGCCAACATCCAGTTCGCTGTGAGCATCACGTGGATATCATAGACAAGGAGCAGGATTAGAGCTGAAAGTGCAACAGCATGACCACACACCGACGTCGAAGGGCTCTACGGAGAAGAGAGCATAGCCTGATGCCACCAGAAGTTGTCGTCCGGTGCTGCCCGCCAGAGGAAGAATGACTCACAGGAGGCTCGGGTAACTTGCGACGGAGTTTGAACCAACACATTCAGCAGCGCCTGGGGGAGGCAGTGGCTGAAGGCGACATCGGCTCACCTCGCTTGGCTGATATATGCGAGCAGAAGGGTTGGCGGCAACAAAGGAAAACTAGGGCACGAGAAAGGCAGCGACACAAACTCGGGGTGGAGATCAGCCTCGAATCAAACTCGTGGCGACGGAGGCTGGTCGGCGTGCGAAAAGGCGATGACAGCGATGGAGGAAGGAAGAGCTGTCCAAGGGTTGGATCGCGCAAAGAGGAGCAGCAGTGCGGTGGTGTGGCGGTTGGCTGCAGTGCGGTGGTGTGGCGGTGTGCGCGCGGTGGCGGTGCTTGCGGGAGAAGGCAGCGCGGAGAGGATCGCGAGAGAAAAAGGAGATTCGGCGAAAGAGGAATCGCATGAAGTCGGGTCACGAGGGGAAACAAGGCGCGGTGGAGAAAACTTGGATCGATCCAAAATAAATCGGATTACCCCTTTTATAAGCAATTAACCTAGATTAGTTTTCAATTAATCCCTAACCATCCCCATTTAATTCCAGAAAAATTTTGAAATTTTTTATAAAATTCTCCTAAATCCCGAAAAAATTCCTAGGATTATTTTCGTAATTTTTTGGCCATTTAATTTAGTATTTAAAATTTTCGTATTTAACATAACAAGTGTTGTAGACGATCAAGCACGAACGAATTTCGTCAAGTGAATGAACACGTCATTCACCCTCCTCTAGCGCTCACCGAAAATCCTACAGTGATCGGTAGGTTCTGATTGAGGAAGTCGCACCCTAGGATCAAAGTATTCGCGAGCTCATCGATCTACAGAGACCAATCACCGAGTTATCTCGGTGATCCATTAATGGTTATCATGGTCATGGTTATGGACGTGATCGGCAAGTTCCGATTGAGGAAATCACACCTCAGGATCGATGTTCCCAAGAAACTATTATGGATCTACAGAGACAAGTCGCAGAGTTATTTCGGCATCTAAATCTTAAAGATAATAAGGTATTTAATCGACACACTACTTCAAATTTTGAACAACTATATCACTGTAATCAGGGGCGGATCTAGAATTTTAAATTTGGAGGGGCCGTGATGTGGCTCCGATTTTTTGCTCTTCTATCAAAATTAATTAAATTCAGATTTAATTAATCGAACGCTAGTTAATTAATTAAATAGATTAATTAATCTAATCCAAATAATCAATTAAATCAAAATTTAATTAATTACCTTAAAATTAATTAATCAATTAAAACAGATTAACCCATCTAAAACCAATTAATCAATTAAAATAGATTAATTAATCTAAATTCATCCATTAAACTCTAGGTTTAATTAATATAAATCTAATTAATTATTTAAATCCAACTCAAATTAATTAATTCAAATGATCCGATTAATCAAAATTCAAAATTAATTAAATAAAATCTTAATTAATCTAACCTCAACAGATTTCGTATGTGGTCGGACGGAGGGAGATGACAACTAGCGATGTAGTGACGTGCGATTGCAAACGTGGTGTGACACCGATAGGATAACTTCCGTGATTGCGTTGTGGATGTGTGCGTGAAGCGGAGGCCGACGGTGGTCGGAGACGTGACTGACAATGCCGATTTGGCAGGGGCAATGACAGATCGACACATAGCGGCAGGCTCACAAATCGCGGCGTGTGAGCAACGTGCGAAGAGAAACTGTGGATGACGACTGCGATACAATAGAAAAAATTGAGAAAGATGAGATTTAGGATTTCGGAGGAGAAGAAAATAAGAAAGCAGAGGGAGGAGAGAGAAAATAAATATATGGTAATTATATTTTATATAGTAATTAATTATATAGTATTTTTATAGAGAGAAAATTAGTATAGGATTTCGGGAAGGAAAATATTTTATATAATAATTATATTGCTAAAAATAAATATATTACTATATAAAAAAATTTATAAAAGTAAATATTTCTTTTATAAAAATGCAGTCCATATGTAGTTCGCCACTGATCGTAATCATAAATAATGGTATGAAGACCTTGGTTTTCACATCAAGCTTCTTGAGTTTTCCGGCATATTACATGCAGAAAATATTATTGATTGGATTGACGAAGTCGAACATATTTTTTATTTCGAAGAAGTTCCCAATCATGATAAAGTAAAGTTGGTAGTCATGTCGCTTAAGGGAGAAGCCTTCGCTTGGTGGTTACAATTGAAGCACTCCCGTAAGAAACAGGGCAAGGCTAAGATTACAGATTGGAAGAAAATGAAAGGTCATTTCTTTCCTCTCAGCTATACACAATTATTATTTTATCTTCCTATCTTGAGATAGAACACTTGAACAATAAAGGAGCAATCTCTATCAATTAATGAAGTAAGAGGTCGTGCACAGATAATGCCCCTGACTCGAACTTGAGGTCGAGTTCTTTCCAAAATGGGGCGAAGGATAGAGGAGCATTACTTAATTAAAGAAGACACGGGAAATTCTATCTACGATGATGATAAAGACATTGAAGATTATGTCTACAATGAGGAAACTAAAGAAGACATAGAAGACCCCGTCTACGATGATGATAACATAGATGAGGAAATTAAAGTAAACATGGAAGACCCTGTCTACGACATTGCCGAGGTCATGGGTGACCCCATTTATAATGAGTATGATGATGATGAGGTACTTTACGAAGATGGTCACGAGACATTGTTTGATCTCTCATCCAAGGATGAAATGAGGGATGATTGGTCGATGACGACAAGCACCCATATGGGAAGACAAAACATTGTACTAGCACCCTAACAGGAGGATTTCACTTCTCTTTTGATATTTTTTATTTCTCTTCTTTCTATGTTCAGGTGTTTGGTTGCATATACCCTACCACTTAATCTAAGAATCATCTTCGACTCAAGTCTGGATTTCTCCACCAAGGATCAAGTCTACCTAATTGGAACTCGAGGATGAATTATTTTCAACCCCGGAAGTCTGATGCAGGTGCATCCATCACAACACGACAGACTCATACCCCTTAACCCGAGTATGCATCATTTTAAACAAAAATAGGGCATAATGGAGCTCTAGCAGGACATGTATGAAGACGGCTACAATGAAGACAATATATCAATGGAATAAGACCTGAACATGAGCATCCATGATGAAGACGACATATCGATTGAAGGAGGCAATAACATCTATGACAAAGATGACATATTGGTTGTAGAATACATGGGCGTCTACGATGTGTTAGTGATATATGAGGGATGTCTTAAGGCAATCGCCTTATGGTTGTACCATTTATTTAATAAATGAAGATTCACTATTTGAGTATATATATTTTCATGTATTTGATTGAATCTTAAACTCATTTGCTGAATGTCCGTAATACGATTCACAACATGCGAGAATTTGTGATTGGATCACAACTAGTGAGTATCTCTATATGTATAATTGTGATGTATTGAAATTATCCCTAGTCAATGAATTGATGTATTCAGACACTATCAATTCTGTTGAGACTAGCATAACTTATACTCTTTGGTTTATCCAAGCAGTTGTTCCTCACTGGCTGGAGACATTGGGATGTCCAGAGTTAATCGTGGATGCTAGTTATGGTAACTAGTTCATTGAAGTGACTAGCTGTAAGACTTCATATGGTTCTCTGCATATATGGATATGTCAATGAAGTTCTTACTGCAACTTAAATGCGATGTTCCTTCGACTTGCGGTATTCAAGTTATCTTGGTCATGTAGACTTATGCTTTGACATCTTAAGCAAACATCTCTGAGGAGATGCGGACCCGGGATGATTGGGTATAAGTCGAAGTGACCGAAGGTGTTTGAATAGCCTATAAAGGATTCACCACTCCTTGCAAGGAGATGTATACCCTATGGCCTCTTGTCAGATTGTTACTAAAGTTTTTGGCCAAAGCATTACATGTTTAGAGTATGGTACTCTTTTTTTTTTTATGAAAGGTAAATATATATCATTAAAGAAAAGCACAATCATACAATAGCCTAGGAGTCATTCTCATGTCATGTCTGACGAAATGTCAGATCTGAGATGCATCCAAGGTGTGACGTACATGTGCTCTCATGAGTACCAACCCTCACACTTGATACATAATGTTTGCCATCCAAGAATTCTTGTGTCCATCTCATGTCTGTGCCTCATGTGTACCGTCCATGTCTTTACATGCTTTTGTGTACCGTCCGCTTGTTATCAGCTCCTCCTGTGCACCTCCGTGTGTCGTCCTATCTCCTGGAATCATCTATTCTCGTGATCCTCCAATATTTATCACTTTTAGCAAGTGATCAGCTGATAACGGATTTGCCATGTCTTTATCGTAGTCGTTTGCTATGGACTAGATAAGCCATTCAAGCAGACCCATTCACCTCTCATAGGCTTTTTGGCAAAGCCTCAGCCATAAACGGATTTGCAACGTCTTTACCGTAGTTGTTTGCCACGGACTAGATAGGTCATTCCAGATGAACCCATTCACCATTCCTCACAAACTACAATTTTTTTTAAAGTTCCCTGGACGAAGTGAATCGTCTTGGAAAGAGGGTAAGGAGAGCCCCCTGGAGCAAAGGAGCTATTCTGGCCAAGGGTGAACCGGTCTGGAGCGCCCCAAATCTAGTCTACAATCGTAGACCACCCTGCCAAGTCATCCTGTGCTGGGAACCAGAGAGTACCCTGAGCGAGGTGAACTTGCCAGGGAAAGGGGGTCCCTCATGGAGTCGAAGAAACTTCCCTGTCCGAAGGTTGACCAGTCTGGAAGGGGAGTAGGGATTCCTCCCTGATCAGGTTGAGCCAGCCAGGACAAGGAGATCTACCTTGAAGATGAGGAAGACTTCCCTATCCAAGGGTTAACCAGTTTGGAAAGGGAGCAAGCGTTCCCTCCTGGTCCACCTTGGAGCCGCGGAACCGCCCTGGTCAAAGACAAAAGAGTGAGCGAGATGAGGGTGCCCCCTAGACATGGGAGACTGCTCTGGTCCAGGAAACTGCTCTGGCCAAGGTACGCTGCTCAGGCAAAGGAAACCACCCTGGTGTCGAAGAAAACTGCCCTGACCAGAGGGGGGCATTCTGGAAGCCAAATGTTCCTTCTTGGACTGGGAAAACTACCCTGGTCAAGTGAAAATAAATTTTTTTTACTGCCCTGACCGGATCAGTGTGAACTGGTCGGGATCAGTGTGAACGGGTCGGGATCAGGGGAACTAGTTTGGGAACAAAAGGAACTGCCCTGGACAGTGGGCGAACCAGTCTGGATAGGAACCACCCTGGCCCAGGGCAGTATTGGCCCTTAATGCGAACTGGCCGGGAAGTAGGGGAACCACCCTAGAAAGGACGGAACTACTCAGAAGTACGTGGATGGGGGAGAGGACTACCCTAGGTCCAAGGAAAACTGCCTTGGCCAGGGAAACTTAGCCTAGAAGAGAGGTAACGTTTCCTCCCTGGACCAAGGGATATACCCTACTGCCCTGGACCTAGGGAATTGCTCTGGAAAGGTAACAACCCACCCTGGAAAGATAGGGACTGGCCTGGGGAGGGTCGATTGAGAGAGGGGGGATAGGATCAGAGACAAAGGATAAAGGAATAGGTTGAGAGAGAGAGAGAGAGAGAGGAGGGAAAGAACTGCCCTGGATCGAAGGAAAACTGCCTTGCCCAGGGAGACTTAGTCTATAAAGGAGGTAAGGTTTCCTCCCTGGACCAAGGGAGATGTCCTACTACTGCCCTAGAGCCAGGGGACTGCTCTGGAAAGGCCAAAAACTGCCCTGGAAATATGGGCAACTGCCCTGGAGAGTAGAGACTGGCAAGGAGGAGGGGGGGGGGGGGAGACTTGTCTGGAAAGGGCTAAGTACCTTGGAAAAGGCCATGGCCATAAACTACCCTGGAAAGACAAAATTGGCCGGTAAAGAAGCAAGAGAACAAGGAAACAAAGGCTAGGAGGATGGAGGGGAGGGGGGGGGGGACTGCCCTGGCTTCACGTAATCCCTGCTGGGAATTAGAGATTATGACCCTCCATTGCTCTGTGTACATGGATTTGTATCTTGCAGAAGATCAGATATTCTTCGAACCTTGCCCCTTCAAATCTGCTGAAGTTTATCGCCCTCTAAATGAAGTGAATCAGTGCTGACATGGCTAGGTGGCAGGCATGGTTCAAACCAGAGGCTTTCTTATACTATGTTCTGAAAATTCTCAACATGTGACGATAAGTACCCATTTCTGCCCTCATCCGCAGCCATCCTCTAACTCTCCCCCACAGCTAACGAATTTGCTTACATCTGAAAAAGACGTGATCCAATGTCTCCTCTTCCTGATTACAGAACACGCATCTCCTATCCTCTAGATACTCCTGCCTGGCTCGTACTAGAAGCTTACCCTGGGCTAACATCCACAGCGTAAAACCATGGCTTGGCTGTATATCTTTCTGCCACACTGTCACCGCCCATGATTTTCTAGTTCCAGCGTTTCTGAAGTGATCATATGCCCTCTTGACTCCGCCTTTGCTTTGCCCAAACCATGAGGCTAGCAGTTGTCCTGCTCTCTCTGGGGTGCCTGCAGTGGAGAGAATGCCATTTTTGATGAGTATCAGCTTCTTTAAGAGCGGGGAATCCATGTGCTTGCTTTGCCACTCCCAAATACTTCCTTGTTGTATATATGTGTGGTGCACCCATCGAATCCATAAAGTGTCTTATTTATCTTGTATTCGCCATATAACCTTGGCCAGTAGTGCCATGTTCCATGCCCTCAAGTCCCTCAATCCCAACCCTCCTTCCTCTTTAGGTCTGCATATATCAGTCCATGCTATCGGTGGATTCTTTGTAGTCCACATAAAAGACCGACAGATGCTATATATTCTATCAATTACTCCAACCGGGAGAGGCAAGATCGACATCCAGTAGCATTCAACTCCATGTAGGACTGAGGATATGAGCTGGCTTTTGCCTGCATATGATAGTGTGTTCTTGGGCCATTAACTGATCTACCTAGTGAGAGCATCCATTAGTGAGTTGTAGTCAGCAATCTTTAATTTCTGTGATGCTATTGGGACCCCTAAGTATCTGAATGGCATCTCCCCTTCCCGAAATCCAGTGATAGATAGCAGTCTTTCCCGGACACTTGCATCTACTCCTTCCATGTAGATGTTAGATTTAGCCATGTTAGCAGTCAACCCTACCATACTAGCAAATTGTGATAGACAGTCCATCAAAACTCCAACCGATGATACATCCCTGCACCCTAAGAGTAGGAGATCATCGGCATACACTAAGTGGGCTATTCTCAGTTGCTCACATTTCGGATGGAAGTGGAAATCAGATCGGCTAGTGCACCTTGCGAGCAATCGGGAAAGGTACTCCATACACATCCCAAATAGATATGGGGAGAGAGGATCCCCCTGTCGAAGCCCTCTACCACCCTTGAAAAAACCATGCATATTACCATTAATGGCCACTGAGTATATTGGACTGGTGATACTCTCTCTAATCCATGTGATGAATCTGTCAGGGAATTGTAGTGCTTTGAGGACGTCCTGAAGAAAACCCCAGTGGACTGAGTCAAATGTCTTTTGCAAGTCTACTTTAAGGATACACCTTGGGGAGATTCTTTTTCTGGTGTAACTGTGCATGAGTTCTTAGGCTAGGTGAATATTGTCTATGATACTACGCCCCTTTACAAAAGCAGTCTGCACTGGGTGGAGCAAGTGGTCTGCAACATTCATCAATCTGCTTGCTAGGATTTTGGCAATGATCTTATAGAAAATCGTGCAACAAGAAATGGGTCTGTAATCTTGCACTTTGCTAGCATGGGAGGACTTCGGAACTAGAGAAATGAGTGTATGGTTTCATGATTTTAAGAGTTGCCCATTCACAAAGAACTCCATGACGGCTGCTATAATATCTTGTTTAATTGTGCTCCATGAGTGCTTAAAGAATTTTGAGTTGTACCCATCTGGCCTTGGAGCTTTGAGGTCTCCAATGTCGAATAAAGCCTCTTTAATTTCTTCCTCAGTTGGCAGCCTGACTAGCTGGGTCTGCTATGCATCAGTTAGTATTTTGCCAAATTGCATGCAATCCCCTTGAAACTGAGCTCGGTTCCCCTGCTCTCTAATTGGCCCTGAAAATATGCCAGAAATTTCTGCACGACCTCCTCTGATGAGCTAGTGGATTCCCCATTACTCTTCTCAATGACTACTACCTCTCTCCTTCTGTTGTTTTGTTTTACCAGAGCATGGAAGAAAGAGGTGTTCTTATATACTCCTCTGAAATATTCATGCTTGGCTCGCTGCAAGTAGAAAAGGTATTATGCCCACTCAAGTAGTTCAACTTTTTTCCTTGTCTCTTGGTAATTATCTTCCATATACCCTTGCACTAGCCCTTTTTGTTGCATTTCTTCCAATTGCTGTCGAGACTGCTTGACCCTTTCCTGAATGTGCTGATAGTGTAGACAATTTAGCTGTTTGAGATCAGTTTTGAGGAGTGTGAGTTTGTGCTTAAGCTTAAATTGTGTCGTGCCCTCCCTCCACATTTATGAAATTGAGGTTGTTCCATTTGTCCTCTACCAATTGACCAAAATCAGGGTGCGATGTCCACATGTTGTAGAATTTAAAAGGTTTGACTTGCTTCCTTGTGTTTCCTAGGACGGAGACAATACATGAGGCATGGTCTGAGACTGCCCCTGGAGCTCTGAATTCAGCATAACTACTCTGGTTTTGCTTCATGCACGCTTTGTTCACCATTGCACGATCAAGTTTGCTCACTATGTGCCCATTTGTTATGTGTACTGACATCCAATGGAGTGTAAATCCTCAATCCCTGCCTCGAGTATAAAGTCCTGAAAATCAACTGTGGCATATGTTGTAACCGCCATTCCTTCTTGTTTATCAGTTGGTGAGAGGAGGGAGATAAAATCCCCTAAGATTAGCCAAGGCATCTCCATGGTTATAGCAATCTGTAATAGTGCTGCCCACATGGTTTTCCTGCTCCCGATGGAGAGCTGCCCATATACAAAAGTGACTGCATAGGTTGATCCTGTGACTTTGCATTTGATTCTAGTATGTATCAGCTGTTCTTCCCATAGTTCAATATCGAGAGTGATGAGTTGTGGTTGCCATATAAGTAACATTCTGCTTCTAGAGGAGTTGGCTAACTTCTGTTCTGTCTCTCATCTCTGGAATCTCTTGCTTTTCAGAGTTTGGTAGTACTGTTGGGTTAGTTTCGCCTCTAGGACACATAGAACACTCAACTTTTGTTTCAGAAGGAGGTCTGCCACCACCTTCTGTTTGAGGCCCTTGTTTAGGCCTCTAATGTTCCATGCTCCGATCTTCATGGTTGTGCAGCCGGCTTTCGCCGTCTAGCTGTGATGTTCTTTCATTTCCTTTCGTGTGTCTGTCCCTTACCTGAATTCATTCCCTTGTCAGATTGCTTCTCTGCATTGCTCAGTGCTCCATCTTCATCCTGCTGTTTCAGACACTTTCCCTGATACGCTACCTCTACTGGCCTGAGTGCATCTGTTTTTGTCAGTATCCCCTTGTTGCACCATCTAGCAGTTGATAGGGCTAGGATGATTGGTGGGATGATGTCTGCAGTCACCTCTTGTATTGCTATATTCCCATTGCTTGCCGATTTACTGGTCTTTCTTGTGAGGTCTTGTGCTCTCCTAGTGGATGTATCTTGAATCTGATTTACTTTTTGTTGTACCAATTCATGTTCCTGCAATCCCCTCATTGGCTCCTCCAGGGTTCCTTTATTGGATTGATGTTGCAGACTTCCCTTGATGTCATTCATGTTTGGTTCCCTATTATCCTGTTTTCCTAAACGTGGGCTTAAACCAGGTTGTGTCTGTTTCTGCTGCACTGCTGTTTGAGCCTTTGTCACTTCCCTACTGACTGTAGTTGTGGTTATATGCTTGTCCTGGTGAGACTCTTTCTGACCATTTTTGTTTTGCTCCATCCTTCTATTGCTCCATCTGAGACTTCCCTGACTATCATTTTTGTAGAGTATATCAGACTGGTTTAGAGTATAACCTTCCTGATCACTTGATTATTTTTTTTCGTGATCAGGGTTTGTCCAGGTCCCAGGTCCTCCCATTGTTGCTGTTTCTCTTGTGCCATTACTGCCTGAGGTCCTGTCTCCATGTTTTCACCAGTGTTGTCCAGCATTTCAGTTATTTCAGGTATTTCAGTTATGAGCCTTTGCGTGCCATTTTCCATGCCAGCTCCATCTGTATCATTCTCACCATTGCTTATGCTGCTCATGCCTACTATATGTGCTACCATCTGTTGGTCCAACTGGTCCATATTTACTGCTGCTGCTTGCCTCTCCTGACCACATGATGTATCTGAAATTTCCTGTACTTGGTGTGTTTGCTCCTGTTGCTGCTGCTTTAGCTTTTGCATTGTTGGGGTTGGTGTAGGTGTAGTACACGACTTCCTTCTTTGATGATGATTCAAATCGATCGATAATTCCCCGATTCTGCAGATTCCAGCTTATGTACCCGTGTGTCATTACATGTGCGCTTTTCTTAGCGGATTCCCATTGATTGTGTTAGTTGTATGTGCTACCATCTATCTTTCTGACCGGTCCTTAGCTATTGCTACCTGATTTTGTGACTGATCAAGCCCAACAATCAATGTGCAGTCCGTCTGATAGTGTCCCAGTTGTTTACAGCCATTGCAAAGTTTCAGATTGGATTCAAACCTTATCTCCAAATCAGTGTCTGTACCATCTGGGAGAGTAACATCAAGCTCATCCCCCTGCTAGGTGGGTGTTCGGCATGGCTGGCATTGCTCGTGGACTACCTGGAGGGTGGTTTCTGATGTGTTGGTGTGAGGAGCAAAGAACGGAGTTCTCTGAAGCGGCGGACGTCATAGCCAATGAACTACAGGCTACGATGGGCTGAAGCGGAGGACTGATGCGACATGATGCAAGGTATGTGATTGTCTAAGTTTTGTGTGTGCAGGGGTGGCCGACCAGTAACCAGGAGTTGAGGAGTGAGCGAGTGGAAAGCAAGGTGCGAGCTGAGGGAAGATTTGCAACAAGGAGCCTGGTGCAGATGGAACGTCGAGTTGCAGGGCGAACCTGGTGCAGTTTTCCGGTGACCAACAGAGCTAGCTAGGGTTTCTCAGGCTGCGGGAGGAAGAAGAAGCACAACGTACAGGTTGGTAGGTGGGGAGCAGATGTTGGTACATTCCTTTTTGGCGCAGGGCTCGAGTAGGGTACTCTTGGATACATGTGCAGTAACTAGAATCTGTAGGACGAGGAAGTAATACTTGGGCTAGGTGTGACATAGTCAGTCTAGTGGGGACTGACACATAGACCATGTCCTGAACCAAGTGGGTATAAGATGAGTGAAGGAAATGGGGCATGATTCACTGTAACTGCTGAAGGGTTTCAGAAGCGTTCTGGGATCAACCATTGATTTTTCGAAGTTTACACCCTCCGGGAGGAGCCATGGGGGTGAAGATGAAGCTGCGCATATATGGCCGGATCAACCTAGCCAAGTTGTCTGAGTTGTTGTTGACTTACCATCCAAAAATATGGAATCGCCACATTAGCGGCCCCCCACTGCACATTGCTGACTTACTATCCAAGATAAAGCAAAGGGTAGTCAATTTCCTTGTGGACTATCGAGACGTCTTCACCTGGCCCGAGGAGAGAAACTGAAGCATCTCTCGAGCTGTAATGGAACACCGTTTGAACGTTCTCCTCGGAGTCCGCCCAGTGAAACAAAAGGGAAGACACTTCGACCCAGAAAAAGATTAAATAATCTGAGTCGAAGTACAAAAATTGCTGCAAGTCGGATACATCCGAGAGGTCCAGTTCCCCGAGTGGTTATCAAATGTTGTCTTAGTGCCTAAGCCAGGAAGGAATTGGAGGGTATGTATAGATTTTCGAGATCTCAATAAAGCATGCCTTAAAGATTACTACCCCTTGTCTTGGATAGATCAATTAGTTGATTCTACAACATGATGTGAGTTGATTTGCATGTTAGATGCATACTAGGGGTACCATCAAATTCCATTAGCACAAGAGGATCAAGAAAAGGTCAATTTTGTCATGGCGGATGATATTTTTTGCTACAAGGTTATTCCATTCGGATTAAAGAATATTGGTGCCACTTATCATAGGCTGATGGACAAGGTCTTTTGGTCACAAATAGGTCGAAACATTGAAGTGTATGTGGACAATATTCTCATTAAATCCACCAAAGCCGAAGACATTGTTAAAAACATGGCTGAAACATTCAGCACACTGTGCCGATATGGAATCCAACTTAATCCTAGCAAGTGCATATTTGACATCAGAAATGACCGGTTTCTTTGATATATTATGACCGAGCGGGGTATTGAAGTCAATCCCAAGAAAGTGCAAGTCTTGCAAAATATGACTTCTCCCCGAAACACCAAAGAAGTGCAAAGGCTGCTCGGAAGGATAACAACACTCTCACGATTCATCCCTAAGTCGGTCGAGCGGAGTTTACCCTTTTTTAAGATACTCCGCAAGTCGGCTCGATTTTCATGGGATGAAAAATGTGAACAAACCGTCATGGAGTTAAAGCAATATATATCTCAACTACCTACGCTAGCAAAGCCAGTAGTAGGAGAAAGCTTGCAATTATATTTGGCTGCATCTGAAGAAGTTGTAGCCTCCGTCCTAATCCAACATAGAGAAGATAGGAAACTCCCAATTTATTTTGTCAGTCATCTGTTAAAAGCTGCTGAAAGCCGATATACAACACTTGAGAAGTTGGCTTTGGCTTTTCTTATAACTGTCCGGAGGCTCCGCCCTTATTTTTTATCTCATCCGATCACAGTATTGACCAGCAGTGACCTCAGAAGAATATTAACTAACCTCGAGGCATCCGGTCGCTTGATCAAATGGACCACAGAATTAGCCGCATATGATATTCAATACCAACCTCGGATGGTTCTCAAGGGACAAGTATTAGCGGATTTCCTAGCTGAGACATCGGGAGTCGAGAAGAATTAGGTATGGAAAATATATGTTGATGGATCGACTACTAAGCAAGGAAGCGATGTAGGAGTGTTGTTGATATCTCTTCAAGAAGACATTATCTGAATAGTTGTGCAGCTCAATTTCTGAGCCTCCAACAACGAAGCTGAGTATGAAGCTTTACTAGCGGGTCTTCGGGCGGCTCGGCATGTTGGAGCTTCCCGGATTGCTTTACATTCCGACTCACAGTTGGCTGTAGAACAAGTTAAAGGGTCATTCGACACCAACAATCAACGACTTCAACTCTACATACAGGCTTACCGCAAGCTGGCGACAGAGTTTCAAGAGGTAATCCTTAATAAAATTTCTCGAGCAGATAATCAGAAGGTCGACGAGTTAGCTCGCATAGCCAGCGCACTTACCACTTGAAGCCTAGAGGACTCATTGCCCGAGACCCAACTCGTCGCTCATATAGACCAAGATCATAATGTGCCGAGAAGCCCTCTAGATTGGAGAGATCCTTTAGTTGATTATCTGAAGAAGGGGAATATTACCGGATGATCGAGCCGAGGCACAAATCATCAAGAAGAGAGGGACTCGCTTTGTCTTAATCGGAGATACCCTGTATAAGCGAGCCTTCACTCATCCCTTGCTCAAATGTCTCGGCCCCGAGGAAGCTGATTATGTCATGAGAGAAGTATATGAAGGTTGTTGTGGAAACTATTCAGGTGGAACATCCCTAGCTCGAAAGATTATATTAGCAGAATATTTTTGGTTAACCCTTCAAAAAGATGCCGCCCACTGTGTACCTATATGCCTCAGCTGTTAGAAGCATCAGAATTGCTCTCAATAGTTAGCGGAGTTATTAAAGGCGCAAGTAATATCATGCCCCTTCGACCAGTGGGAAATGAATATAGTGGGTCCACTACCAACTGGGCCAAATCAGAAAAAGTTCCTACTGGTCGCTGTGGATTATTTTTCAAAGTGGGTGGAAGCAGAGTCATTGGCCAAAATAACTAAGGAAGTTGTACTGAAATTTCTCTGGAAGAGTATAGTTTGTCAATTCGGCATCCCGAGAAGACTAGTTTCAGATAATGTGCGACAATTTCAAGGTCGAAAGATAAGAGAATGATGTCAGCAGCTAGAGATTCAATAGGCTTTCACATCAGTCTCTTATCCTCTAAGCAATGGGTAAGATGAAGTCACCAACCGGGAGTTAATTCGGGGGCTCAAAATCAAGCTAGACCATTGCAGGGGAAAGTTGGGTTGAAGAACTACCAATCATTTTATGGGCATGCAGAACAACCCCCAAAGATAGTACGGGCCTCACTCCTTTTCATTTGGTCTACGATTCCGAGGCTCTTGTCCCTATGGAAATCGGTATGGGCTCACCCAGGATCTCGGCTTACACTTCGAACAACAGTAGCAATGATGAAAAAAGACTGGCAGAATTAGACTTGGTAACCGAGACACGAGAAAATGCTACCATCCGAATGAACACCTTTCGGAGAAAAAAATAGCTCAAGCCTATAACAAGAGAGTTGTACCTCGTTCCTTCCAGTCCGATGACTTTGTATGGAAGAAAATTCAGCCAGCAAGGGAGGTTCGCAAATTGGCACCCCGATGGGAGGGTCCCTATAAGATTACTAAGAGACTCAGCTCGGGAACTTATTATCTGTAGGATAGCGAGGGAAAAGAGCTGACTCGACCATGTAACACTTTTCATCTACGACCCTATCATGCATAATGGCTAGCCGACATGTAATGGTGTTTTTCTTTTGAATAATAAAAGGTCTCTCTCATGGTTTCAAGCCTATATTTCTCTAAGTCGCCTATCACGACGCATTCTTATAAAAGTCGCCTATCACGGTGCATCTCGGATAAGCCGCTTATCACGGCACATTCTTATAAAAGTCGCATATCACGGCGCATCTCAGATAAGTCACCTATCACGGCGCACTCTTATAAAAGTCACCTATCGCGGCGCATTCTTATAAAAGTCGCCTATCACGTTGCATTCTTCTAAAAGTCACCTATCACGGCGCATCACAGATAAGCCGCCTATCATGGTGTATTCTTGTAAAGTCGCTTATCACGGTACATTTTTATAAAGGCCGCATCGCATCGCATCTTGGATAAGCCGTCTATCACGGTGCACTCTTATAAAAGTCGTCTATCACGGCACATTCTTATAAAAGTCATCTATCATGGTGCATTCTTCTAAAAGTTTCCTATCACGATGCATCTTAGATAAGTTATCTATCATGGTGTATTCTTATAAAGTCGTCTATCATTTTTACAGAGTCACTTATCGCGACATGTTATTTCTAAGCTGCCTATCACAGTGTGTCCCTCTGGGTCCTTTATCATAGAGCCTTAAAAAGGTACTTATTAGGGTCCATTATGATTCCAAGCATTTCTTACTATTACTTATTACAGCATGGTTTACTTCATTACGTTTCTTGATGCGGTAGAAAGGCCGAGAGGCTTAATCATTTCTTTCAAAGCAAGACACAATATTTAGACTCGGCAAAAAACTTGTTATATTAAAGGTTCAATACGAACATGGGTTACAAGTTCTCAAAATTGTCGAAGAGAAAATACAAAGGAAAATGTCGAGTACGGCTACAAAAGTCCTACTACTATTGCGAAAAATAAAAACTAAGTCATTTGGGGAGGCCATCGAGTGTCGAGTCTAGGGTCTCATCTATTAGCTGCTGAAGGTCCAGGAACTCGGCAGAGGCTCCTTCAGGAGGGTATTCGACTTCCTTGAAGTGTCGAATGACTCCCTCATAGCCTATCTCTAGGAGGTCGACGGTGCTTCCTCCTAGGATATCGACAAATTGTTCAGAGGCTAGGAAGACCTTCTTGCGTTGATTCCAACGACCCTCCTCTCTAGTTCGATAGGAGACTAGCTCAACCTTAGCCGTCTCAGCTTGGGTTGCTAGTTCCTCCCGCCGGGCTGCCTCCGAGATCGCTTGGGCCACCTGTGCTTGCTCGGCCTCAAGCAGTTTTGCCCACAACTCCTCCGCCTCGGCAGCTTGGGCTCGGAGTTCTTCTGCTTCAGCCACTTGGAACCGCAGATGCTCGATCTCCTGCGCCTGGCTCTACAGATCATCCTCGTAGCAGAGGGCCTTCGATCGAAATACGTCTACCTCAGTCTGGGCCATCCCAAGCCCCGTCTCTTTGTCACAGAGCTGAGCCGAGACAGTCGTCATCTGAGCACGCATCCCTTGAAAGGTCGCGGTCATGGGGGGGGGGGGGGGGCAGGCGCGTCATCAACTCCAAGTGATATCCCCAGACCTGCAAGACAATTAAGTTGGTTAGAAAAAAAACAACAAACACACTTCTGCTTACTTGCGCTAAATGAACGTTCATGCCATCACATAATACCGGGATGGACTTGTCCTTGGCGGATGATCCGACAACATCATGGATCTCCTTGAGGAATCCCCGAGGAGTCGACTGCTCTCTCCTCGGCATGAAATATCCTAATGACATCCCGGGGAGAGAGGGGATTGGACTGTGCGGGCGAGAAGATGACGACTCAGAGGGGAGAGCAGGGGCCCTGGGTACGCCTCTGTTGGTGGAGCAGGACTGTTGGATGGTCCGACATTACTTGGCCCAGCTGAGTCGCGAGGACTTACGCTGGGAGACCAACGGGATGGACTCCCTTCGAGTGAAGGGAGTACTACCCGACTCCTTTTCTGGCGCTGGTGTAGCTCTTCAGAGTCCTCGGAGCTAATCATCTCGGCCACCATAGATGGCCGAGGTGGGGGGAGTTCTTCTGAGCTGCCCTTGGTCGACATCTCGACAAGAGAATCCGAGGGGGCAATCATCTGTGTCTGCTTCCACTTCATCCTCTTATTGAAGGAAGCTCTCAGAACGACTTCGACTGTGAAGGAACACAAAGCAAGTTAGGCGTTAGCAATAAGGAAAAAGAAGAAAAATATTAAGAGTCCTTACCTAGGGAGCCACTAAATGTGGCCTCTATCGGGCTTATACCGAAATGGTGTAATAACCCTTCCTCTATCAATATGTTTACATTGAAGCTTAGGCCAGACAACACTTCGACTATCTCTCGGTAGAAAGGTGATTTCTTGAAACTTCGTAGGGAAGGAGTAGGTGGTAGCTCGAGCTGTCAGTCACTCGGCCAAGAGAAAGAGGAGTCCGACTTTATGTACAGGTACCGAGTTTTCCAATGTTTGTGGGAAGTGATAAGATTGACCAAGAACTTGGTCTCTCAACGGGCAATAAAAAAGAAGACTCCTGCCTCTTTCCATTTCGGAACAAAGTAGGAGTGGAATGATTCGGCAGAAAGGGGAAGGTGGTAGAATAGGAAGATAACGATGAAATCGTTGATAAGGCTAAAAGAGTTAGGGGTCATCTGTTGTAATAAGATACGGAAGTAGTTTGATAACTCGGCGTAGAAAGGGTGAAGGGGAAAATGGAGACCAACAGGCAGTTGGTCGTGAAAGAAAGTGGTAAAGCCCTTAGGCGGCTCGTGGGGACACTGGTCCCGCTGGGGTGCCCTAAGCCTATATGTGAGGGGAATCTGGAAGGCCTCCCTAATCTTGCGGTGATCTTCGGGACTTATAACACTACGGGACTTAAGAAACCAGATACTTGAAGTATCGGCCATAGAAGGAAAAGGGGGGGGGAGGAAAGGGACTTACACGAGGATGGACGCGCCGAAGAAGACAAAGAAGGGAGCATCGAAAGCAGAGGGGAGGAGAATCGCCGAAAAAAGCTACACTAGAGAAATCGCGAGGAGTAGATGGTGGGGGCTAGGGTTCTAACGCCAGTTATAAAGAGGGGTCGTGTCGGTTCATCTCTCGAGGGGTCAATTTAAAGCTTCAAAGAACACGTGGCGATCTAGGGAGAAGCCTCAAGAAACGAGGCAATCATATCAAACCTGCACATTAATGACCTATCTTTAAAGATGGGTCTCATCCGTTTTCGAGGACGTGCTTCAAGCACTCTCCCCCATGCTCATCTTAATGGAGCGAAAAGGGCTCAATCACCTAAGCTCAAAAGGCGTCCTGGCTAGTCCAATCAGTTATGCTACGCATGTCCTTCGACTAGACTGAGGGGGAATGCCTATGATACCGGTTAGAACTGATCTAGGATGGAGAGCTTTATGTTTATGACTACATCTCATTTATTGAGTTCAACTAATACTCTAAGGCATCTTATCTCGGCACAACCAAATGAAGAAGACATCTTATCTCGGCACAGCCGAATGAAGAAAACATCTTATCTCAGCACAATCGAATGAAGAAGATATCTTATCTCGGCATAGTCGAATGAAGGTCTCTTGTCTCGAATACATTATATTCTGGCCCAACGGCATGTCACTCCAAATGTATTATATCTCGGCAGGTCTCAAGGTGTATTATACCCCGACATTCTCATGATTATATATATATATATATATATATATATATATATAGGTCAATTAAGTGACGTGACGGTTATTAAAATCAAGACATCCAGCAAGACATCTCCTGTTAGAGACCCCACTCGAGAAGGAGACATGCCCATGTCTATCTCAAAGAAACTTCTCTACCGCATTAATGGAGTCATGTCTCCCATCAATCACACAGGAAGCATTAATTACGCTACATATGCCGACAACATTTATAAAGGTAATGTTCGCTATTCTCTCTAAAAACAACAAGCCATCCTTTCAAAGCGTCATGTCGTCCACACCCTCCCGTACCTATCCGTAGAGCCATCTCTACTTATATAAGGATAATTTGAGGAGGAGAGAAGAGGTTCGAAAAAACATCTAAACTCTTATTCTTTTGCTTTCTTTGCTTCTCCTCTACACAACTAATCCCTACCTTGAGCGTTGGAGGGGTTTGACCGAGATCTCTCTCGACACCCTTAACTGCTTTTCTTCTTGCCAGGATACATCCCGGTAAGCCGTGACACTCCATTTGACAAGTGGCGAGACGACGTCAAGTAATCCGAGACAGTGCACTCTCTGCTTCGATAACTCTTGCCGCGTCAGCAAGTCAACTGAATCCCTGATCTTTGCCGCTTTCGCTGTTGGATACCTCGCCATCTCAGTCTAAGCCGGAACATCAGCCGGATCAGCATAGTTTGAGACATCGGTGTGCACTTCAAATGGCTTGGCATAATCTGGTAGTGCAAGGACAAGTTTCTTTGTCATAACATTCTCGAAGGCTTGACTGCATCAATCATCCTAGTCCTAAATTTGGTTCTTATTCAATAATTTAGTCAAAGGAGTAGCAATATGAGAATATCCTTTGACGAAACACTGATCAGCCCAAGAAAGACCACAACTCGATGATTTTTGTGGACACCTCCAATTGTTGGATAGCTTTCACCTTGCTTTCATCCATGCTGATTCAATCTTGCCCAATAATGATATCACTAGTTTTGCAAAGGCACACTTTTCCTTCTTCACATATAGTTCATTCGCTCGAAACATCTCGAGGACTAAAGTGAGATGGTGTATATATTCTTCAATCACGTGACTATATATAACAATACCATCGAGGTAAACAATCACAAACTTGTCCAATAAAGATTGGAGCACCTTATTCTTAAGTGTTTAGAAAGTTGCATTGCATTGGTTAGGCCAAAGGGCATCACCAAGAATAAGAGAGAACCACAATTAATGGGTAGTACATGTTGTCTTAGCAATGTCCTCCTTGTTATCCACACTAGCCAACATCCCAACCTCAAGTCCAGTTTAGAGAATTACCTTGCAATGCCAAGTTGATCAAACATGTCTGCAATTAGTGGAACAGGGTACTTGTCCTTGGCCATTAATTTGTTGAGAACCCGATAGTCTACACACACATCCAAAGTGATCCATCGTATTTCTTTTGGAATAGCATCGGTGCTCCAAGGGTGCCTTGAATGGTCAGATGTGTAAGGGATCGGATGGCCGGCTAGAGGGGGGTGAATAGCCCTCGTACGTTGGACGTCGTAAATTGCTCGTTCTCGTCGCGTGCTTGTCTACGATTGTTGTTAGCGCAGCGGAATACTAATGCAAATATGAATACTAACAACAAATACAATCACATGCAAATACACACGATATACGTGGTTCGGAACCGAATGGTTCCTACTCCACGGGCGAGCTCCTCGAGCTCTAGTTATGCGCACGGCACTAACTAAACTCCTTCTCGACTATACGTCGGAGGTGGAGAAACCTCTCACAAGCTATTACAACAATAATATACAAGAAATACAAAGACACAAGAAATACAAGTAAAGAACGCTTTACAAATCTTTGCTTTGACCCTTTTCTTGTTGCTTGCTTTGGATGGCTCTTGAAGGACTGGAATGCAACAGCAAATCCCCTTCAATTGCTTCCTTAAAGTCTTGGCGAAATCCTCCAACTCGAGCTCCATTTATAACCTGCATCAAGCTGTTTTCGCGCCCATCAGTCGACTGCCAAAAGGCCCGATCAGCCCGCTGTGTCCGTTGTCTCACTGGCGGCGGATCCACGTCGGACAAGTTCCAACGGATCTCCTACGATCATTGCCCGGTGGCGATCAGTGACCTAATAATCGCCCCGATCGGCTGAGCGATCTATGCTCGACACTTTCATCGATCATTGCCATCCCACGGCGATCATTGCGATCATTATCGATCATTGCCGATCCATGGCGATCGCGCCAAGCCTCAAAACGCAGCCTTACACGGTCGAACCCTAGTCGACTTGGACGGTCGGCACCTATGCGGTCATTGCCGTCGGAAAAAACCTCAAACACCAAGTTGTTTGAGTCTCGACACTCGATCTTAGCCACTTGGCTAAGTCCACATCACTCATGGAGTTCCCCACAAGCTCTCTTCCCTCGGCCTCGTCCCTCGGATCATCGCCAGCGCGCACGCCTTCGCCATCGGCGTCTCATGCCCTAAGTATGCTTCCCTTTGGGCTCACTCCATTCGCTCCCGTCCGGCGGTCCCTCGGATGCACCAAGCGCCGCGACGCAATGTCATCCTTCACGACTCAACGAGCCTAGTGAACTTACCAAGTCCTTAAGACTTCCCATATGCACCAGCGCCGGCCGCAATGCATTTCTCACCAAGCACCAAGCGCCGCGGCCGCAATGCTTTGGATTTCCCATGCCAAGCACCAAGCGCGCGCCGAATGCTTTGGACTTCCACACCAAGCTCCATGCTTGGATTCTCCATGTCAACCCATGTTGGACTTTCCCATGACAATCCTATGTCCTGAGTTTTGTCTAACATCAAAATATCATCAAGGTACTGCTGGGACGATTGCACCAACAATCTCCCCCTTTTTGATGATTGACAAAACTACCATCTCAAGTCTACCAATTCTCCCATATTGACAATTCTCATATCCCAAAGAGAATTCCAACGAACCCTAATTGGTAACTTGGTAACTTCTCCCCCTTTTTGACATTACATCAAAAAGGTCCTCCCCAAGGGTATGAATGTCTCATATCCCAATGCCTACAATCTCTCCCTTGGAGGAACACATGCCTACAATCTTTCTAGTGATCCCATATCACTTAAAGAGAGGCAACCCAATTTTCCTCCCATGAGGAAATACACATCCATCTTCCCATGATGGATACCTCCCCCTAGAGGCTTGCTCCCCCTTGACCATTGCACCAACAATGTCCTTGGAGAGCCCTAAGCCAATAGGAACACTCACCAAATCAAAATTAAGGCAAAGTTCAACAATGAACTCTTTTCCACCTTAAAATTGATACTCACCCTCAACCCAACTCCTAATCCATATCCAATGGATTTCCACCCTCTCTAATGCTCTCCCAAGCATATCCTAGGGTTAGGAGTGGTTAGGGAACCTTAACCTAGCTGAACATGGGCCTAACCAACAAGATTTACGAAATCGGCTTAGGCGATCATTGAAATCAATCGATCATTGCCACCCCATCGATCATTGCCGATCCATGGCGATCGTGATCTTCATTCGATTTTGACATTCGAAATGGATTTAAATCCATAAGTAAATATCGTAATTTTAAAAATCTTGAAAATGCATCGTATAATACTTATCCTAAACACTATGGGTGAAAAATATTGGAAAATTATTTTACCCATTAAATTAGGAGATTGATACAAAGTTCAAAAGTTTAGAAAAGCTTCAATAAAGAGCCCTCTTTGTATCATCCCATTCAATGGTGATAGCTATCAAAAGATAGACTTCACCAAGGTTTTTCAAAATGTTTTCAAAATGTTTTTCAAACCTTTATTTTCTTTTTCCTAAACATCTCACCAATATCTAGATGTGCAAAAACACATACAAGTCAAATATTTTGTGAGATGTGGGTTTTTGTTTTGTTTATGTTCTCATGCATATTTCTAAGGCAATATTCTTTGATTCCTATCAAATCATGCCATAGTCCTTAACTCCATTTTAATTCATGCATGATGTGATTATGGCATAGATATGATATAGATAAAAACATATGCCAATATCATGATGTCATGGCATGTGAATGAAACTTAAGCATACATGACATCTAAACATATATCTAAACATGATCATGACATTTTTATAGATGAAAATGAAAATGATGTCATGACATGGCAAAAAAATAAAGCATGACAAGTAAAATATACTAAGGTATAGAATACCTAAGTGTTAAAAATTAAGTTGCCATTTCTAGGAATTAAATTCATTTTGCCTTAATGCCATTCATTTCCCTAATGTGCCAAAAACCCAAAATGACACACCAATACTTCTAAGACCTAAATGTGCCAATTTAAATCATTTTTAACTTCTCAAGCACATTGGCACACCCTAATGTGTCAACTCTACTATGGTTAGGTTAACTACCCATCCACTTAGGGTTGACACGCCTTAACCCATTTAGCGTGAGTCGATCACGCTTTTAGGAACCCAATATCTATTTGAGCTCCTTGGGTTAACAAGGTATTCTCTAGGGATAACTTCCCTAGATACCTTCCTTAGGTCCTTAGCCACTAAGCAAACACCATGGCTCGACTTAGGGATAACTTCCCTATTAGCCTTGGCTTTCCTAGACCTAGAAATAGTTCCATAATCAAATGGAACATTATGATAAGTCTTCTTGGGCTTAGGTTTGTGACCCAAACCTTCCTTGCCCTTAGACCGTTTTTGAATCTTAGGTTTTGACTTTTGGGCATTTGACCCTAGAAATGAATTTTCTATGATTTTAAGGGTTTTCTCCATTCTCTCAAGTCTTGACCTCAAGACTTGGTTCTCTAGCTCTAATTTTCCCAATTTTGAATTTTCATTAGGTTTTTGGAAAAGGTTCTTCCTCTTAGGCATGTGCCTAGATTTCTTGGGATTAATACCCAAGTTTTCTTCAACTCTCCTAATTGACTCCCTTGGTAAAATAGGTCTAGTGTTTTGGGTCCTAGGTTTGTCTTTAGTCATATAAACATGCTTGGCACCCAGACAAACATATTTATTTTTCTTAGCATGCTTTTGAACTCTAGGAATTGAAGGTGCATTAAATAAATTTACCTTAGGGTTAGCTTTATAAGCTCCCCTACATGAGAAACACCTTCTTGCCCTTTCTTCCTCCCCTAGGGCATTGACTTTGGTAGTGTCCCTTTTGGTTGCATTTAAAGCACACAATGTGCTCTTTGCTCTTATTTTTGGGAACAAGCATCCTTTGACTTTGGGTTGACTTTTGGTGTGGATGCCTTTTCCTTAGCCAATTTAGGACATTTACTTTTGTAGTGCCCTTTCTCCCTACACTCAAAGCATATTATGTGATTTTTATTTAAAATTACAATGCTTGAGTTACCTAGGGAGGTGGTGGAGGCCTCTTCTTGATCTTCACTTCTCACGGATGTGGATACTTCTTGTTCTTTCTCAGGGATTGAAGATAGCCTTTCCTCCCCCTCAATACTAGAGGTGGATTTCTCCACCAAATCATCAACATCTTCAAATGTTGTGGGAGCTTCTTCTTCGGCATTTTCTTCTATTTGTGCCGGTTGGGGATTCTTGTGGAATTCAATCACCTTATTCCACAAATCCTTTGCATTCCTAAAATTACCTAGCCTAGACCAAATATGGTTAGGAATCAATTCACTAAGTAATTTGATTACCTCAAGATTTGTCTTGAAATCCTTCATTTGGTCTTGGGTCCACCTTGATTTTTCTAATGGCTTGTTTTCTTTGTCCCTAGGCACTTCAAAACCATTTTCAATGATTAACATGAAATCGAAATCGGTTTGTATACCTCCATCCGTTTCCTCCACCAAGAAAAATCTCCATCGAATTTGGTGGATGGATGAAGCCGCCATCTTGAATTGCTCTCGCGGCGGTTAGTCCTTGAAGAGCGACACAGCTCGATACCACTTGTAAGGGATCGGATGGCGGCTAGAGAGTGAATAGCCCTCGTCGTTGGGCGTCGTAAATTGCTCGTTCTCGTCGCGTGCTTGTCTCGATTGTTGTTAGCGCGGGAATACTAATGAAATATGAATACTAACAACAAATACAATCACATGCAAATACACACGATATCGTGGTTGAACCGAATGGTTCCTACTCCTGGCGAGCTCCTCGAGCTCTAGTTATGCGCCGCGGCACTAACTAAACTCCTTCTCGACTATCGTCGGAGGTGGAGAAACCTCTCACAAGCTATTACAACAATAATATACAAGAAATACAAAGACACAAGAAATACAAGTAAGAAGCGGCTTTACAAATCTTTGCTTTGACCCTTTTCTTGTTGCTTGCTTTGGATAGCTCTTGAAGAATTGGAATGCAGCACAAATCCTTGATTGCTTCCTTAAAGTCTTGGCGAAATCCTCCTCGAGCTCCATTTATAACTGCATCAAAATTTGTTTTCGCGCCCATCGATCATTGCCAAAGGCCCGGTCATTGCCCCCTGTCCGTTGTCTCTGGCAGCCGGATCCGTCGGACAAGTTCCAGCGGATCTCCTACGATCATTGCCGGTGGGCGGTCGTATTGACCTAATAATCGGCCCCGATCGGCTACTGAGGCGTCTGTGCTCGACACTTTCCATCGGTCATTGCCATCCACAGCGGTCATTGCTATCGGCTATCGATCATTGCCGATCCATAGCGATCGGCCAAGCCTGCGACCTTACACGATCGAACCCTAGTCGACTTGGACGATCGAGCAAGCACCTATGCCCGGTCGGCGTCGGAAAACCTCAAACACCAAGTTGTTTGAGTCTCCGACACTCGCCTTAGCCACTGGCTAAGTCCACATCACTCATGGAGTTCCCCACCAAGGCTCTCTTCCCTCGGCCTACGTCCCTCGGATGCGCCAAGCGCACGGCTTCGCAACGCCATCCTTCGCGTCTCATGCCCTAGAAGTATGCTTCCCTTTGGGCTCACTCCATTCGCTCCCCGTCCGGCGGTCCCTCGGATGCACCAAGCGCACGACTTCGCAATGTCATCCTTCACCGACTCAAAGACCCCGAGCCTAGTGAACTTACCAAGTCCTTAAGACTTCCCATATGCACCAAGCGCACGGCTTCGCAATGCATTTCTCACCAAGCACCAAGCGCACGGCTTCGCAATGCTTTGGATTTCCCATGCCAAGCACCAAGCGCACGGCTTCGCAATGCTTTGGACTTCCACACCAAGCTCCATGCTTGGATTCTCCATGCCAACCCATGTTGGACTTTCCCATGACAATCCTATGTCCTGAGTTTTGTCTAACATCAAAATACCATCAAGGTACTGCTGGGCCGATTGCACCAACAAGATGAAGCTCATGCCTAGCAATTCTATCAATTGCCTTTGCATTTCTGCAAGTTCTAAGGGTGACATTAGATACCAAGTTGGGGTCGGTGGCTTAGCTCCTAGAATGAGTTTAATGGCATGATCCACTTCTTGCTTTAGGCATTGTTTCTTGGGTGATTCTGGGCATGATGTTCTTGAATTCTTTTAACACCTTGCATACCTCTTGGGGAATAGGGATACTGTTTGTTCTACATCATGAGTTTTGAGTGCAACCACAAAGGTAAGTTCACTCTTCCATATTCTCTTTGTGAGTTGCATGGTTGATAATGACTTCGTAGCAGATTCAACCTCTTATTTGATTGGCACCACACATTAATGTTTTAGGTGGAGGATGCATAAGGAGTTGGAGAATTACATCATTATGGAAAATATTCGATCCAAGAAGGAAATTCCAATGACCATTTCGTAATCGTCCATAGGAATAATTGAGATGGTCTCCTTACCTGCTATGTCCCAATGTCTAGTTTGGTGTTGTGGACGGTGTCAATTGTTAGTGTCAGTCCTTAATGTCAATCATGAGATGATTGATTAGGGATCATATGTATCATATTTTATTAATAACAGACAAAGATTGATTATTATATTTACTTTATGCGTGTGCCAGTAAATAAATATAATAATGCCCTTGAATAGTAGGTTCTAATCTACAGTATATCAATTGGTAAAATTGATTATGTGAAGTTGTAGAGAACACTATATTTAAACATTCCTAGTCAAGTATTGTATTAATAGACAAAGGAATATATTGATACATTGAGACTAGCATGTAAGTCAATGGATGACTTGATCTCACAAGTCATGGATATATGATATCACATTAATACATGAGTATATATATTGGAGAATATATGTACTGAATTGACCTACCATGAGAAAATGTCATGGATCATTATATGAGTGTCATATGCTTTCTCATGTGACTATTAGTATGAATAGTTCTTAGACCTGAAATCACTACGGTTCCCTACATAAGGAGTTATGTACTTTGGTATCGTCTAATGTTGTCACGCCCCCGATGGAGTTCCCGCCAGACAAAAATCCGGCAGCATCTCCCCTGTACGGGTGACAATGCCAATTTACATACAAGGCCTACATGATCACTATACATCGGTCAACACGACCGGAATCCAAACAACCCACGCAGATAATAAATTAGGTCTCTGGCCAACTATCAAAGAAAAAGGTAAACAGTCTACATAATTAGACTTACCCCTTCTGTCATTTGGGCAGGAATACCCAACCAAAACCAATCGAAATAAATCGGATCAAAGGTCCCTAAGGACATACCAAAACATCCACAGGTACAAATATCCAACTCCAGTCCTAAACATATATTCTAATCAAAATATCCAAAATCGTAAACACAAATAACCAATAGAACTTTCACGACGAGTGGGGTTTGGCAGCTGGACTCTCCTGACAGCTTCATCCTGAAATAGATATAAATCAACGGAGTAAGTTCAAAAAACTCAGCGGGTATAGTCGATATGCAAAGTAAGATATAGCTAACAATAAAAATCATGCCAGGTACAGTCTCACATATAGGGTAAGCAAGAAATAAATGCAAAAGGACTGTACTCACCTGAATCTCCTACCCTGATATAGGAGCATGTGCCCTACTATAAGAGATAAAGTCATCACCATATACGAATATGAATCCTGTATGCATGACAATCATATGCAACATCCAAGGCATCAATAAAATAATGCAGCAAATACAATGCAAATGCGATCCGTGCAAAGTGCATGTCGTGCAAATGACATGGTCACCCTTGACGCCAGTCAGCCGCCTCACACGCGATGGTGAAGCCGAGTGGGTAGGGCTATGACAACTGTGCACTTTGCTATCACTGCTCCTGAGTGACCGAGTGGACATGATGCTTTCGGAGTACACCTATCCTCCTGCCCCAAACAGAGTGGGGGAGCTAAGCTCTCATCTCCCGGTGTCATAGACCAGAGGAGGGATCCCTGCCCGCTACCACGCTGCCTCATCGCTACCCATGAGCGGACCAGCGGAGCCTGACAGAGCAACTGCACACACTCTCCTGATGTACCACTAACCCATGAGTGACAGTGTGTGCAGGCCATGTAACGGTTGCGGGCTTAACAATAAAGGAACCCCGTCCAGCCAGCATGCAATCATGCAAGATGGTGCATGATACTAAAGCATGTAAATCCAACTAAATACACCTATCCGAATAATATGCACAATCAATATGTACATATCCATAATCTAAGTAACTATGATCCAAGTAAAACAGGGAAGATATAATCATATCCTATCAAATGCATGTATCAAGTAGGCACATATCATACTAGACATATAAACATGAAAATTATTGCAAGCTATCCTAACTAGCATATCAACTTGACCATATCTAAAAGATAAGTCAAAATACCCGCCTAATAATATATCCGCAAAAGAACCAGATCGTCACGACCGGGGACCTGCCTCGTGACCAAAACCTGCATAATGCATAACTATTGTTAAGCACAAAATATCATTCACCGACAAATCGAATACTTAATCGATTCCTTCTATAACCAAGAATACTTAATCGATTCCTTCCATAACCAATTAATCCAAAGTAAATCCATCAAATCCCAGCACACGACAACGTGCTAAATTACTACTATGTATCCCCAAGTAGACCCTCAACCCGTAGGTCATAAATTGTGATTAACTCTTCAATCCAAAAACATATCCTTGCAATTAATCTCACCATGATCAATACTCATCATATGAAAATATTATCCATCTCACAACAAATGATCGAATCGAATCCTACATCGACCTCATATCTGATCCACTAGATTGATTTAATTATCTTATTCAACCTAATCAATCCTCCATACATAATTACAGAACCGATCATCATCACACCGAACTCAACAACCCAGCCAACCATAGATCACTAAAAATTAACTCACACCCAAATCACATAACCAAAGTACATACAACCACTGTCAATTACCTGTAATTAAATTAAAATCATCCTATATGTAATCCAACCGATCAATCACAGCCCCACAACAACTCACCAACAGGACATCACAAATAGACCTCCAATTTCAGTCGACATCAACACATCCGCCCATTCCCAAACAAAACCCCACAATCAAGAACCAACCTCCAAACTCCTGGTTGTGCATAGTCGGCACAGCCGACTCAAACTCCATAATCAGCCCAAATCGACCATAAATCTGGTCCACAACCTTTTACAACCTATGAACAACCCAAAACACCTTCTATAACCACCCCCTCCTTCACAACCGACCAATAACTCCCTATCGGAATATCGAAATCAACTTTAACACCCAAACCCCCAATCTACAGCCCCCTAATCGACCCTCACAGCCTGCTCACACTGAAACACAATCGGCCGAACCAAAATCCCTAACTCACAGTCGTCCGAAATAGGAAAAAGGGACAACCCTAACCTGCTCCGGCGATCACCGGCAGAGATCGCAGCCCTCCAACAGTGACTGTGACGCTGAACCGGCACTGTCAAGGTTGGCCGGCGCTGGCAGCGGCGACCGAAGAGATAGCACGCGGTGGCGGTCCGATGGCAGAGGAGGCCGGCGCTCGTCGCCTAGGGCAGAGGAGTCTAGCGACGATCCTGTGGCCGTGGAGGTTGGCGCACGCGGCTGGGGTCGGCGAGCGCTGCGTGTGAGCAGCGATGGCGGCGCGTGATCCGGAGTGAAGAAATGTCGGTGCAAACGGCGATGCTGATGGCGGGCAGATGCTAGGAACCGGCTCGTGTGCGAGTCGGGCGACGCGAGGAAGAAAGAAGAGGGTTAGGCGCTGATTGCGGTGGTTTCGGGCGCGAGGGAAGAAGGGCTCGGGCTCGAGGCAGAAGGGCTCGAGAAAAAGGCATTGCGGCGAGGAGGGAATCGCGAGAGGAACTGCCGAAGGGAAAAAAAAAGTCGCGGCGGGGAAAATAGAAAAGAAAATAGAAAAACCTAAACTTATAATTTATCCTATTTACTCATCTAAACAGGCCCTTTAAAAGCATGTTTTCCCTATCCCCGTAATTATCTCGTACGGACTCTGTTTAATTCCAAAAAAATTCCCAAAATTTCCTAAAAATCCCGAAAAATTTCGAGGATTATTTCTCTAAATATTTGGCCATTAAAAATTTATATTTTAAATTTTCCGTATTTGACAAATGTCACCCGTAACAGAGTGCACTATAACGGCGATTACTGGGTATGTAACGAATTATGCGGAGGGATGTGAGTGATGTAGATGAGATCTATCCCTCCCATATGATGGGAGTGATATCTTTGGCCTTTTGATAGAGTATGACCACGAAATGCATGATCGTGCTCAAATGAGTCAATATGAGATATTGAGCTCATTTTTTTGAGTGAGTCTACTTGGGGATCAAGAAACATAAAGATCGATAAGGAAATGACACGGTATATACCTCATTGATCGATCTAAGATATCAAGGATAGAAGGATACCGTCATACATGATAATAGTCACATAAAGGTTATCAGATCTCGACTTTCTTATAACTTGGGTAGCAATGATGTATTGCTAGATGTCGCTCATTGCTTACGTGTTTAAAAGGGGGGTTTTAGACACATTGCCAACGTTACAAGAGCCTATTAGGTCACACACAAATGACATTCTTTTTTGGAGATCGTTTCTTTTAGTTGACTAAAAGAACAATTGAGCAAATGGCCAAGACTTGAGTTAGACTCAAGCTGGTTAAACTTGAGTTAGACTCAATTTAAATCATGGAAGATAATCATCATGCGGGAAAAACTAAGGGTCATCGATCATCATGCATGATTAATGTGATTAATCATGCATGGGGTCTTGGTATTCATGATGAGGAGATGAGAGGTTTAAGGCATTGATGAAATGGAATACCAATGGTCATGGTATTGATTAGGAGTAATGGGAGTTGATGGCTTGGTGGCTATTGATAGGCTTTCAACGTGAAAGCTTCGTGTGCTTTGGGACTTGGGCGTGCAAGCTAAGAGGCAAGCAAAGAAGCCTTCTCCTTCTTCTTCCAAGTGTTCTTGGCGTTTGCTAGGGTTGCCAGCACAACGTGACTCCAAAACTGCTGAGTGTCAGTGTGGATACCGTGGAGATATAGTTATACTTACTGTATTGAGATCCGGGAGTGCTTGGATTAGCGGGATTATGAAGAGCTCGCATCGAAGATATACTTCTTCCTCTAGATAAGATCTAGATAAAGTAGGATAATCGAAACGATTATATGTTTTGCATGGATCTCTAGAGGGATCCGGTTTATATTTAGTTTTCGCTGTGGTTGTGCGAAGTATTCGCCCGCGATATTGTGAATGTCATGATCCGGATTCATCCCTACACCAATGATGAGGACTTGTTTTGAATTAACCATCTTTATCCTTGTGCAATTTGAGACCCGACTTGTTTACTACCACCTTGGTGAGAAATATCTCAGATGCCCAATGTCAAGGCATGAGTTTGTGTCTTGCTACTTTAGTTTCCACGAGCATCATTCCTTTGGGTTGGCCAAAGACTTCAGTTTTTATGGAACTCAAGTAGTCTAGAGGCGAATCTAAAATTTTATATTTGGAGGGTCGCATACTAAAATATCATCATATTAATTAAAAAAAGAGAGAAAAAATAAATGGTAATCACTTAGGAGTTGGCTGGTCATGGTCCCCCCAAGTCCTATGCTAGATCTGCCCTGCAAGTAGAGGAGAGCCCCTCAATTGTGATGTCATATTCTCATGTTCTTCTTCTTCTCAAATGATGATTAAAAGTTTAGATTGTTTTAGACACTCCATTGCCTAATGTGGAAGGAATCACATAATGTTTTGTTTGTTACTATTCTTTTTTCAAATGGCTTGCCTTTTAAGAAAAGTGTGAGATGTTCATTTCTTTCATTTTCCTACCTTATTTTTAGAATGATTGTTGAATTGTGAGGAGTGACTTTCTTTCTTGATTTTGATAAGCGACTTGATGACAACAATGGCTTGAGAAAGAGTTTTGCACTCTCCTATATATTACTACTGCATTATAGTCCATCTCTTCAGGCATCCATTAGAGTCGGTCTTCGATATTTTAGAGTCCTGAGCAAAATAATAAAAATTGAGTCATTTATAGATAAAAAATTTATTTTTGAATAAAAATTGAATTCTTTTCTTTATAAATTTTGAAAAAAAAATCTTTGAGCCCTAGACGGAGCCCCAACTGCCCCTGCCCAGGCCCGACTATGTATTCATGAAGGCAAATAAGACATCCTCTTATTTCAGGTACTTTAAGTAGTAGTTCTTGGAATTCTCAAAGTTACTTTCGTAGACCCCCTTGTGAGTGAGGGGCATGTAACTTTGTATTTGTCATATAGTATCCTAACCTCTTTAATCGGTAGAGACAGTCGGAGGGAGGCCGCTAAGGTGACGATTCCATATTTTTTAAATAGAATTGTTGTTATCCCCTTATCAAATATCTTTCATTGCGGAGGATATTTGATCAGTGATTATAAATCACCAGATAAAGAGTTTTGCTTGATAATTTTTAATTAAAAAAATTGCGCAACTTTTTGTCGTGCAGAACAGAGCCGTTGGTGGGTGCTGCAGCACTGCAGCGGCCACCAACGTTATTTTTTTATTAATTTATTTTTGATTTTTTTTAATATGAAAAATATTTTTTTAAAATAATGTAAAGATCGATAATAATCGAAAACTTTAATTAAGAGCGTTTCAACGTTTAATTTTTAAAATGTCAAACAACGTTTATTTTTTTCTTATATACATCATTTATCATCCATCTTTCACACAAAAAACCATTATATACCAACATAATGAGAGAGACATGCATGGATAAAAAATCAAGTGATTATTTTAGAGATTTACTTAACTCTTCAAATATCGACAAAGATTTAAGTGGAAAAAATTCTCGATCGAATCAGATAGAGATATTCACAAGCGAACAATGTGAACAATAGCAGATGATAAACTCCTTGCATTAGCCTACACCATCATAAGCAAAGATCCAGAAGAGTGAGTTTTTTAAAAACGGATGGTGGTATACTATAATACTAATTAATCGAGATAAGGGGGCTAAAAAGAGAACTGCGGATAAAGCAAAATCACATTAGGTTGCAGTAAAAAAGATCGTTAATAGGCACAATAGAATTTACAATAAATGGTACAATGGAATCTATAATAAATGGTATGATGATCGACGAAGCGGATGGAGTGACGAAAATTTAATAGTGCGGACTCATGAAGAATACAAGAGTATCTTTAAATATATTTTCCAATATGAACATATGTGGAGGATTGTGGAAGATAGTTCGATGTATACTTCTCAATCCTTAGGATGACGGACTGCAAAGAAAATAAGGATCAGAATCATCAGGTGCACATACTGACTCTTTTAATCCTAACATAATTATTAATGTGGAGGATAGAGAAGTCCAATTTCATTCAATAGGCCCAGAAGGCAGCAAAGAGGAAAGACAAAAAAAGAGTAAATCTAATTGATGAACTGAGTCAAGTTGTGTAACAGTCAGTAACACATTTAGAGGAGTATAATAATAGTAAAAAAGTAGATCAACTTATCCAAGTATATCAACTCCTCGTAATAGACATACGAGGTATGACAGATGAATAACTTCAGAACCATCTAACAATATATGAATACTGAAGAAAAAATTGAATATGTAATGGATTTATTTATTTTATTAACTTAATGTAATTTATAATTTCTATGATTTATTATTTGGTATTTTATTAATTTAGATTTGTAATTTATATTTTCATGTCATGTGCTATAGTATTCCTGTAATCCACTTTTTAATTATTAATGTTATTTTTAAATTTCTGTCTTCATGTTTTCAATATATATTTTTTTAATTATATGTTCTATGTTGTACGGTTTTTGTATAGATAAAATATTAATATTAAATTAATTATATTGTATAATTGCAAAAATAGATAAATAATTATTAAGTAAAAATTATTTAGGGATGTATTATAAATGAAATATATTAAATTGAATAATTGAAAAAAAAAAATTACTGTATTTAAATGTAAAATTTGATGTAAATTAATAAAGTAATATAAAAGGAGAGTGGATTTATAAATATCTAGTTGGTGAGATATTTGATTGTAGATTTGGGATATTTGAGAATGAGATATTTGATAAGTGAGACCTATAAATATTTAGTATGTGAGATATTTGATAGTGAAAGTTGGAATATTTGAGAAGTGAGATATTTAAATGATGAAGACGGCATGGAGCCCACAAATATTTGGGTGAAATACTTTGTGACAATGTGGATGCCTTTAGTGAAGTCGTTCACAACCTCAATGTACTCGAAGTATTGCTCCATGAACTGAAGGAAGTTATCTATGTCTTTGACAACTCTCTTTATGTCGTACACCATCGGCTTTTGTATGTCCACTCCCACTTATGTTTGAGCAATGGTCCCTCCTTATCCCATGTTAGGCTTACATGTTGCAAGCTCACCCTTGAGCTTGCTCACTTCAACACGCAATGCTTTGATCATGGCTTCTAAATCCCTCTAATGCAAGTTATTTGTAGCAACACCTAGAGCCTCTTGTATAGTAGCTTCTCATGCAATTCCTCCTAAATTGTCTTTGGGTCAAGTTTCTTTTCCTCAAAGTTGCCAAAGGCTAACTCCAATTTAGTTAGATAAGGATCGAAGGCACCGATAATGCCTTGTGACTTACCCTTGCAATTCCTTAATTGTTTGGTGTTATCTTCCTTGTGGCTTTTTGGTTGCTCAATGACATTTAACATGCTAATAATCTTGCTCTGATATCGCTTACCATGTTCTAAATCCGTTGGATGCTATCACTATACGACACTTAGATTTTCTTCCTTGTAAAACACTAAGTAAGTCTAACTCATGCAAGCAAAGAACTCAAAAAGCTTAGGAAAAAAAGTTATTTTGCAAAACTTGAATACTTAGATACAAGCTTGGATGATCTACAAATAAAGATAGCTAGCCTATTTATAGTAGTCAACTTAGGTATGAATAACTAAAATCTAAGAAATCTTATGGTGAAAATTCTCTAGAACATTCTTGAAGGTACAAAGAATCCTAGCAACTCTATACTTATCTAGCTTATTTTACAAGATTATTGAAGAATCCTTGTGTCACGCCCCGAGGTAGACCCTGTCCGGCCAACGGACGGCACCCCCTTATGACAATTCTAATACGGTACACATAGTCGCAGCCAGTATAACACATATCGAAAAACGTATAACATCAATAGCGGAAGCCAATCACAATGGAAATACAAACTCAACAATATAAGTACATCGGTATACCCGTCCATACTAGAATAAAATCCATACTGAATATCACAAGAGAAAAATACAGCACAACCTCCAATAACTAGAAGAGTTCATATGAAGATACATGCGATGAGAACAAAACCCTCGGAAAAGAGGCGGGATGGGATCAAGTGGCAATGCTCCAAGTCCATGCCGAAGTCTTCTATCTACTATCTGGGCGACAGGAAACTCAGGGTCCAGGGTGGTGAGTATAAAACTCAGGGGTAATATATAGACAGTGCATGAACAACATACAGGGTAAAGAGATCTACAGGTATACATGTGAAGATCTACAGGTATGCAGCATGAGTCCAACAGACATACAGTACTAAACATAGTAACCAGTAATCACAGATATGTCATACTCATAGCATAAACTGAACTGATCAACTAACATAAAGTAATGTACATACCTGACGGTCTGCCCTCCATATGATCTATAATATCCTAAACAGGTATATCATAACATAATCCAAAAAGTACACACTCATGCTCAACACATGCACAGCGGTATATAAAATATGCAAAAGGCATGTAGCATGATGTACAAACATATCACGACAATGCAAGATCTCACAGAATATGTAAAACATATATCGAATACATGCATACATATATATATCGATGTATATGCATGGTCCTTTGTCTGCGGACCGTCGACCACGACCCAGTGGCGGTGTACGACAAATGACAACTAGCCCGACTCCAGCTGCCACCACTCTCGAGTGATTGAGTTGGGTAGTATGACTGAGTAGTGTATAAGCGTAAAGAGCTAACTACTCCTAGGGGCCCCCGCTGCAAGCCACGTCGTCCCTACCCATGAGTAGACAAACGCTGCACACAGGACAACTGCACCTCACACAACCACCGTCTATAGTGGGCGAGTGCTAACACCACTCTGCATAGTGGCCAGGTGCGCATCTCCATCTACCACCATCCATAGTGGCCGAGCGCGGCACATCCAATGCTCTGCTCTCAACCCTGCAACCACTATCCCGAGTGGCCGGAGAGGCAGGATGACTGACGACCCGTCTCAACCACAAGGGAGACTCAGTCAACAGCATGCATGCAATGTAATGATGCATAGCTCTATACATGTATCCTCGCCACACTCCCTATCCCATGGGGAGTCCTGGTCAACCAAAAGTCAACTATGCAAGGACTACAGTGACAAGACTCTCTCTATCGCACGAAGAGTCATACTCATCTGACAGTCAACCACACTAAGACCTCTAGTCCATGGTCACATACTGACAACCACACACTTATCCATGCACAGACATCTAGATCCACCATAGATGCACCACTAATATGGGTATGATATAACAATCGACTTCATAATCCAATCCATCACTAACCCTAGTGATGTAACACAGCAACCCGATCTGAGGTCACAAAGATAACCCTAACCACGTGTACTTACTGAACATTTATCAAATAACACATAATAGGGTTTATAGTTCCTATCCATGCTAGATAATCAATGAGGTAACAGAGTATATATCTCAAAGGTCAAAGGCAGTTCAAGCATATGATTAAACATGAGTGGATTTAAGGTAAACAGGTATAAACAGAAATCCAAGATCATGCACTAGAATTTGATCAAAACTACCGGACCAGATAGATATTACCCACCTGATACGAAGCTTGAATAATCCTCACGGCCGCGGACCTGCTTCGTATCCCAAACCTGCACAATAGTAACAAATTAGGGTTAAGCACAAGTCTCCAATAATTATACGAACAAAATACCTATTCGTTCTATATTCACATCTTTCCTTTGCTTAACCCAATCATCATCTCCCTATCAGAGCATACCCAATATGATCCAACACACTAAAATCTCTCAAATCAAAGCATATCAGTCATCCACTAAAATTAATCGAAACACTATGGACATCAAACGAAACAATCGGCAAACACCAATTCCACCTCCTGATCATAGTCCACAATCTTACCAAACAACCCATCCGCTTGCTCCACCGATCTATCCCTACACTCAACCAAGCCATCGACAGAACCTACACCTACACCCAATAAACAATACCACTCAAATCACAGGTTAATTTCCAAATCACAACTACGATTCCTAACCCACAGCACACGACCGATTAAATTCTTAATTTATCGCATAAATCAACAACACCATAAGCACACTGTGATCACAAACACACCGGTATCAACCAATTACCAAAATCACAACAGAACACAAATCGACCCAGAGCAGATGTTACCACAGATGACAATATGAGGTTAGATCCATCTTACTGGTTCTAAACTCCACCGGCGGCAAAACTCTTCCAATCCCAGCTGCTCGTCGTGCACAGTTGAGCGACCGATACAACCCGAGCTCCAAACACTGCCCACACACCATAAATCTAAGCTAAAATCACAAAAACCACAGCTAGCAGCAACTCTTAAACTCGGAAGGGAAGACGACACTCGATCCTTACCTCCGATGGCAGCTTGCTGCCGCAACAACGACGTCGCTGTCCACTGGGAGTGTCGCCACGATTTTCCCAGGCGAGAACCCCCTGATCCCCGGCCGGAGATCTACCAAGGTGGCGGTGTCGTCGACTGCTCTCACCGGAATGCCGACGAGATCGGCAAGGGAAAACGCGCGGCGAAGAGATGTGCGGCGCAGAGAAGAACGGGAACAGGGATCGCGATGAACTGGCTGATCGGCTCGTTCGACAGGCTTTAAATGTCGTTCAAGTGATTCGGTTCAGGTGAACTGGTCCAAGTCTAACCAACCCATTCCAAGCCCAAGCCCAATTTCCGGTCCAACTAGGTAATTAACCCCATTAGCCCTCTAATTAAGCCTAATTAATCTATTCATTAACTCAATTAATTAAAGGGTTAATCAAATTATATATATATATATTCTACATTCTCCCCCACTTAATAAAATTTGGTCCCCAAATTTCCGTACTTATATGCAGTAATTAACGTAAGAAATTTCTTAAATTACTACATACCTCATGTGAACAAGTGAGGGTATCGAGCTCGGATGGTATCCTCCAGCTCCCACGTAGCCTCGTCATTAGTGTGATGCTGTCATCCAACCTTTACAAGGCGGATGGTTTTGTTCCGTAACTGACGCTCTCTGCGACCAAGAATCCGTACGGGAATCTCCTCATATGTCGCATTAGGCTAGAGTGGAACCGGTACCTCCGTCAGAACATGATCCGGATGCGGTACGTATTTCCTCAGCATAGAAACATGGAATACGTTATGAACGCTCGCAAGCGTCAGAGGTAGAGCCAACCGGTATGCTACACCTCCAATCCGCTCCAATATCTCGAATGGTCCAATGTAGCGGGGTGCTAACTTTCCTTTAATTCCGAATCTCTTGACTCCTTTCGTAGGTGATACACGTAGGAATACATGATCCCCTACAGAAAACTCCAGAGGTCTTCACCTCCGATCCGCATAACTTTTCTGTCTATCCTGAGCCTTTGACAATCGTCGTCTGATAATACGAACCAACTCTGCATCGTGCTGAATACTCTGAGGGCCCAATAACTGTCGCTCCCCGACATCCTCCCACAATACTGGAGATCTGTAGGGTCGACCGTACAAAGCCTCAAAGGGAGCCATCTGAATGGAAGAGTGATAACTATTATTATACGCGAACTCCACCAAGTGAACGTGATCCTCCCAGCTGCCTCCGAAATCTATGACGCAAGATCTCAATAAGTCCTCCAGAGTCTGAATAGTACGCTCCGACTGTCCATCCGTCTGCGGGTGAAATGCAGTACTGAGACGAAGCTCGGTGCCCATAGCATGCTGAAGACTCTGCCAGAATCGTGAAGTAAATCATGGATCTCTGTCAGATATGATACTTAAGGGTACTCCGTGCAGTCTGACAATCTCTCTACAGTATAGCTCAGCTAGTCGATCCAATGGATGTGTCTCACGAATCGGAAGGAAATGAGCGGATTTGGTTAACCTATCCACAATCACCCAAATCGCATCATGTCCTTTACGGGTTCTGGGCAACCCCGTAAAAAAATCCATCGTAATATGTTCCCACTTCCATTCCGGAATTGGGATTCTCTGCAGCAATCCGGCGGGTTTCTGATGTTCAGCCTTTACCTGCTGGCAGACCAAACATCGAGCGACGAAATCCGCAATATCTCTCTTCATACCGTCCCACCAGTATGAACGCCTCAAATCCTGATACATCCGGGTACCGCCAGGGTGAATAGCAAATCTCGAATGATGAGCCTCTCGTAATAACTCCTCCTTAATCGGATGCATATCCGGAACACATAATCTCCCTCGGAAACGAAGGACTCCAGTCTCGTCACACGAGAAATCTGTCTGTCGTCCTGAATCCACAGTGCTGCATAAGAACTGCAGATGCTGATCACTAGCCTGTGCCTCCTTTATCCTCTCAATAATAGCAGACTGGGCAACCATGGATACCAATATCCCTCGGGATGTTTGACCCTGTTCCGACAACCCCAACTCAGAGAAGTGTCGAACAAGATCAGTCACTGCGGTCAAATGACTGGCCAGAATCCCACGGGACTTCCTGCTCAGTGCATCCGCTATGACGTTAGCTTTACCCGGATGATACTGAATGGTGCAATCATAATCCTTTAAGTATTCCATCCATCGTCTCTGTCTAAGATTCAATTCCTTCTGAGTGAAAAGATATTTCAAGCTCTTATGATCTGTATAGATCTCAAAAGTAATCCCATACAGATAATGTCTCCATATCTTTAGCGCAAAAATAATGGCTGCTAACTCCAGATCGTGTACCGGATAATTCCTCTCATGATCCTTAAGCTGATGGGAGGCATAAGATACTACACGGTCGAACTGCATCAAAACTGCTCCCAATCCTTGAAAAGAAGCATCAGTATATAGTACCATCCCATCGCAAGAAGAAGGAATCACTAATACAGGTGCAGAAACTAGTCGCTGCTTAAGCTCCTGAAAACTGGACTCACAGGCCTCTGACCAAGTAAACTTGACCCCTTTCCCGTCAAGATTGGCGAGTATACAAGAAAATCCCTCCACAAATCTACAGTAATACCCGGCCAATCCAAGAAAACTACGGACTTCCTGAACTGACTTTGGCTACTCCCAACTAGTAATTGCTTCGATTTTCTGAGGATCAACTAAAATACCTCTGCTAGATACCACATGTCCAAGAAATTCCACAGAAGATAGCCAGAAAGCGCACTTACTGAATTTGGCATATAAATGCTCTCGTCGCAATGTCTCCAATACAATCCGAAGATGGTGCTCATGCTCCTCCTCAGAACGAGAATATATCAAGATATCATCTATGAATACGATGACAAACTGATGCAAGTACCTCAAGAATACCCGGTTCATCAAATCCATAAATGCAGCTGGAGCATTAGTAAGACCAAATGGCATCACTAGAAACTCGTAATGTCCATAACGCGTGCGGAACGCTGTCTTCTGAACATCCTCGTCTCTTACCCTCAGCTGATGATAACCTGATCGCAGATCAATCTTGGAATACACGCAAGTATCCTTGAGCTGATCAAACAAATCCTCTATCCTCGGCAGTGGATATTTGTTCTTAACGGTCACTGCATTTAGTTGTCGGTAGTCTATACATAACCGTAAAGATCCATCTTTCTTTTTAACGAACAACACCGGAGCTCCCCAGGGTGAAACACTAGGACGAACAAAACCCCTATCCAATAACTCTTGCAGTTGTATCTTTAGCTCACTTAACTCTTTCGGTGCCATCCGGTATGGAGCCTTTGACACCGGTGCGGTTCCTGGAATCACCTCTATCGCGAATTCCACTTGCCTCGGAGGTGGCAAGCCCGGAAGTTCATCTGGAAATACATCCGGATACTCATGAACCACCCACACACTGGAAAGAAGTGTTATCTCCTCACTCTCCACTTTGACCAAAGAGAATAAGTAACCCTGACAACCATGCAACAATAATCTCCGAGCCTGAAGTGCTGATATAACGGACACTCCATCATCCCGGGTACCCATGAATTCCCATGCAGGCTGATCTGGTGGTCGGAAGGTCACTACTCTCACTCTACAATCCACTGTAGCACAATATGTAGCCAACCAATCCATTCCGAGTATAATATCGAATTCCACCATCTCTAGCACCTGAAGGTCAACCGTAAGAATATGTCCCTCGAAATCCAATGGACAACCTTTGATTACTTGATGACTAGTCAAAACCTCGCCCGATGGTAATGATACCGCTAACCCACAAGAACGAATCATAGGGATTCTCCCAATTTTACTCAGAAATATACTAGAAATAAAGGAATGCGAGCTACCAGTATCAATCAATGTATCAACAGGTATAGAATAAACCAAAATCATACCCCGAATGACCGATCCCTCGGCCGTGGCGTCCTCTCGTAATGGCATAAACTTCGTCCGATCTCCACATGCACGTGTGCGCTCCAGATATAATAGTAGAATGCCTCCACTCCGGATGGATCTGGGTCTGTGATGCTGCTGCTGGAGGCTGACTCTGCTGTGTAGGCATAATATATCCCTGAGAGCTGGCCGGTAGATATCGCTGAGTAGGTGGCCCGGAATAATAACTCTCTGGAGCTGGAGTATAATGAATCGCTGCTGGCATCCCGGAAGAGTCACTCCCATGTATATGATATATCTGGGTTGTAGGAGGGAGTGGCTGCCTCTGACCATGTATCTGCGTCCTAGGTGCTGACCTCTGCTGATGGTACTGGCCAGGCTTCTTTCCCTTGCTGGAGTTACCTGAACCCTCCAGCTGTGCCTTCAGAGTACACTCTCGACTAGTATGCCCTGGATGCTTGCAGTAATAACAAACATCTCGATCCAGGGGACACTCGGGAAAACTATGGTTTCCAGACCCACATCTGCGACATCTAGCCATGTGTCCGCTCTTACGGTTCTTCTGAGAACCTCCAGACTGTCCAGAAGCTTGTCGCTTCCCTTTCTGTGCCCTAGATGATCCCTCTGTAGTACCCCGAGAAGCCCCACTCTGATCTTGCTTCTTCTGAGTCTCAGTGGTCGTATCCTGCTTTCGCTGCTTTCCCTGGGACATCTGCTTCTCCACCTCCTTCTCCTTTGCAATTTGCTGAGAAGTCATCTCAATAGACAGAGCCCTATCCAGTGCCTCTCGGTACGAGTTAATGGAGGATCCAGACATTCTTACTCGAATATAAGCTGCCAAACCCTGTGTGAATTGGAACATCCGGTCCTCATCCTGTGCTACCAGATGCGGACAGAATTCCGCTAATCGAGTAAACTCTGCATTGTATTCCATAACTGATCGATCCCCCTGCTTAAGGCTTAAGAACTCCTGACGACGTGCTGTAGAGAACGCAGAAGGAAAATACTGCCTCCAGAATATATCTCGGAAAACTACCCAGGTGATGTTCTGCTCTCCCATCAAGGTCTTCTGCATTTTCCACCATGTAACCGCCTGCTCCCGAAGGTGATAAGCTGCTAGACCCACCTTCTCCTCATCGGTGCAACTCATGAACTCAAACGTATCCTCCAAATTGTCTAACCAGGTCCGTGCAATCCAGAGATCAGACTCGCCTCGGAATAGCGTAAATCGGTCCTTGGCTGACCGTGCTAACACAGGTATACGTGCCTTGACTCTGACCCAACTGGAATCCGTAGCAGTCGGCATAGTTGGGGGTACATCAGGCTCTTGAGGTTCCGAACCTCTGGTAGGAGACTGTCGTGGCTCCTCCTGATCAACTGGTCCTCCGGTAGTAAGCTGTTTAGATGGTCGACCTCTCTTACGAGTCTAAACAGGTGCCATAATATCGTCTGTTCACACCTGTTGAATGACTTACATAAATATTTAACCAGAAAATATAGCGTGTCAAGATTTCTTACTTCGGACAACTTGGAGCTCATGCCTCTGTCAATCCCATCTCACCAAAATCGAAATCAAATCAAATCAAAACGATTTTTGAGGTCCCAAAATCCGACAAAAACATTATTGCATGGCATTGCAACCTAGAGCTCTGATACCAATAAAATTGTCATAAGGGGGTGTTGTCCGTTGGCCGGACAGGGTCTACCTCGGGCTTTTTGGTTGCTCAATGACATTTAACATGCTAATAACCTTGCTCTGATATCGCTTACCATGTTCTAAATCCGTTGGATGCTATCACTATACGACACTTAGATGTTCTTCCTTGTAAAACACTAAGTAAGTCTAACTCATGCAAGCAAAGAACTCAAAAAGCTTAGGAAAAAAAGTTATTTTGCAAAACTTGAATACTTAGATACAAGCTTGGATGATCTACAAATAAAGATAGCTAGCCTATTTATAGTAGTCAACTTAGGAATGAATAACTAAAATCTAAGAAATCTTATGGTGAAAATTCTCTAGAACATTCTTGAAGGTACAAAGAATCCTAGCAACTCTATACTTATCTAGCTTATTTTACAAGATTATTGAAGAATCCTTGGGCATTTTAGAAATTTAAAAATGATAAAGATGCATCCTAGAATACTCGAATTTTTTTTTTGGAGATTACAGACCATGACAATTGCTCCCTCATTGATGCCTACTTTGGCATCCCAAATGTACATCCTCTAGATTCTCTTTTTTGACATCATCTTTGTCCTCATCTTTCTTGCTCTTTTATGGTTCTCTCCTTTACTATTTTTGTAGCAAAAAGATGATTATATTTGTCCTCAGTGTTTTTCATCATCGATCTCTTGGTGATGATGAAGAAAGGTAAATCACGGAGGACTATATCCCTTGATTCGTTGATCAGAAACAATGGAGGGCTTTTGAGTCCGAATAAGAGTTTTAAATCTCACATCAAAATTCAACTTCTATCCATTTATAACAACATCTACGTTACTCTAGTCAATAGATCATCCCGAGAGGACCTCTCCTCTACTACTCTTATTCTTAGTCTCACTGTCATTTCTCTCCTATGTCTATCAGATTGACATAATTTATGAAAGACGTTATTAATTAGTCATAATAATTTCAATTAGAGTGTCCTAGTTGAGGTGGTGAATTGAATTTAGTCAACTAAAATTCAACATAAAATCTAAAAAAACAATAAGATTTTGACACTTTTTGATAATTTTTTATATTTATATTAATTATGCTTATCGATTGTAACAATCCAAATTTTAGTTTCTATATTTTTATTAGAGAAAAATAGAAATAAGAATAAGAATAAGAATAGAAATAATAAAAATAAAAATAGAATAATAATAATAATAAAGAATAGAAATAATTAAGAATAGAAATTAAAAAAAAAGTTTAAATAAATGATTGGTTAGCTGAGGCTCGAACCATGAACCGTCGATTTAGGAGAATAGGCTCCCTACCACTAAGTCATAAGATTACCAATGAGTAGAATATAACAGAATATATCTATAGGCAGGAAAAAGGAAGAAGTTAGTTAATTTAGCTAATCATTTAAAGGGATAATTAGGTTAAGAAAAATCCTAATTTATATATTCTTTTTTATTCCTTTTTCCCTAAACTCGACGCTGAAGCCCTCATCTCCTCTCTCTCTCCCTCTTCTCTCCAAACGCCGCCCATCTCATTCGTCTCTCTCTCTCTCTCCTCTCCGACCACCGATGCCTTCTCTCTCCTCCTCTCCTCTCCAAACGTCGATCTTCTTTCTCCACCGAGGAAAACAAGAGAGGAAAAAAAGAAGAGAAAATCTCTATAATTTCTCCACCGTGGGATAATTCAAGAGGAGATTTTCAAGAGGGATCTTCTCAAAGACTTGGTAGAGGATTACGCTAAAGCAAAGGAACACATAGGAGATCTTCTCTTTATGAAATCTAACGGTATAAATTGGTGAAAAAGCGTAGGAAGTAAGTATTGCTCACCTGCAGTATAAGTAATTATCGTATATCATTAATATATTTTTATGTGCATATTATTTTCAATTACAAGGTGTTTTAGTTACATGATTTTTACCCGTTATGTCATGTTTGATTTAATATCATGTTTAGATTCATGATAAGAATGTGATTTATGATCATGCATGTTGTAGATGAGTTGTAGCTTATAATTATATGCATGATGTAGAGTAAGATGTAAAAATATTTCCTTTATAAAGAAAATTTAAAGATGTTCCCCGTTCGAATTGGGGATTAAGAGCATGACGATCTTCAGTATGCTCCCCATTTCAGTTTTGGGGGTCAAGAGCATAATGATCTTTATTGTGCTCCCCATTCGTGGTTTAGGGGGCTAAGAGCATTTTTTTCAGTATATATAAGAATATAAGTATAAAGGAAGTATTTTACTTTTGACAGGGCATGTACCGGGCACCAGTTTCGCCCACGGGCCAAGGCCCTCAGTTTCAGTTACCCTAGTAGGTTCGGTGGTTGGCCACCCTGGCCTATTAGGAAAGCGCGCATTGATACTATGTCGGGCCCATATTCAGGATGATTATTAGTTTGAAGTATCAATATAAGTATAAGTAAAAGTTTTTAAAGTTAATCATTCCAGTTCAGATACACTGTTTACAAGTTTTAAAATACTTAAGAGCATGATTTATACAAGAGACATGTAATCAGAGTTATGATTTCCAGTTATGTTTGCATGTGTATCAGTGTATCCAGGGCAAGAGAACTGGTTGCATGATTTCATACAGTGCATATTTTTGTGAGCATAGAAAGTACTTACTAAGCGTTATTGCTTATAATTTACATTTCCTTATACTGCAGATAAAGGTAAAGAAAAGTTTCAGTGAGGTGGCATGGCGGACGAAGTGCTTAGAGTGTGTGGCGATGGAACAGTGGAAGTAAAAGATCCTAAGTGCAGATGTCTAAACCAGATTTTAAGTTTTTAATTGTTTTCTTTCTGATATTGTTGGAGTTCAATTGGATTGCTTATGGTTGAGACCAAAGAATGCTAGAGTCATGTTGGGTTAGTTTTAATACTCGCACATGTATGTGAAGATCTTGAATTGGTTATTGTTTAAGTGATGATTAAAGTATAGTGTCAAAGTAAGATCAGGAAGAATATAAGAATAAGACAGTAAAATAGTGACATCTCTCCTAGTAGAGAGTGGAAAGACTAGGGGGTGTTACAAGATGGTATCAGAGCAAGATAAGTAAGAAATAAAGAATAAGACAGTAAAGTAGTGACATCTCCCCTAGTAGGGAGTGGAAAGACTAGGGGGTGTTACAAGATGGTATCAGAGCGGGTTCCGCCCTTCCGTCACACACACATCGAGCATCAGTTCTGTCACCTCCAAGTAAGCAAGTATTTATCTGTTTTATTTACTTTATGAGTAGTAAGGAAATAGTGATAATAGTCTAATAGTGGAATAATGCAAAGGGAGGTTCAGCCAGTAAGCAGCCTACGTATCCTACATATATTAAGTGTGAGAGGAAGCATCCAGAAGTTTGCTGCCAGGGCGTGAGCGGGTATTATATATGTGGTGTCAAGGGACACTTCGCCAAACAGTGCCCCACCAAGACTAATCTACCTCCGCCATAGTCTACTTAGTATTGAGGTATACCAGCTCAGCTACATCAGATGCAGGGAGCACTGGAAGGTCCTTACATCAGCCAAGGAAGATTGGAGGTCCCATTAGTTACACCTAATGTCCGAATCTTCTCCCTCACCAAGGAAGAGGTAGCAAATGCTTCTACGGTAGTCACAGGTCAGATACCTATCCTTAGTCAGTATGCTATAGTACTGTTTGATACTGGGGCAACCCATTCTTTCATGTCTATGACATTTGCTAAGAAGCTAGATATAACTCTGGATATCTTAGATATTCAGTTTTTAACGACCCTATCTTCGGGTGAAATAATGACATCTACACACTGGTTGCGTGCCATGCCGGTTAGAATTTCAGACAGAGAGCTTTATAATGATCTGATCTTGTTGGACATGCATGACTATGATGTCATCTTTGGAATGGACTTTCTGAGTAAGTATGGTGCTTCCATTGAGTGTCGTAAGCGAAGAGTAGTATTCCAACCCGAGACCGAGGCCAAATTTGAGTTTATTGGAGAACCAAGGAAGAAGACTAAGAAATTATTGTCTGCCATGGAAGCTCAGAAGATGCTAGCTAGTGGATGCACTGGGTATTTAGCACATATAGTTGATACTAAGCAAGAAAGAAGCCAAAAGCTGGAAGAAGTCTCAATCGTATGTGACTACCCGGAAGTATTTCTCGACGAGCTACCAAGACTAGCACCTAGAAGGGAAGTTGAGTTTGAGATTGAGCTTATTCCTGGTACCAACCCAATCTCAAAAGCACCCTATCGTATGACTCCAGCTGAATTGAAAGAGCTTCAGAAACAATTACGGGAGTTATTAGACAAGGGATTCATCTGCCCTAGTCATTCCCCGTGGGGAGCTCCAATGTTGTTCGTGAAAAAGAAAGATGGGTCTATGAGGATGTGCATAGACCATCGAGCCTTGAATCAAGTGACGATCAAGAACAAATATCCTTTGCCAAGGATAGAGGATTTATTTGATCAATTGAGGGGAGCCACAGTCTTCTCTAAGATTGACTTGCGTTCCGGTTATCATCAAGTAAGAGTTAGAGAGGATGATATACCGAAAATAGCCTTCCGAATGAGGTATGGACACTATGAGTTCGTGGGCATGCCCTTCGGAGTGACAAATGCACCCACTATGTTTATGAACTTGATGAATAGGGTATTTAAGGAGTTCCTTGATAAGTTTGTGGTCGTCTTCATTGACGACATCCTTATCTTCTCGAGAACCCAGGAGGAACATGCCGAATACTTGAAGACAGTCTTACAGACCCTTCAGCAAAGACAGTTATATGCAAAGTTCTCCAAGTGTGAGTTTTGGCTTGATCAAATGTCATTTCTGGGATATGTTATTTCAAAAGATGGAGTTATGGTACAGCCGACAAAGATAGAAGCGGTCAGTAATTGGGGTCAACCAAAGAATGCCAATGAAGTGAAAAGTTTCCTCAGATTAGCAGGGTACTACCGGAAGTTTGTGGAAAACTTCTCAAGGATAACTTCACCGTTGACGGTTCTTACCAGAAAGAACAAGAAGTTTGAATGGACTGAAGATTGTGAAAAGAGCTTCCTTGAATTAAAGAGGAGACTCACAAGTGCTCCAGTGCTTACCCTTCCAGAAAGTAATGAGGGATTTTACTTGTATAGTGATGCATCCAAGATGGGACTCGGAGCAGTACTTATGCAGAAGGGTAAAGTCATTGCTTATACATCTAGACAACTCAAGGACTACGAAAAGAATTACCCCACTCATGACCTTGAGTTGGCAGCAGTGGTCTTTGCTCTGAAAGTTTAGATACATTACTTATATGGAGTCCAATGCAAGATTTACACAGATCACCAGAGTCTGAAGTATTTATTCACTCAGAAGGATCTGAATATGCGACGACACAGATGGCTTGAGCTAGTAAAGGACTATGACTGTGAAATCCACTACCATCCTGGAAAGACAAACAAAGTAGCAGACGCGTTGAGTAGAAAATCATGCGCCACTTTGATGTCCCTAGCAACACTATCCCAACCACTGGAGAAAGAGATAATGAATTTTGGGGTTGAGATCATTTCTAGACAGCTCTCCACCTTGACCATAGTACCTACACTGTTTAAGGATATATTAGCGAGACAGGACAAAGATCCTAGCATCCAAAGGATCAAGCAAGAGATCCAAGAAGGAAGGATGAAGGATTCCGTGTCTCTAACAGTGGGGTATTATATTTGGGTGAACGCCTATGTATCCCCAAGGACCCAGACTTAAGAAAGAAGATCCTAGAAGAAGCTTATGGGACCCCATATTTGATGCATCCTGGATCCACCAAGATGTATCAAGATATGAAAGGGAAATTCTGGTGGCTTGGTATGAAGAGGGATGTGGCTAAGTATGTTAGCGCTTGTCTGACATGTCAGAGAGTGAAAGTAGAACACCAAAGACCAGGAGGAGTTCTACAACCTATCCAGATTCCAGAATGGAAGTGGGAGGAACTAGCCATAGATTTCATAGTAGGATTGCCCAAAACAACCAATGACTATGATTCTATTTGAGTAGTTGTCGATAGATTAATAAAGTCTGCTCACTTCATGCCTATCAGAATATCATACTCCATGGAACATTTAGCCCAGTTATACGTCAAGGAAGTGATTAGACTGCATGGAGTACCTAAGACCATTATCTCTGATAGAGACAGTCGCTTCACTTCACACTTCTGGGAGTGTATTCAGACAGCCCTCGACACTAAGCTACGATTCAACACTGTATTTCATCCTCAGACAGATGGGCAAATAGAAAGAGTGAATCAGATTTTGGAGGACATGCTCAGAGCTTGTGCCTTAGATTTTAAAGAAAGCTGGTGCAAATATTTGTGTTTGGCAGAGTTTGCCTATAATAATAGTTATCAAACAACAATTGGAATGACACCTTATGAAGTCTTGTATGGAAGGAGATGCAGATCACCTATCTGTTGGTATGAGGGTGGCAAGAAGAAAGAAATGGGACTCAAGACTGATTTTATAGATGACGTCACCAAAGCTATAAAGAACATACGCCAAAGGATAGAGACTGCCCAGAGTCGGCAGAAGAGTTACATCAATGTTCGACGCAGACCCCTAGAGTTCCAAGTCGAGGATTCGGTGTTCATTAAGGTAGCTCCTATGAAAGGGGTAATGAGGTTTGGGAAGAAAGGCAAGTTAAGTCCTAGATATGTAGGTCCTTACCTGATCACCAAAAGAGTTGGTAAAGTAGCTTACGAGCTAGAACTACCACAGGAGATGTCAGCTATCCACAATGTATTTCATGTTTCAATGCTTAAGAAGCACGTCCCAGATACAAACCAAGTGATTGAGCCACAGACGGTACAAATTCAGACAGATTTAAGTTATGAAAGTCGACCTATTCAGATAATAGATCAAGCAGTCAAGAAACTAAGAAATAAAGATGTCATGCCCCGAGAGCATGCTGAACCGAAAATCAAACCGACAGCACCTCCCCTGTACGTGGCAACATTTCGGGTTAATACAAGGCCCGTAGGCCCACAATAACAACAATATATATGTATGAAAACAAAAACTACACAAGACAGCGGAAACATACTACAACAATAGGATATCAATCCCACACATGCATACCGGTATGACTAACACACCACAATACGAAATCTCGACAAAATCTGAATATGCAACATATACATCACGAAAACTCCAAAATATAATGCATAACGGACCGCAGGCCCAAAAAAAAATACGGGAGCCTCGTGAGATGAGATGACGTCAGCCGGCGGTGCTCCAAGATGTCACGAAGTCTTCTACCTGTTACCTGGGCGACAGAAAACCCAGGGTCCGCGGGGGTGGTGAGTAAAACTCAGCAGGTAATAGAAAGCATGTATATATGTCATATCACATGTATTTTCAATAACCTAATCTAGAGGTGCAACAGGTATATCAGCATAGTATATAAATACAAGCATATACCGTCTAACTGAAATGAATAACATAAAATGCAGACATACCTGAAGTCTGCTATGCTACTCTGATCCAACCTGAATATATATCCAACATATATATAACAGGAAGAGTAATACCAACACATAATCTACTCATGCTACAGGTCAAGGTATCTATGGTCCATCCGACACATACCAATATCCGACACAACTGTATAACATATGCAAGAAACATGCATGAATATGATGTCCACCCAAATGCAGCAAACATAGTACAAACAAATGCAACATCACAATAATCATATATATATAGACTATATCCATATATATATTAATCTCAACCATCCATATATATATATATATATATATACATGCATATATGTATATATATATGGTAATATGCAAAGCGCCATCAGATACGGATCGGCATGCATGCATGGTCTCGGCTCACTAAAGCTCACCCTAAAGCTACCACGACCCCAGTGTGGTCTCGGTGGCTCGAGCATGACAACTGTCCTAACTTAACACCAACCACTACTCTCGAGTGGCCGAGTGGGCAGTATGATCGAGTAGCATATAAGCGTAAAGAGCAAGCTACACGATGGGGGTCCTTGCTATTGGTCACTCCGACAGTCACTACCCATGAGTGGTCGAGTACCACACACGCAGGACTACGGCACGCAAATCCAACTACCACCGTCTATAGTGGTAGAGTGCGGCACCACAATGCTCTGCCCTCCCACGGGTGACTCCTCCTATGAGTAACCGTGGAGGCAGGATGACTGGCGACCCTCTCAACCACAAGGGAGACCTCGTCGCCGCGTATGTAAATGCATGAATGCAATGTCTCACATACAGACATCCATCATAGACTCTCTATCCTATAGAGAGTCATACCAATCTACTCGACGCACTCTCTATCCTGTAGAGAGTCGTACTCAACTGATCATAATACTCTCTATCCTGTAGAGAGTCATACCAATCTACTCGACGCACTCTCTATCCTGTAGAGAGTCGTACTCAACTGATCATAATACTCTCTATCCTGTAGAGAGTCATACCAATCTACTCGACGCACTCTCTCATACTCATCTGATTATAACAAGCTAGGACCACCGGTCCATAGCGATACCCTAAGTATCATTCCTCTGACCCTTTTACACAACACATGTTCGGTGGTAACATACAACCTAAGGGTACTAGAACTAACCCTAGGTTAAAGTCCTTATCTACCTACGGATGACCTTTTTGCCCAATGTACAATCAGGTTGTCATCCAGACTTTACCATTTGCACTTAACTTAAACAAATTCTAAGTTACTTGCATCACCTATATGTATAACTCCTAATCATGATAAAATAAACATGATATCAGCAATAGAGTTAATAGACAACGGTAAAAGATCAAGCATACGATAAAAAGAACAGGGTCAAGGTAATATGAACACCTAACATGCTCATATCAATGACTAAATCTGAATGAAGTACAACTACCCGTACCAGGTAGGAAATTACCCACCTGCTATGTAGACTGTCGATAGTCTTCACGTCCATGAACCCATCTTGAATCAAGGTCCCGAAATCAACATCCTGCAACGAAACATATACGATCCAATCATACTGTCAATTCTAATATTAGGATCAAATCCTAATCCCTCATAAATTTTATATCTAGATCAACTAACTAAATAGTTTCTTCCATTAACTCTTAATCACAGTACCAACTATCCATTTAATCATAGTTAATCGAGCTAACTAAATAACATCTCAATCTACAGTTAAAGTAACAATTCATAGCATTTACCTAGTTCCAAATCCAGGATAAGAGCTTCTTGATCCAAGGTAGAAAATCAGTTTTGTACCATCCAATCCATAACTACACATAGCCAACCTACAACATCCAGCCCATCCACAAACAATTTAATATACCATCCCACCATAACAAAACAAGATCTAATTGCAATAATCATAGACCATCCCAATCTACTTACCAAGAATCCAAGATGGCAGCTGGGTGAAAAGGTATAAGCCACCAAATGGCCAATTCACAACTCCCACGATAGTACATAAAGCGTCACCACCGAACTCCTCCAATTTAATAACACCCATCTCCTTTACCAACTTGTTGGCAACTCAATTGGGTACGCTGCGGAGGAAATGAGGACAGAGGTAGTGTTAGGAATATTGGAACGGCTAGAGGGGGGGTGAATAGCATTTCGCCCAATCATGGATGGAATTTGATCTCGTTCGTGTCTACAATTTCGTTAGCGCAGCGGAATATATATAATGATAAAAGCAATAACGAAATGGACACAACACAAGTCACAACAAGAGCATATAACGTGGTTCGGAACCGAACCGGTTCCTACTCCACGGATTGGGTTCGTACGAACCCTAGCGATGCCACAAACACCACTAACCAATAAAACTCCTTCTTGACACAAGTCAAGGGTGGAGAAACCCCTTACAAGTAATCTTACAACAATAAGATACAAATACAAGCAATTACAATAATGAATATGAAATACAAGTAAAGAAAAGACTTTACAACACTTGTTTTGATTGCTTGAATGCTTGGTTGCTTGCTTGCACTTGGAGACCTGATTTGCACCAACAAATCGCCCCAATAGCCCTCAAGAACCGATTTCTTTTTCCTCTATCACGAGCTCCATATATAGCTTCAACCTGTGCTGGAAAAAGTATATCAGTCGACTGATCGGGACCATCAGTCGACTGATGCCACTGTTGTCGTGAGACAACGGTTAGTTCCACGTTGGATAAGTCCAACAGAACTACCATCAGTCGACTGATTGTGACCATCAGTCGACTGATGGAGTCCTCACTCGACCAGTCGAGTCTCGACTCCGATGCGTGGTCGATTCTCGAGCACCGGTCCGATCACCGCGATCACGATTGCTCGAGCCATCGATCGGCGCGACCTATGGCAAGATCGCTAGGCTAAACATAACCGCGATCGAACCCTAGTTGACTCGGTCGGTCGGCTTGCCACATGGCACGGTCGACCGCACACCTCAAACATGAGGTTTTAACTCAAGTATGGTTCCCCCCATACTTGCTAGACCACCCTTAGCCTAGACCTAAGCCTTCTAGTCACCTCCATCAGCCTCACGCCTCTCGGATCTCTCCAAGTCATCCATGACTTGTTCATCCATCGCGCTAGCCTTCAGGTGCTTCCGTCGGCTATGTCACGCTAACGGTGTCTACACCGCCAAGGCACATTGGACTTACGCCGCCAAGACTCCGCTTGGACTTTACGCCACCAACCATTGGACTTATGCTGCCAAGACTACCGCTTGGACTTTACGCCGCCAATATTAATCCCCTTGGACTTCAAATGCCAACCCATGTTGCACTACAACAAAAATGACAAAAGACAACACCACAAAGACAACGGTTTTAGGAGAAACCGTTGTCTTTTTGTTAAAAGACAATGGTTTTTGACAAAGCGGTGTCTTTGGCGCCATAACACAAAAGCGGTTTCTGATGTCAGATTGATCCGTTGGCTGAGCATATTTTTTTAAATCAACAACACATTTTACAACGGTTTTAATCTGTTGTCTTTAAGATTTTTTATCTTAATAGATTGAGACAGCATCTGCAATCAAGTCGATGAGGATTTTTTTGTTGTCGTTGTGATAATATTACAACGGTTTTAAACCGTTGTCAATAAAATTTTAAAAGTTTATAATACTATTAATACTATTTTATTATTATAAAACAACGGTGAAATTCTTTTTTTAATTATTAATACTATTTTTTTTTAAATTATTGGAAATAAGTTTTTTTTAAAAAAATATTATAAATATATACGTTTACAATAATATATTTAAAAGTTTATATATATTTTTTAAACAATATATTACAATAATATATTTTTTAAAGTTGTTATATATATTTAAAAATTTGTTAGGTTAAATAAATTATATTTGTATGATTATAAAAAATAAAATTTTTAAAATTTAAACACATTTGCTATTAGTATTAAATAATTTATTATTTTTAATATGAAAATAATTATTTTAAAAAAATTTAAAGAACGCATTTGTTATTAGTATTTTTATTAATTATATTACTAATTAATAATCATATATATTTAAAATTGATGTAATTTTATTTAAGTGTGATGCGTTTCTGTATCGCCGTCATTTTTTCTCCTCACGAAACCTTAGCCACCGAAACCTAGGTTTTTTCTCCTGCTCATCGCTCGTCTACCGCCCCTCACAGCCTAATCGCCAGATGCGGTCTTGCCCAAGGAGTCTCCAGGCGTCATCCTTCTCTAGAATCCATCGTCACATGTCGATCTCCATCGCGACCTCGACCCTCTCCGTCGCAATGTCCCCCTCTTCATCGACGCCGGCATCGTCCCTGCTCTCCTAGCTTCAATCGGGGACATGATGGTGAGCGAGCGAGCCCTTGCGGTGCTCTCCAACCTGGTCGCCTACAGCGAGGGGCGCCGTGCTGTGAGCCGCTCCGCCGACACCTTCGCCATCCTCGTCGACGTCCTCGGTTGGTGCGACGCTGCTGCGTGCCAGGAGAGCGCGGTGTACGTGCTGATGGTGATGGCTCATAAAGGGCCCAGCGATCGGGCCGCCATGGTTGACGCCGGCGTCGTCTCTGCCCTCTTGGAGCTCACTCTGTTGGGCACTCCGCTCTCCCAGAAGCGCGCCTCCCGTCTCTTGGAGATCCTAACGAGCCGCAAAGGGAAAGGCGTGCCGGGCGCCATTTCGAGTTCCGCCATGTCGGCCGTGTCAGCGCCACTGTGCAGACCTGCAGCGCCGGCGGCAGAAGGGATGAGTCAGGCGAGAAAGACCGTAAAGGAATTGGTGCAGCAGAGCCTGCAGAGCAACATGCAAAGGATCGTCCGACGAGCGAACTTGGCGCAGGACTTCGCGCCGTCGGACCTCTTTAAAAAGCTCACTGCCACCTCCACGTCCAAAAGCCTGCCTTTCTAAAACGATGATGAGAAGGTAATCGAGATGACCATGGAATTACAGTATCTTCTCTTTTCATCGCTTTCTCTAATTGAGAAAAAAAAAAGTCAATTTTTAGAACAATTTCCCCGCTTTCAATTCTTCTTGCACTTTCAAAATTGCATCTTTTGATGCACGTTTCAGAGGTCGATGAAAAGCAACAATCCTCTTCTTGTCGGAAAAAAAAACATTTAAGATTTAACAAGAGGTCAATGAAAGGGAATAATCTTCAGACTTCAAATAAAGAAACAGAGTAGATAAGGTTGGTCTTCAAAAAATTCTCTCTGCTAACTGGAAGCATCGTCACATGTCGATCTCCATCGCGCCTTCTTCCCAGACATCTTGCGGTAACAACAACTCCTCCCTTACTGTATAGATTTTGCTCCAGTCACGCGCACGCTGTCGTTCCAACAACGGTTTGGGTCTGACGGTCGTAGGAAACCCTTCACTAAGCAGCCTTCCCAGTTCACATCGCGCCAATGCCTTAAAGCCCTCTCGATGGCATCAAACCAGTCACCGCTGCTACCGACAATGGCAGGAGACAAGACGCTGGGTCTCTCGATTTGAAGCGGTTTAGGGCCTCTGTCCATTTCCGACTCATTGGCTCACTTGAGGGAGCACGTTTCGTGTTGCATACCAGGTTGGGATTGTGATTTATCTGTTTTTTATCTTAATTTGCTATTGGTTGTTTTGATTCCTTTATTCTCTTGCTATATGCTTTGATGAAACTACATTCATCAGCAGTATGAGCACTGGCAATAGTGCATCCCAGCAACAAATATGACTTTCTATAGTTGTTTGATGTTGTAATTATCTCTTACTTGGAAATTTTTAGATAAATATAGAACTCTATCAGTGGATGTTTATTATGGCATGAGCAACAATAGTTTAGAGTCTCAGAATGATATTTTTTTTTATTATTTCATTAAGAGTAATTTATTTGACTTGGTATTTCAAAGATACGACAAGCCCATTGTTGAAACATGATTCTTTTAGTCAACACTAATTATTGGGAACATGATCGATATTGTTTATATTTATTTCTTGTTTGATTTAAGGTGATTACAACATTTGTAAGGTTTACCTCATTATAGAGTTAAATGGACAGATAAATTTCGTCGTGCCAAAATCAAATAGTTGGGGCTTACATAGTTTTTGCTCCCTTCAATTAGCTCCAGGTAATAGTTTAACTGGGTAGATTGTGTCTAATCAAACAGTATCAAGACAGAGAGTCATTAGTTTGTTTGACATGCTGGCTACTAAAATAATAGAAAGGTTACGGATTGATAGGGAGCCATTAATTAGTCCAAGGAAATATTAGAAGTTTGGTGAGTTAGCTATCTTAGAATCACTAGACTAGACACCTCATTGTTATTGTGATAAATCAAATTTAAAAGAACCCACGTCTTGACTATTGCATATCAATCTTCAAAGTTAATGCATTTGTAAAAGTTGAGGTTTTACAATAAATTCGAACTAACTTGTGGGGACAAGAATGCATGTGGAAAATATCTTTGTTGATTAATAATACAAAGAAGGGTAGAAGACTACCTAGATCATCCTATTAGGAATAATCCCCCTTCCTTAACGTTAAACATCTCCATAGTAAATTATGATCCCTATAAGTTCACTAAATCGATCATAAATATTTAGTTGTTTTATTTTTAATCAGGTTATTTTATTGGTATTATAACTGCTCTTAACTTTCTTGGCATCATATAAAGCACATGCTATTTGTTAGCATTTATTTCCATTGAGTTTCATAACTATTGGTATTTTTTATGATTACCAAATATATACAACACCTTGTAGTTTATTTTGAACACTTCCATATTAGCTGATTATGTCTATATTTGTGTATGTTCATTTCATAGTCATAATGGAAAATATTTTTATGCATTCCGGCAGATATAAAAGTTATATTGATGCTGAAATCCAGCAAAGAGCTATTAAATATTTTGCACTTTGTAGGAAAGGGAAAGCTTTAGTGTATATATTTCTAAAATGGTAGGTAGATTTTTGGGTGCTATTTATATTGGTTATATTCAGTTAGATGATTTTGAAACATGTTTACGTTACCATCATTTTCAAATTGTATTTTATAAATTTTTTACATCCTACATATATTAAAAGTGCTTAATATGTTAATTTCTCATTGTGCTTTACCTCCGAGTGATGCAATAGTTTGAACTATGATTGCGTGATTGATATTTTATCTAGGTCTTTCATAATGTTTTATGGATGATTGCAATATTTTCACTATCTTAGGTCTTTCATCATATAACATATTATTGTTTTTTACTTTTTTGTAATAACCTTGATAGACATATATTTTCTCTTGAAGTTATACTTTGGGATTTGCAAATTGTCGATGCATTCTAAAATGTGCTATTTATATCAAAACCAATTCAGGTAGGGACAAACCCTGACACAAAACAAATATTGCTGCCTTAGTTTACCCTTAATTCTGCTTGCCAATCAAATATATAGTTATCAATGTTTGAATAGAACTAAAATGCATAATGAAAAATTGAAGGTTAAGCTTCGTAATTGAAGCTCTACAGATTTTAGGTTAGAAATCATCTAGAGTTCTTCAATGTCAATGTAAATTGAAGTATTGCTGTTCAACGTATTTGGATTTCATTGTAAGCCCATTCTATAAATATGTTATCATTTCTCATATAGAATCATAATGACCAGTTGACATTATAGTTGAATAAACATATTTAATTGTAAATTATCAACTTGATTCTGACTTGTAAATTCTTGTAATTCTGCATTGGAAACTCATCCAATTAATTTCTTAATATATACCATATTTTAGTAATTATGAATTTAATGATCTCTAATGCATTCACAGGAAGCTCTTTTGAAGAAATTCAAGAATATGGAGGAAGTATCTGAAAAACAATAGGATAGCGATACCATAAAAGATTTGGGCCATTGTAGAAGGTAGTATGTTTTGGTGTTTGTTCAACTATGCGATACTAATGATCAGGGTAGATTTTTGCAAAATTTCAATCTAATTGGCATGTTGATTTTGAAATTTCTTTAAACAAAATTTTAGTGTATTTGGGCATTAGGTTGCTTTTGCTTTGCTCTCTTCAAGACAGCGTAACATGTACCATGGCAACTCAATGTCTTCATGGAATAGGCCAATGGAAATTTTTGGATCTCTTGGACACTCATAAACTTACAGTTCATTTGTTGTTATCAATTAGGAATTTGGATGTCATGGAGTGGAAATCATTGAATCTTCAAATTGAAAAGCAAGGACTATTGTTGATGCATCAGTCAAGGTATTTTGATGTTTTAATGTGCCAGTGTTCCTTCATTATATCTTTTTTTTTGGGAATAGCTTGACTTACATATTGTATCATTTAGATGTTTGTCCAGTTTCAATCAAACTATTTTTTATGTGTGGCCTAGCGATAAGGTTTCCTTTCAAGTTTCTACTAATATCTACACTACAAATAAATTCTTCATCTTCGATTTGTTTCGCATGCAATGTGTTTACTTATTTTTTTTCTTTAATCCATTACATTGTAAAGATGGCCATTTAGATGACTCTGAAGTTTCCACAATTGAAAGGCTTGCAATCGCCATGGACAGATTAAGAGAGATTAAGATTGAGTAGTTAACTAAATTAGGGTGCATTTGAAAGGCTTGCAATCGCCATGGACAATTGAAAGGCTTGCAATCGCCACAATATCAATTTGCCATGTCAATTGGTTTGTTTGAATGCAGTTATTGCACTTTTGGTTCTTTGCAGGATCTATCATATGTTGATTTCAGTTATGCCTGCATCCAGAAAACCAATTTTTCAAGAGCTAATCTCAATAAGGCTAAGTTTGGGGTAGGATTCTTCACTTGTCAACTTGAGATGTAGGTTTTTTTTTCATGAATCCCTGTTACTTTGTGTTAGTTGTACAGTAGTCTTTGTTCATAAGCACTGTAAATTTTTAAGAGATATTTGATTGTGGATATTAGTTCTTATAAAAGCTTTTGTGATTTTTTCTAATCATAGCCAAATTGCTTCACTTTCTTTCAGTTGACGGTATATTTTCTTCTTGATAGGATGCTGAAGCAGGGGGTTCAATCTTCGAAGATGCAAACTTGCGTGAGTAAGACTTTGTCAACAAAACTTCTCTTCTTAAATCCCTTCAAGTGATTTCTACATGCAGAATTTAGTTAACTATTTTCTTGATCATTCATTATAAAGAGACTTGCACCCTAATATCATAGCAATATTATTAGATATATTTAGTTATATTAGATATATTTTCTACAAGTCTTCCCTACGATCAATAGTAATATTAGATATTTTTTCAAATTTTCTTATTGATACCATAGCGTTTAATTACATTTTCATTTTGCAAATTCGTGATATGCAAAGGAAATTGATAAGACGTTGAAGTGGGCTGATTGCATACAAGATTACATATCTGATGATTAGGAGAGATTTCAGTGTACATACATCTTTTGGTTACATTCTATAAGTGTTTTGCTATGCAAATACTTTTGGTGCATATGATGTATAGTTGTTTTGCCATAGTACTTTTTCATATATATCGGTAAAAGTGATCATTTAAAATGTAATGTGACCTTGTATTTTACATTGCTACAAGTGGAGTGTATATATGTGTTTTCTATAATTCTTATTGATGTTGTATGATTTATATTAAAAATGCAACATCTACAATGCTTTATTATGTGTATATATGTAAAACATGAAAAAAAAAACCGTAGTAAATTGAAATCGACAACGGTGAAAAACCGTTGTAGATTTAAGGAAAGACAACCGTGAAAAATCGTTGTTTATTAGAAAAAAGCAAGTAGTAAATCGACGTTATTGAATAGTGGTTTGGTCAAAGACAGCGGTTAAAAACCGTTGTCTTATCTTTGAAAAGACAAGCGGTTTTTCACCGTTGTCTTCGACCAAACCACTTTTCACAACGGTCGATTTACTACTTTTTTTAATGACAACGGTTTTTCACCGTTGTCTTTCCTTAAATCTACAACGATTTTTCACTGTTGTTTCAATCGACCCTTTCACAACTCGATTAACAATGATTTTTGGCTAATAGACAACGGTTTTTCACCGTTGTCTATTCGATTTTTTGGTGTAGTGTTGGACTTTCCATGCCAAGACCATGCTTGGACTTTCCTTGCCAACTCATGTTGGACTTTCCATTTGCCAAGACCCATGCTTGGACTTTCCTTGCCAACACATGTTGAACTTTCCATTTGCCAAGACCCATGCTTGGACTTTTCTTGACAATTATATTGTCATATGTTTTTGTCGAAACATAAAAAACACATCAAAACATCACTCGAGCCAAACTCGAGTCCTGGTCAATCGTGACCTGGGCCGATTGCACCAACAATCTCCCCCTTTTTGATGTTTGACAAAACCAAAACAAATAATTGAGTTAGAATACTAACTCCAATCCTTTACCAATTATCCCAAATTGGTAAATACTCTCCAAATGTTTTCCCCCAAACATTCTCCCCCTTTTTGACTAACAACAAAAAGTTGTTTCCCCAAGAGGGTCAATGTCTCATGTCCCAATGAGATCTTACAATCTCCCCCTTAGTCCAAAAATACTTAGGATGTCTACCATCTTCCTAGTGACAAGTCCAATATCACTCAAGAGAGACAATCCTATTTACTCTCCCAATTTCCAAATTGGGTCTCTCAAAAGTCCCCATCAATTTCCCAATTGATGTCATATTCTCCCAATAACTTCTCCTTTTCAAGGAGAAAAACACATCCATCATTCCAAGATGGATACCTCCCCCTAAAGGCTTGCTCCCCCTTGACCATTGCACCAACAATGTCCTTGGGAAGTCCCTAAGCCAATAAGAACTCTAAACCATCAAAATTAAGGTTAGAAATTCAACATTGAACTTTTCAACACCTTAAAATTGATACAAACCCCAAATACTTCTCCTAATCCATATCCAATTGATTTACTCACTTTATAATGCTTCCCAAAGCATATCCTAAGGTTAGAAGTGATTAGGGACCATAATCAGATGAAATCGGGTTAAACAACCTTGTTTACCCGAAATCGAACTACAAATGAGTGATTCGAAATCGACCGAGGAACCTCCATCACCGATTGCCACCCAGGCGATCGATAATAAAATCCCGATTTTCAGTTATCAGAAATGAGTTTTGAAAAATCATAACTAATTATACGTATATCGAAAAATCACGAAATTTGATACGTATAATACTTATGACTAATACAATGGGTGAAAAATGTTTGAAAATTATTTTACCCATTAAATAGTGAAATTGGTACAAAGTTCAAAACCATTGAAATTTTCAATGTTTTGGCCCTACTTTGTATCAACTTCATCAATGGTGATTGCTATCAAAAGATAGACTTCACCAAGGTTTTTCAAAATGATTTTAAAATGTTTTCAAAATCTTATCTTGGATCATATTCCTTGGGCTCTATGTACGTGACTTGTACACAAGCTCTCTCAATGATCCACAACTAAAATTAGATGAGTTTTAGTTCATCTAGATGCAAAAACTATGCACCTTGATCTTAACTCATATCCTAGCATCTCACATGTATCTAGGGTGTATACATACACATACATGTCAATTAGATGTGAGATGTGGATTTTGTTCTCTCTAAACTAGGGTTTCATGCATTTTCTAAAGCAACTCTACTTGATTCCCTTATAACTGGGACTCCAAGTCATGTCATAGTCCTTAAATCAATTTTAATCAAGTTAATGCATGAATGTATGATCATGGCTTAAATAATAGCATTATTAAAACATGGCCAATGATCATGATGTCATGATATATGATGAAATTTAAGAACGCATGACATCTAAAATAACCCTAAACAATGTCATGACATGGTATATGATAGGATGCAATACAATTCTACAAATATTCATCCATACACACAAGATTTTTAGAAACAAAGATTTCATTTAACTTAAAACTTGTCTTTTACATTCAAAATGGAGATTGACTATGCTCAATCTCACTACAAAAACTGACAACCACAAAAAAAAAAAAATCTAATATCCTCTAATCGTCCGCAGGAGGTGGCGGTGGAGGAGACTGCTGACTCAGGGTCCAGGCCCGCATCATCTCTAGCATATCGAGCTGATGCTGCTCTATGCGGCCCTGGGTCTCCTCCATCCTATCGAGACGCGGCGCTGAAGGAAGCTCGCTCGCCAATAGCTCGATACCTAGAGTCCACCGATCGTTGATAGTCCCGAAATTGGACTCTACCGCCACGACGATCTGATGGACCGCCACGATGTGTCTGCAGATCCGTCATCCTCATCGAAGGTATCCGTGATCCTCGTGGTCCTCTCGCCTCTCTCGGGTACCGAAGGATGCCGCTTTGCGTGCTCGGGTGGTGGTCGTGGCGCTAACTCCATCCGTCTGGGCCGCCATCCGTAGCTTTGCTAACGAAGTTACGAATGATATACAACAGACACCTCCGATAGCGCGCAGAGAGCCCTCGGATGTTGACGCTACGAGTCGAGCCATGCTCGATGATATGACCAAATGGCATATGCACTTTCCTTATGCAGTGGAGGTGAAATGCACAATGCAATAAAACATGTTTAGTGCAAAGTTAATGTCTAACCTATGACGCATGGCATATAGAAGAAAGAGATGGGGAGGCCGAATCTTGGCGGACCAGAGTGACGATGGAAGAAAACACCCAACAATGACCTTGTAAAGGACATTGTCAGTCTGATAACTCAATGATAGGAAATAGATTCGGGTGGTGGACGAGGATGACCAAAGATATGCTCATGCATGGACTCCATAGAGATATGGTCAAAAGGCTCGTAAAGGAAAATCCATGGCAGGTAAAAGATAAAGGTGTCATCCAAGGCCTACACTCGAGAAACTCTGCATGATCGCAGAGTGAACTCTAACTCGCGTTTTGCAACGCGAGTAGTGTAAGTAGGGCCGTCATCCACCTTTTTAAGGTTTTGATAGAATTCCTTAACAAGGTCATCATTAATTGGATGCGTGCATAAGACGATTTTCATTAGATTGTAGTATGCAATTAATTCCATGACATCACTACAATGTCGATTGAAAAAATCTCTATCGATGTACCTAACCAACATAGGTTGGTACAATCGAGATTCACCCTCGGGTGGATCATTCCTACGGGCTCTCCTATTATGAATGCAATGTAATGATATAGCATGCAATGACAATAGTACACGATTAGATAAACCTAAATTGTAATGGAGATGAAAATTAGGGCTCGAAAAAAAAATCGTTACTTAGGCGCCATTTGAATGTGTGGCCGGAGGGAAGACTCAAATGTTGCTGGGGATCGCCGGAAAAGTCGCCGGAGAGCTTCAGATGTCGGAAACCTAATCGGAACACGGAAAAATAAGCCCTAAATCGCGTGAACTAGGGCTCCAAATAGGTGGAAAATGGAAGAGGAGAAACTCGTCTATCAAACCTAACACTTGGGAGGTTGGCACGGCCGGAAGAGTTGGTCGGAGAGGGAGACGATGATCGGAGAAGGAAGGGAGAAGAAGAAGCTCGTCGCGTGAAGACGCCGAACCCTAGCGGTTCGGCGTTATAAATGATTGATCGATGTGGAGCATCATCGATCGTGACGGATTTATTACCGAGCCAGCCGATCGATCCGGCTCGGCAATCGATCAACCTTCGTAACGCGGTTACGAGCATCACGATCCGATGTGATGTGCACATCACTCGACTGCTCGTCGAGCACTCGACAGATGGCCTTCGACCTCGGTGAACAGTACCATCAATCGACTGATGTCCTCATCAGTCGACTGATGTTCAATCAGTCGAGTCATGAAGCTAGCACTCGACTGATGGCCGTATCGTGACAGTATTGCTCTGATGTTATCACCGATCGATAATCAGATTGGGCCGATCGATATCGATTTCAGATTCAAAATCAAGATCTCGATTTCATCATCTTAATTATTTCATTTTATCACGTTAGATCTTGTATATCGAATGTATTGATGTTATACTTTTATTCATGTATTTGTTAATGTATTTTAATGTTTTATTTCATTTTTGCAAATATTAACATTCAATGATTTCCGAAACCTAACATCTCACCCTTTCTAAGTGTTAAAATACACAATCAAGGTAAAAGACTTGTTTTGTGAGATGTAATCTATCCTAGACATTCCTTCCATGCAAACATATGGTAAAACATATGAAGCATGGTGAGTACAAGACATCAAGTTGTGTGGCACTTGAGTATCACTCTAGATGTTACCTTTACATCTTAACCACACATCTCTTGATACATGACCTTCCAAAGTGTGCCAATAATCAAAGTTACACACTATGACCTCTAAATCTAGATCGTGTCAATTTTATTGATTTTCATGTTTTCAAGATATATATTGACACAACCTAAAATTCTTTGAAATTAAGGCTCAAAGATATTTCCAAGGTAACCATAACCTTGAAAGTAACCTAAAGTGCCACCTTTATCATGGTTGGGTTAACTACCCATCCAATCAAGGTTGGCACACCCTAAACCCATCTTAGCGTGAATCAATCACGCTCTTAGGAACCCAAAATCGATTTGAGCTCCTAGGGTTAATTAGGTATTCCTTAGGGATAACCTCCCTAGATACCTTCCTAATGACCCTCCTAGGCTTATTAGCCTTGGTCATTTTGGTCTTGCCTAGGTTAACCTTAGGGATTGCCTCCCTAACAACCTTATTAGTGGTCATCCTAGGTTTCTTCGAAACCTTGGCCATTAGGTACAAACCTTGGTCAACTCTAGGAATGACTTCCCCATTGACCTTGGTCTTCCTAGACCTAGTTAGTGTCCCATAGTCAAACGGAACACTATGGTAAGTCACCTTGGACTTAGGTTTGTGACCCAAACCATTCTTTTCCTTGGTTGACTTTTGACTCTTAGGTCCTAGATGTTGATTTTGACTTCTTGACCTAAGAGTTTGACAATTTGACCCTTGAAATTGATTTTGTATTTTGTTTAGGGTCTTTTCCAATTTCTCAAGCCTTGACCTCAAGGCTTGGTTCTCTAATTCTAATTGCCCAATTTTAGAATTTTTATTTAAATCTTGGGCATTGGACTTTCTTGGCAAATGCCTAGTCCATTTTGGATTAAAACCTAGATGTTCTTGTATTTTCTTAATAGATTCCCTAGGTATTGTTTTTCTAGGGACATTAGTCCCAAATTTCTCCTTATTCTTAAGGTGAACATTCTTAGCTCCTAAACAAATATGTTTGTTATTTCTAGCATGTTCTTTATGATACATAACAAAATTGCTAAAATTAGTTCTAGCATGATTTTTAATATTTAAATTAGACGGAGCATTATTTAAATATACCTTAGGGTTTGCCTTAGTGGCTCCCCCTACTTGTGATGCTCCCCTTTGCCCCTTCTTCTTCTTCTTTGGGCATTGACTCCGGTAATGACCCGGTAGTCGGCATTTGAAGCAAATGACATGCTCCTTGCTCTTTTGTCTTGGAGAACCGGCGTCCGTTGACTTTTGTTGACTTTTAGGCGCCGGAGGAGCTTTCTTGATCCTCTTTGGGCATTTGCTCTTGTAATGCCCATACTCCCTACACTCAAAGCACATAATATGATTTTTATTTGAAAGTAAAGTGTTTAAGTTACCTAAGGTGGTGGTAGGTGCCGGAGTTGAATTTTGAGCTTCTTCATCTTGATCGGATGTTGAAAGCTCTTCTTGAGGTTGCTCCGGTGTAGAGGATAGTCTCTCCTCCTCAATCCTAGGAGTAGGTGCTTCTTCCACCTCTTCTACTTCTTCTTTCTCCGATTCGGAAGTTGACTCCATCTCAACTTCCGATTCCTCACTTTCACTTGAGGATGAACTCTCCTCATGGAATCTTGCCAATTTTCTCCATAGCTCCTTGGCATACATGTAATCCCCTAGCTTGCACAAAACATCATTAGGGATTAAATCTTCCAAAAGTTTCGTTACCTTAACTTCGGTCTTGAGCTTTTGGCGTTGCTCTTGGGTCCACTTTTTCAATTTTAGGACATTCCCCTTCTTATCCCTAGGGGGTTCAAGGCCTTCAATGAGGATGAACCAATCCTCTATGTTCATCATCAAGAATGTTTCCATTCTTGCTCTCCATGCCGGAAAATCTTCTGGATCATATGGAGGTGGGGTGTTGATTTCTCATCCAAGCTTGTCTTGGAATTCCATCTTCACCCTCTAGCCTTTTGCCTTAGCTCCCGGTTGTTAATCCGTAGAAGAGCCCCGGGCTCTGATACCACTTGTTAGGAATATTGGAACGGCTAGAGGGGGGGTGAATAGCGTTTCGCCCGATCGTGGATGGAATTCGATCTCGTTCGTGTCTACAATTTCGTTAGCGCAGCGGAATATATATAATGATAAAAGCAATAACGAAATGGACACAACACAAGTCACAACAAGAGCATATAACGTGGTTCGAAATCGAACCGGTTCCTACTCCACGGATTGGGTTCGTACGAACCCTAGCGATGCCACAAACACCACTAACCAATAAAACTCCTTCTTGACACAAGTCAAGGGTGGAGAAACCCCTTACAAGTAATCTTACAACAATAAGATACAAATACAAGCAATTACAATAATGAATATGAAATACAAGTAAAGAAAAGACTTTACAACACTTGTTTTGATTGCTTGAATGCTTGGTTGCTTGCTTGCACTTGGAGACCTGATTTGCACCAACAAATCGCCCCAATAGCCCTCAAGAACCGATTTTTTTTCCTTCATCACGAGCTCCATATATAGCTTCAACCTGTGCTGGAAAAAGTCTATCAGTTGACTGATGCCACTGTTGTCGTGAGACAACGGCTAGTTCCACGTTGGATAAGTCCAACGGAACTACCATCAGTCGACTGATTGTGACCATCAGTCGACTGATGGAGTCCTCACTCGACCAGTCGAGTCTCGACTCTATTCTCGCGGAATTCTCGAGCACCACTCGATCGATCACACGATTAGTCGATCGCTCGAGCCATCGATCATCCAACCTATGGCAGTCGACTGCTAGGCCATAACCCGCAGTCAAACTCTAGTTGACTCGGTCCAGTCGACTGCCACATGACACCAGTCGACTGGCACACCTCAAACATGAGGTTTTAACTCAAGTATGGTTCCCCCCATACTTGCTAGACAACCCTTAGCCTAGACCTAAGCCTTTTAGCGACCTCCATCAGCCTCACGCCTCTCGGATCCCTCCAAGTCATCCATGACTTGTTCATCCATCGCGCTAGCCTTCAGGTGCTTCCGTCGGCTATGTCACGCTAACGGTGTCTACACCGCCAAGGCACATTGGACTTACGCCGCCAAGACTCCGCTTGGACTTTACGCCGCCAACCATTGGACTTATGCTGCCAAGACTACCGCTTGGACTTTACGCCGCCAATATTAATCCCCTTGGACTTCAAGTGTCAACCCATGTTGGACTTTCCATGCCAAGACCATGCTTGGACTTTCCTTGCCAACTCATGTTGGACTTTCCATTTGCCAAGACCCATGCTTGAACTTTCCTTGCCAACACATGTTGGACTTTCCATTTGCCAAGACCCATGCTTGGACTTTTCTTGACAATTATATTGTCATATGTTTTTGTCGAAACATCAAAACACATCAAAACATCACTCGAGCCAAACTCGAGTCCTGGTCAATCGTGACCTGGGCCGATTGCACCAACAGGTAGATCTGAGCTTCCCAGCCGATTCGAGCAACAACAGAAGTTGATCTTGGCAAGAAGGAAAAGACGGTGATCGGTACAATGCTCCATCAAGAGGGCAGCAGCTTCGGCGAGGCCAAGATCTCGACGATCACAAGGACGGCTGCTGCAGAGATCGCGATCACAAGTGAGAACCTCCGACAACTTGCTTGGAGGAAGAACAGTTGCATCACTTGCAGAAGGTGACACCAAATCGAGCTTGTTAACATAGCTGATGAAGTGAAAAATAAATCACAGCTCACCGGTCGTTGGACTCCACCGGCAGCCACCCTCTCGTCTCCCCTCTTGTTCAATCTGCCGGAAAAACCACTAACTCCGACGACCAACGGCAAAGCAAACCCCCAAATCCACCTGTTCGCCGAAAATCCCGTTGCCCTAACATCACTCCGGTGACAATCGGTAGAGAAAATACCCAAATCGACTTCGGCAAGACAGCCTCTCACAGCAAGACCCCTTCTCTCACGGCTGTCCATGGCACCATCAAGGCTTCACGCCGCCGCCGCGAGGAAAAAGGAGCGACGACGATGGGGATCAAGAGGCGCCGAGGAGAAAGGCGGTGATGGAGGCGCTGACGACGGGCGCAGCGATTACTCCGCCGGGCGCACGACGAGGGAGAGGCGACGATGGAGGCGCGGTGACGGGGCGCAGTGACTGCTGGCCGGCGCGCGAGGGAGAGACGGCGATGGAGGTGAAAGGAATCGCGAGGCAGGATCGGGAGGGGAAAAAGGAACGGCGCAATTGGGAAAAATAAGGAAAATGGAAAAATATAAAGGCTTTTTAATTAAACCCATAAATTCATAGCAGATAGTCTAAACAGGCTTTACAAAAGCCTATCCGCTTTATCCCCATAAAATGTCCATAAGATCTCCGTTTAAATCCAGAAAAATTTCTAAAAATTCCTGAAAAATTCCACAAGATATTTTATCAATTACCGAGGAATATTTTTATTTTATTTTTATTTTTTTTTCTCCGATATTTTACATTCTCCCCCACTTATAAAAATTTGGTCCCCAAATTTCGTACTAACATGCAAAAATTTTACTTCAAGCAAGTTTCCGAAAGGACCACATACATTCTTCAAGTGACCAGATGAGACTATCGAGCTCGGATAGTATCTTCCAGCTCCCACATAGCCTCCTCATCGGTATGATGCTGTCATCCAACCTTTACGAGTCGGATGATTTTCGTCCCACTACTATCGCTCCTTGCGACCAAGAATTCGCACTGCAATTTCCTTATAGGTCGCATTCGGCTGAAGTGGAATCGGTACCTCCTTCAGATTATGCTCAACATGCAACACGTATTTCCTCAGTATAACAACAGGAAATACGTTGTGAGCACCCGCAAGTGTCGGAGGTAAAGCCAACCGATAAGCTACACCTCCATAATCCACGAAACAGGATCTCAAAAGATTCTCCAATGTCTGAATGGTACTCTCAGACAGTTCATCAGTCCGCGGATGAAATGTTGCACTAAGCCGAAGCTCTGTGCCCATAGTCTGATGCAGACTCTCCCAAAATCGCAAGGTAAATCGTGGGTCTCTATCAGATATAGCACTCAAAAGTACTCTGTGCAGTCTGATAATCTTTCGGCACAACTTTGTCGGACGATCCAACGAGTACGACCCACAAATAGGAAGGAAATGAGCTGATTCGGTTAGTCGATCCACGATCACCCAAATCACATCATGTCTTTTACGGGTTCTAGGCAACCTCGTAACGAAATCAATAGTGATATGCTCCCACTTCCATTCCGAAATTTGGAATTTTCTAGAGCAATCCAGCAAATTTCTGATGTTCAGCCTTCACCTACTGGCATACTAAACATTGAGCAGCAAAATCTGTCATATCTCTTTTTATACCATTCTACCAGTATAAGCATTTCAATCTCTCGGTACATCTGAGTACCTCAAGGTATATAACCCATCTCGAATGATGTGCTTTCTGTAGCAACTCTTTCTTAAATACCGCAACTCCGGAACCCACTATCCTTATCAGAGACGGGGAAAATTATCTTCTCGAAAGAGAAGTCCATCTGTCGTCCAAAAATTCCACTCCACCACGCATTCTGTAAGTGCATGGGAGGCTATAGTGATCAACTCTCGCAAATTACAACTATTCGCGTTCCAACAACTCCATTGTAGCTACCTAGTAGCTTGTTAAATTCAATGAGCACTTCTGCTCCATACATCCACAAATCCAGAAAATAACTACCAAAGTCCCATCATGTATATGACAGACTATCTCGTAGTTTTTTTTTAACTGACGTAGGCATAAGATATGCCTCATTCAACTGCATCGGAATCGTTCCGATCCCTAAAACGACGCATCTGCGTACAACATCCTTTTATCCACTCCGGAAGGATTAACTAATACTCATGTAAAAGTTAATCACCGTCTAGGTCTTGTAAATTGGTTTCACCAGCTTTCGACTAAATGATTTACATCATCACCTTTGTCAAACAAGTCCGTGGTATAGTAATGTCAACCATTCTATCCACATCTACGGAATTAACCAACACATACAAGGAAAACCACCATCTACGGTGGTCGAGTGTGCAACTCCAACTACCACAATCAACAGTGGTCAAGTTACGCAACTCCAACAACTACAAAAGGATCCAATCGTGTTTAAGATACACGATTCTCAAATCCAGGGAAGACTAAATCGTTAATTAGTCAACCATCTTAATCAAAACTCATAAAATTCATACTAAGTATGAAATTGTCATCTCTACACACCTGCATCCCCTTTACTCTGCGCTGATGATATATATTAATCATCACAACGACAATGATAATTGTATGACACTATGTCACTACAATGTCAACACTCCAGTCGTAAACCAACCCTAGAGTATACACAGGTGTCTTCGGCTGATCTCAATAGATCATCTATCCACAACGAAGGATATTCATTTAAAACAACTACTGTATTCATCATTGATAATCGATGCATAATTTCAAAGATTTTTCCCTCTTTTATCAAAGAGTTCCGGATCTTCTTAAGGAGAAATACTGGGATAGATAAATATCCTCTCCAACATCTCCTATAATCACATCTTATATTCTTCCAATTCTCATAGTGTTTAATAACACTTATACCAGTCAAATTATCACTCGGTATGGGATCTTCGATACCGAAACTATTTCTGCAATCATTTCGATCACCTACTCCACTTGCCTATGCAGCAGCAAGCCTTGGAGTTCATCCGAAATTACATCCGAAGGCTCTCAGATTATACGCACATCCGAGAGACATATCGTACCATACTTCTAACAATTTGACCATCCGTAAGGATATGTCTACAGTAAAAGTATGTCTATCAAAGTCTAAGGGTATCCCTTGACTTCTTAATTATTGATCCACATCTCACCAGACGGTAGAGATACCACCGACCCACAAGTCAATGTAAAGGACTCTTCGAATCCAACTAAGAATGTTCTAGACAAAGATACCTGTAAACTACAAGTATCTCTCAATATATTAATCCAGAGGGTAAAAACTAGCGTAATATCCTGAACGATGAAATATCTGTCGATCCGATCCCAAAGGCTTCATGCAGGTCTCGGCCTTTCTCCGAAGAGAATAAGATCAGATCCAACAGTCTGCGACAAAACAGTTGCATTTCTCCGATGAATGATCCAAGGATTTTTCCCAGATCATCTGATCCATCCCTAAATCCTACGAGCTACAACTGTAGAATACCGAATAGATACGACCTTCGTCGTATATTCTCTCTTCTGCACTAAGCAAAACACATCTGGAGGTAATTGTTGTTGTTGTAAATGCCTTGCGAGTCTTCTACAATGTCTTCTGCGATCTTTATACATCTTTGATCTCTCAAGGGAGTATCAAGGAACTCCAACCACGCCTGAGGTAGTAGGTTGTTGTTGTTGAAATAACCCAATCTTCTGTGCTAATCTCTGCTGTCGAGATGGTGCATCATCCTCCCGGAACACCATTGGTAGTCTTCAACTGAGTCTTCAAAGTACACCTCCTCCACTGTACTGGTTGCTCACAATAGCAACAGCTGAACTGATCCAACGGATAATCTAACTTCGCATGTCTTTGTGCTCCGCACTGTACGCACACAATCCCTTCGGAGTTTTTGTTCTGATTTTGCTGATATGCACAAGAACCTTCTGATGACCTGTGATTGGTCTTCTATAATCGAAAAGTAGCTCAAGGCCTGTGACCCTGATATTGCTCCTTTATCCAACAATCGAAGACTTCTGTCTCTATTAAGTTGACCTGCAATATATGTTTATCGGTCTCTAACTCCTAAACCCTTGTACGGAGTCATTTCTAAACTCATGTCTCAATCCAATGTCTTCTGGCAGGATCTGGTAGAAGATCCCGACATCCTTATCCAACTATAAGCCAATAACTCTGGGTGGCTTAAATCCTCCATTCATCTTCTTGAGCTATTAGGCGGCCGTAACCTCCGCAAGTCTCACGACTCTGCACAGTACACTATTACTAACCGATCGCCCTTTCTGGAAGCTCAAGAATTCCTTACAATGTGTCACTAAAAGTGACACGGGAAAATACACTCTTTCAACATCACTAATCCATGATTAAGTGATATTTTATTTTCCGAAGATTATTTTTTGCATTTATCACCAAATACCGGCTTGACCCCGATAATGGTATGCAAATAACTCTACTTTCTCGGTATAACATGAGTTAAGTACTTAAAAGTACTCTCAAAGTTATACAACTCAGTACGAACAACTCAGGGATAAAATCCCTATGAAACTCCATAACCTAGCCTTCCGCTATCTGCATCAACAATAGTCTACAAGTCTGTTCATTACCCATAGGTAATGATCTGACTAGCATAGTTAGTGGAAATCTCTAAGACTGTAGTCTCTGATTTCCATAATAAATGTGACGACTTGGCCCCTGTTTTCCGACTCGGTATCAGTCGGCTCTCAGAGGTAAATCACCTCCTCGACACAGGTTCAAGACTCACAGACTCACAGTCGTTCAGTGGTCAACTCATACCACGGTTACGAATAATAACCAACACACTACAAGTTATTCCCTGGTATAAGCATCTAAATGCATAGCCAACAAAACTAGGAGTATAAACACTAAGGTAACTCCAGTTGGTCGCCTCGGTGGACGACCCCTACTACAAGTCTGCACAGGTGTCATAACTCTATTGTATACACCTACTGATCAAGTTTAGATAAATATCTACTAAACCATAAGTTATTAGGAATTCTTACCTCGTGCTGCTTGGAGCTCAGGCCGCTGTCCATCTCATCTCATAAAACCAAAACCGAATAAATCGACTCCCGAGAATCCAAGACTCGACTCAAAAATAACATAGTACGGCATCGCAGAACCTTGGGCTCTGATACCACTAAACTTGTCACGCCCCGAGAGCATGCTGAGCCGAAAATCAAACGGACAGCACCTCCCCTGTACGTGGCAACATTTCGGGTTAATACAAGGCCCGTAGGCCCACAATAACAACAATATATATGTATGAAAACAAAAACTACACAAGACACAGCGGAAACATACTACAACAATAGGATATCAATCCCACACATGCATACTGGTATGACTAACACACCACAATACGAAATCTCGACAAAATCTGAATATACAACATATACATCACGAAAACTCCAAAATACAATGCATAACGGACAGCAGGCCCAAAACAAAATACGGGAGCCTCGTGAGATGAGATGACGTCAGCCGGCGGTGCTCCAAGATGTCACGAAGTCTTCTACATTACAGGCGACGAAAACCTGTGTGTCCGCGGGGGTGGTGAGTAAAACTCAGCAGGTAATAGAAAGCATGTATATATGTCATATCACATGTATTTTCAATAACCTAATCTAGAGGTGCAACAGGTATATCAGCATAGTATATAAATACAAGCATATACCGTCTAACTGAAATGAATAACATAAAATGCAGACATACCTGAAGTCTGCTATGCTACTCTGATCCAACCTGAATATATATCCAACATATATATAACAGGAAGAGTAATACCAACACATAATCTACTCATGCTACAGGTCAAGGTATCTATGGTCTGCCCAACACATACCAATATCCGACACAACAGTATAACATATGCAAGAAACATGCATGAATATGATGTCCACCCAAATGCAGCAAACATAGTACAAACAAATGCAACATCACAATAATCATATATATATAGACTGTATCCATATATATATTAATCTCAACCATCCATATATATATATATACATGCATATATGTATATATATATGGTAATATGCAAAGCGCCATCAGATACGACAATGCAGCATGCATGGTCATGTCGGCTCACCCTAAAGCTACCACGACCCCAGTGTGGCCTCGGTGGCTCGAGCATGACAATTGTCCCAACTCAACACCAACCACTACTCTCGAGTGGCCGAGTGGGCAGTATGATCGAGTAGCATATAAGCGTAAAGAGCAAGCTACACGATGGGGGTCTCTGCTGTTGGTCACTCCGACAGTCACTACCCATGAGTGGTCGAGTACCACACACGCAGGACTACGACAAGCAAATCCAACTACCACCGTCTATAGTGGTAGAGTGCGGCACCACAATGCTCTGCCCTCCCACGGGTGACTCCTCCTATGAGTAACCGTAGAGGCAGGATGACTGGCGACCCTCTCAACCACAAGGGAGACCTCGTCGCCAGCGTGCATGTAAATGCATGAATGCAATGTCTCACATACAGACATCCATCATAGACTCTCTATCCTGTAGAGAGTCATACCAATCTACTCGACGCACTCTCTATCCTGTAGAGAGTCGTACTCAACTGATCATAATACTCTCTATCCTGTAGAGAGTCATACCAATCTACTCGACGCACTCTCTATCCTATAGAGAGTCGTACTCAACTGATCATAATACTCTCTATCCTGTAGAGAGTCATACCAATCTACTCGACGCACTCTCTCATACTCATCTGATTATAACAAGCTAGGACCACCGGTCCGTAGCGATACCCTAAGTATCATTCCTCTGACCCTTTTACACAACACATGTTCGGTGGTAACATACAACCTAAGGGTACTAGAACTAACCCTAGGTTAAAGTCCTTATCTACCTACGGATGACCTTTTTGCCCAATGTACAATCAGGTTGTCATATGGACTTTACCATTTGCACTTAACTTAAACAAATTCTAAGTTACTTGCATCACCTATATGTATAACTCCTAATCATGATAAAATAAACATGATATCTGTTAAATACTGGAAAATTTAACATATAAATTAAATGGCCAGATAATTGGGGAAATAATCCTGGAAATTTTTCGGGATTTTTAGGAATTTTTCTGGAATTTTTCTGGAATTAAACGGACCTTGTACGAGAGTTTTACGGGGATAAAGTAAACGGGCTTTAGAGGGATCTATTTAAAGGGGATAAAGACACGGGAAACCCTAATTTCTATTTTCTATTTCTTTTTTTTCTTTTCCCCGCCGCTAACTCCCTCGGCAGTTCTCTCCTCTCGCGCGAGCCCTCTCATTGCCGGCGACGCCTTCTTCTCACTTGCCCGAGCCGAGCCTTCCCCCTCCTCACGGCGTGAAACCGCCGCCCTGGCAAGCGCCGCTCGCTTGCGCTCCGCATCGCGCGACGCCCTCTTCTTCAGCCGCCATCAGCGGCCGAGCAGCCGCCGGCGGGATCGCGGCACACCTCCCCTCGACCGCCAGCCCTTCTTCCTCTCGTCACGTGCCGTGAGTCTGTGCGGACGGTCCGTCATAGCCGCAAGCGCCGGCATTAGCCACAGGACCGTCGATCCTTCTCTCACTTTGCGTTGTCTTCTTCACTCGCCTGTCGCCGTAGCCTTCCCTTGCGGATAGATCAACGACGGTGAGTTTTTGTGGGAATAAACTATTTTAGGGCGTGAGGGGTCTTGGGTTGAGATGGGCTGTGAGTGTTCTATTTGGGGGCGTCGTGCTGTTAAGGTTGGAGGTGATTGTGCAAGGTTGGCTGTGAATAATGTGTGAGCCACTGTAAATTGACTTGGAGATCTAATTTGGGAAAGGAATGGCTGTGGATGGAATTTCTAGGGCGGGTGAGCTTGATTGGTCGATTTGGGTTGATCGGTTGATTTGTATGATATTTGGAGGATATGAGATTTGGGTTTAATTGGGATATAAAGGAAATCGATTTATTATTCGATTTGTTGTTGAATTGTATATTTTGTGCTTGACTATAATTACGCTATATGGAGTTTTTCCGCGAGGCGAGTCCCGATCGTGACGATTCAGTTCTTCTTGCGGATATATTTTCAGGCGGGTATTTTGACTTAACGTTTAGATTAAGTCAAATTGATATGCTAGTAGGATAGCTTACAATAACTTTTTCATGTTTATATGCCTAGTATGTTTTTGGTGCCTACTAGATACATGCATGTGATAGGATATGATTATATTTACCTGTTTGATTTGGATCATAGTATGTGGATTAGGGATATGTACATATTGGTTGTACATATCATTCGGATAGGTATATTATGAGTAGGATTTACATGCTTTAGTATCATGCACCATTTTCGCATGATTGCATGCTAGCCGACGGGTTCCATTATTGTTGAGCCCGCTAGTTTGCTTATGCTCGCACACTAGTGGTACATCGAGGAGGTGTGCGATTGCTCTGTCGAGCTCATTGGTCGCTCATGGGTAGCGATGAGGCAGCGTGGTAGCGGGCAGGGATCCCTCCTCTGGTCTATGACACCGGGAGATGAGAGCTTAGCTCCCCCACTATGTTTGGGGCAGGAGGATAGGTGTACTCCGGACAAAGATCCACCCACTCGGTCACTCGGGCGATGATGGCGAGTGCCTCGATTGTCATAGCCCTACCCACTCGGCTTCACCATTGCGTGTGAGGCGGTGGTAGCGTCGGGGTGACCATGTCATTAGCACGGCATGCACTTTGCATAGATTGCATTTATCTGTTTTCTTTGCATTTTTATTGATGCCTTGGATGTGCATATGATTGTCATGCATCTGAGATACATGCTTATATATGATCAGACTTTATTACTTCTAGTCGAGCACATGCTCCTATATCGAGTAGGAGATTCGAGTGTAAGTCTGATCATTTTGTATTTCTTGCTTGCATACCCTATTTATGTGAGATCTTGGCATGATATTTTTATTGTTAGCTATACATTTTGCATATCTACTATACCATGAGTTCTTTGAACTCACCCCGTTGGTTTATATCTATTTCGGGATGAAGCTATCGGAGAGTGCGATTCTGGACCCCACTCGTCGTAAAGTTTTGATTTGGATATTTGTTTTTACGATTTGGATATTTTGGTTAGAGGACATGTATAGGTTTGGAGATTGATTTTGTATTTGGTTTTGGTGTCCTTATGGACCTTATTTGGATTTTGGTTTGGTTGGATTTTGTTGAGTATTCCTGCCCGGATGGCGAGAAGGGTAAATCTATTTATTTTAGGTGTTTGTCATTTATTTTGGATGATGGCACGAGGCGAATTATATAGCTAGCGTGTGAGTTTGGATTCGGTCGTGTTGGCCAGATGTATAGTGGCCGTGTAGGCCTTTGTATATAAATTGGGATTGTCACCCGTCTGAGGAGATCTTTGCCGGATTTTTATGCAGTGGGGTCTCCTTGAGCGTGACAATTTATTTGGTATCAGGCGCCTAGGTTTTGAGTTCCTAGGGTTTGGATTTTTCGAGTTCGCCATGTATTGGCGAGGTTTTGCGAGGTAATTTGGAAATTTTGGATCGTATGGATTTACGATTTTATGTTTCGGAAATTCGAGGATTTGCGAGATTAATATGGGTTTGGCGCTACATCGGACCTCTCCTGACGGTGAAATAGGTATGATGATAAATTTGGTATGTTTTTATTTATGGTAATATCTGTATTCATTTAACAGATATGAGACGAGGTGGGCGTACTTCTGCGCCGAGACGTGGTGTGGGACGGCCACGCCAGAGGACCCAGAGATCTTTGGTGACTGACTTGCCAGAGAGATCTACTGAGGGTGAGCATATTGATCAGGGTCAGATTCCACAGGGTGCTACGGGAGTTGTGGATCCTCAGTCCTCGGCGGATCCTCCTCCCGAGATACCCACTGCTGGGGCATCCGATGTACCAGCGGGAGATCCTACTGCTACACATCAGACTCCCCCGCCAGTAGGACCTTCTACTACAGACCCGACAGGCCCATCAGCGGAGCCGGTCGACCCTCACTCAGTATCGGCCCCTACTTATCCTATTGATGTAGCTGCGGCACGAGCTCGGATTCCAGGATTGGCTAAGTCGATGAAGAGCCGGTTCACTTTATTGGGAGACTGATCCGATCGTGGCTCAGTCTTGGATCGAGACGATGGAGCGTACCTTCTACTATATGGTCTGCTCCGAGTGGGAGAAGGCAGAGTTAGCAGCCTTCCATTTACGAGGCGAGGCCGAGATCTGGTGGGATATGCAGCGCTCGATTATTGGCGAGCAGCAGGTTACCTGGGCGAGATTTAGAGAGGCTTTTGAGAGTCAGTATTTCCCGCGGGCATATCAGATGATGAGACGTCAGGATTTTCTGAGTCTAAGACAGAATAATCGCTCAGTGATGGAGTATAATACGGAATTTAATCGGTTAGCCAGGTTTTGCCCAGAGTTAGTTGCTGAGGATAGGTCACGGATGATGCAGTTTGTACAGGGACTGGATGGGCATCTACAGGTCAGGATGGCAGGATTTGGTAGTTCTTCCTACCGAGAGGCGTTGGATAGAGCTTTGTTGATCGAGTCGGCTCAACAGAGGGTCAATAGCGGAAGAGGAAGCGGTGAAAGATCTACAGTGTCGACCCATCACCACGAGACTCATCGGACATCGCCAGAGTGGCCGCAGCCAACCGGGTCCGAGTCATTCGGGCATCTAGCCGCCTCGTAAATCGGGGACGATCTTGGTGGGCCCTCGCGGTCTTTTCAGCAGAGCCGGAGACCGCCCATTGGCGACACCTACTGTACTCGTTGTGGATCGAAGGAGCATATCATCTCAGCATGCACCTTGGGACAGCCAGTTTGCTATTATTGCAAGCTGCCTGGACACATGAGCCGAGATTGTTCGTTGAAGGCTCAGCATGTGGCTTCCGGGGTTTCTATTCAGGGAGGACCGTTGCGTCGATGCAGGACTCGAGAGGGGTCGACGGCCCGGACCTTCGCAACGCCCGCAGAGGACAGCTCCCCCTTCAGGAGTCGCCTATGGTATTCATGGACAGGAGTACACGGCCCGTCACGGTGTCACAGGTTGATTTGAGACGCGATGCAGATCGATCCCAATCGCAGATACTATTCGCAAAGATCACCATCGATGCTGACGCGGCATTCCGCCACTAGTTCAGATCACCAGAACCCACGCCGTCTGATGCACCGCGCGGTATACCACCTTCCTATCACCTTGCATCTTCGTATCGTCGTGCTCGTGCACAACCACCTTTGGCAGTGATACCACCTCCACCGCCACCGAGATGGCGGATTCATGCGATTACGGAGAGGATGCGCGAATGAGCCAACGAATCCGTATTTTACGGTTTCACTTTATGCATTTTCAGCTATTATGCTAGTTGATACTGGTAGTTCGCATTCGTTTATTTCTCGTACTTTTATGAGAGAGATTGGTAGATTACCGGCTAGTAGATCACAGAGATTAGTCGTCTCCCTACCATCTGGCAATACATTGGATGTTACCAGGAGGTCCGAGGTTGTCCTTTAGATTTTGGTAACATCATTCTTACGGTAGATTTATTGGTACTGGATATGGTCGAGTTCGATATTATTCTTGGCATGGATTGGCTGTCAGCATATCATGCCACAGTGGATTGTCAGACGAGGGTGGTCACATTTCGACCTCCGAACCAACCCTCGTGGGATTTCACTGGCATCCGGGACGACGGTATAGCGACCATATCTGCGATTCAGGCTCAGAAGCTTTTATTGCACGGTTGCCAGGGTTTTCTATTATCTATGATCAATGTAGAAGACAGTAGTGACTCTCAGATCGCGGACATCCCTATTGTCCGAGAGTATTCAGATGTCTTTCGGAGGAGTTACCGGGTCTGCCTCCCAGAAGGCAAGTGGAGTTCATGATTGAGTTAATACCTGGGACGGCACCGGCATCGAAAGCTCCTTATCGTATGGCCCCGAGAGAGTTGGATGAGTTAAAGGTTCAGCTCCAGGAACTTTTGGACAGAGGTTTTATTCGCCCTAGTGCATCACCCTGGGGTTCTCCGGTTCTCTTCGTGAAGAAGAAAGATGGTTCGATGAGACTGTGCATCGACTACGTGCAATCAACGCCGTCACTATCAAGAATAAATATCCCGCCCGTATTGAGGACTTGTTTGATCACGAGGTACATCAGTCTATTCTAAGATTGATCTCGCGGTCAGGATATCATCAATTAAGGGAAGACAAATTAGTTCGCACCGATATGGACATTATGAGTTTTTGGTAATGCCATTTGGGCTTACCAATGCTCCAGCGGTATTCATGGATTTGATGAACCGTGAATTTATGGATTTCCTAGATCGGTTCGTCATTGTTTTTATCGATGACATTCTGGTCTATTCTCGTTCCGAGGAGGAACACGCGCAGCATCTTCGTCTTGTTCTCGATAGGCTCCGACAGAAGCGGCTATATGCGAAGTTCAATAAATGCGTGTTTGGGTTACACTCAGTCGGTTTTCTGGGACATGTGGTTTCCAGTAGAGGTATTTGATTGACCTCGAAGATTTGTCATCGATTGGGAGCACCAAATCGACAGAGGTTCGCAGCTTCCTAGGCTTGGCCGGATATTACGAGCAGTTCGTTGAGGGTTTCTCGAACATTTCTATGCCATTGACACGCGACTGAAGGGCATGAAGTTCACGTGGGCGAGGCGTGCGAGACTAGTTTTCAGAGTTGAAGAGGAGATTGGTGTCGACCGATTCTCGTATTACCATCGAGGGACGATGGTTTCGTTCTTTATACTGCGCGTCTCTACAGGTTTAGGCGCAGATTGATGCAAAGACACAGGTAGTCTCCTATGCTTCTCGGCGGTTGAAGGATCATGAGAAAAACTACCCGATTCACGATTTAGAGTTTGCGCTATTATCTATGCCTTGAAGATTCGAGGCATCATTTATATGGTATTACGTTTGAGATTCTTACCGATCATAAGAGTCTCAAATATCTGCATTACGTAAGGAACTCAATCTCGGCAGAGGAGATGGATGGAGTTCCTGAAGGATTATGACTGTACCATCAGCTACCATCCAGGGAAAGCCAATGTGGTTGCCGATGCACTTAGCCGAAGTCCCGAGGGACTTTAGCTTCTTTCCGAGTTTTGGTCACGGATTTGATTCAGGGTTTCTCTGAGTTGAGCTTAGAGGAGCAGGGACCGACAGAGCAGGGCGTTCTAGTTACCATGGTTGCTCAGTCGTCTATCCGGACGAGAGTCCGGGAGGCTCAGGCCAGTGATCAGCATTTACAGTTCATTGGTAGTCAGATCGCCGGGATGTGACGAGTTCACCCTAGATGATGAGGGTATTATATATTTCCGAGGTAGATTATGTGTACCTCAGCCTCACCCGGTTATGGAGGAGTTACTACAGGAGGCACATCGCTCTCGATTTGCGATCCACCCAGGCGGAACCCGTATGTATCGAGATTTAAAGCGGTTGTATTGGTGGAACGGTATGAAGAAAGACATCGCGGATTTTGTAGCTAGATGTCTGATTTGTCAGCAGGTCAAGGCTGAGCACCAGAGACCAGCTGGATTACTTCAGAGGATTCCTATTCCTGAGTGGAAGTGGGATCATATTACTATGGATTTTGTGATGGGTTTGCCTAGGACACGCCAGGCCATGATGCGATTTGGGTAGTCGAGACCGACTAACCAAATCCACAAGACTTCTTATCGATTCGAAGACCGACTGGATCGATTGGCGAGCTATATTGTCGGAGATCATCAGATTGCATGTTGTTCCTTTGTGCATTATATCAGATAGAGATCCCGGGTTCACTTCTAGGTTCCGCAGAGTCTGCGCAGCAGCTTTAGGCACGCCGGTTTAATCATCGCATTCCATCCGCAGATGGGGAAATCCGAGCGGACCATTCAGACATTAGAGGATTTGCTGAGGTCCTGTGTTATAGATTTCGGAGGCAACTGGGAGGATCATTTGCCGTTAGTGGAATTTGCCTACAATAACAATTATCATTCGGCTATCCAAATGGCCCCGTATGAGGCATTGTATGGTAGGCAGTGTCGTACACCCACCCTCTGGGAGGAGGTTGGGGAGGCCCAGTTGCTAGGACCCCAGAGAGCTCGATGAGGCGAGTTGGTCCGACTATCGGAGACGAGGATGACAGAGGCGCAGGATCGCCAGAAGAGTTATGCAGATCGTAGACGGAGACCTTTGGAGTTCTCTGTTGGTGATCATGTATTCTTGCGAGTTTCACCCACGAAAGGGGTGAAGAGGTTTGGACTCCGTGGTAAGCTTGCTCCTAGATATATCGGTCCGTTTGAGATTTTGGAGAAGATCGGAGCAGTTGCTTATCGTCTAGCGCTACCACCATCTTTGACGAGTATACATGATGTATTCCATGTGTCTATGCTGAGGAAGTATGTGCCAGATTCTACACATATTCTATCAGATGTATCAGGTTCCATTCAACCTGATGCTACGTACGCAGAGGTTCCGGTACGGATTTTGGATTTCAAGGAACGCGCTATGAACAAGGTTGTGCGACTTGTCAAGGTCGGGTGGAGTAACCACACCGACGAGGAGGCTACTTGGGAGCTCGAGGAAAAGATTAGAGCTCAATACCCCCACTTGTTTACTTAAGGTAAGTGAGGTGTATTTTCAGTACTTATGGTATTTCTTACTCGTTATGCATTTGAGTAGGAAATTTGGGGACCAAATTTTTATTAGTGGGGGAGAATGTTAAATACTGGAAAATTTAACATATAAATTAAATGGCCAGATAATTGGGGAAATAATCCTGGAAATTTTTCAGGATTTTTAGGAATTTTTCTGGAATTAAACGGACCTTGTACGAGAGTTTTACGGGGATAAAGTAAACGGGCTTTAGAGGGATCTATTTAAAGGGGATAAAGACACGGGAAACCCTAATTTCTATTTTCTAGCCGCCGCAGCCCTCGCTTGCGCTCCCGCGAGCATCGGCGCGACGCCCTCTTCTTCGCCGGCCACAGTCGCGGCAGCAGGAACGCGCCGGCAGCAGGATCGCGCCGGCACCTCCCCTCTGACCGCCGCCGAGCCCTTCTTCCTCTCGTCCGCAGCCGTCGAGTCTGTGCGGACGATGGCCGTCCCGCCGCAGCGCCGGCATCGGGCCAGGACCGTCGATCCTTCTCTCCGCCTGCGGCTGTCTTCTTCACTCGCCTCCGTCGCCGTAGCCTTCCCCTTCGCGCGGATAGATCAACGACGGTGAGTTTTTGTGGGAGTAAACTATTTTAGGGCAGCAAGGGGGGTGCCGGTTGAGAGGGGCTGTGAGTGTTCTATTTGGGGGCGTCGTGCTGTTAAGGTTGGAGGTGATTGTGCAAGGTTGGCTGTGAATAATGTGTGAGCCACTGTAAATTGACTTGGAGATCTAATTTGGGAAAGGAATGGCTGTGGATGGAATTTCTAGGGCGGGTGAGCTTGATTGGTCGATTTGGGTTGATCGGTTGATTTGTATGATATTTGGAGGATATGAGATTTGGGTTTAATTGGGATATAAAGGAAATCGATTTATTATTCGATTTGTTGTTGAATTGTATATTTTGTGCTTGACTATAATTACGCTATATGTTTCGTCACGAGGCAGTCCCCAAATGTGACGATTGTTCTTCATGATATATTTTCAGGCGGGTATTTTGACTTAACGTTTAGATTAAGTCAAATTGATATGCTAGTAGGATAGCTTACAATAACTTTTTCATGTTTATATGCCTAGTATGTTTTTGGTGCCTACTAGATACATGCATGTGATAGGATATGATTATATTTACCTGTTTGATTTGGATCATAGTATGTGGATTAGGGATATGTACATATTGGTTGTACATATCATTCGGATAGGTATATTATGAGTAGGATTTACATGCTTTAGTATCATGCACCATTTTCGCATGATTGCATGCTAGCCGACTGGTTCCATTATTGTTGAGCCCGCGGCTAGTTACATGGCTCGCACACGCCACTCATGGGTTAGTGGTACATCGGGAGGGTGTGCGCTTGCTCACAGTTCGCCGGGTCCGCCATGGGTAGCGATGAGGCTGGCAGAAGTGGGCAGAGGATCCTCCTCCGCCTATGACACCGGGAGATGAGAGCTTAGCTCCCCCACTATGTTTGGGGCAGGAGGATAGGTGTACTCCGACAGCATCCTGTCCACTCGGTCACTCAGTAGCAGTGATGGCAGAGTGCACAGTTGTCATAGCCCTACCCACTCCTGGCCACCATTGCATAGGAGGCTACCGATCGGGCGCTGGGTGACCATGTCATCGCACGCATGCACTTTGCATAGATTGCATTTTGTATTGTGTTTGTCGATTTTTATTGATGCCTTGATGTGCATATGATTGTCATGCATACAGATACATGCTTATATATGATCAGACTTTATTACTTCTAGTCAGGCACATGCTCCTATATCAGGGTAGGAGATTCAGGTAAGTACAGTCATTTTGTATTTCTTGCTTGCATACCCTATTTATGTGAGACTGTACTGGCATGATATTTTTATTGTTAGCTATACCTTATTTTGCATATCTACTATACCCGCAGAGTTCTTTGAACTCACCCCGTTGGTTTATATCTTTTCGGATGAAGCTATCAGAGAGTGCAATTCTTAGGACCCCACTCGTCGTAAAGTTTTGATTTGGATATTTGTTTTTACGGTATTTGGATATTTTGGTTAGAGGACATGTATAGGTTTGGAGATTGATTTTGTATTTGGTTTTGGTGTCCTTATGGACCTTATTTGGATTTTGGTTTGGTTGGATTTTGTTGAGTATTCCTGCCCAGATGGCAGAAGGGGTAAGTCTATTTATTTTAGACTGTTTGTCATTTATTTTGGATGATGGCCTGAGGCCAAATTATATAACTGCGTGTGAGTTTGGATTCCGGTCGTGTTGACCGATGTATAGTGGCCGTGTAGGCCTTTGTATGTAAATTGGGATTGTCACCCGTACAGGGGAGATGCTGCCGGATTTTTGTCTGGTGGGGTCTCCTTCGGGGCGTGACAATATCAGTAATAGAGTTAATAGCCAACGGTAAAGGATCAAGCATACGATAAAAAGAACAGGGTCAAGGTAATATGAACACCTAACATGCTCATATCAATGACTAAATCTGAATGAAGTACAACTACCCGGACCAGGTAGGAAATTACCCACCTGCTATGTAGACTGTCGATAGTCTTCACGTCCATGAACCCATCTTGAATCAAGGTCCCGAAATCAACATCCTGCAACGAAACATATACGATCCAATCATACTGTCAATTCTAATATTAGGATCAAATCCTAATCCCGCATAAATTTTATATCTAGATCAACTAACTAAATAGTTTCTTCCATTAACTCTTAATCACAGTACCAACTATCCATTTAATCATAGTTAATCGAGCTAACTAAATAACATCTCAATCTACAGTTAAAGTAACAATTCATAGCATTTATCTAGTTCCAAATCCAGGATAAGAGCTTCTTGATCCAAGGTAGAAAATCAGTTCTGTACCATCCAATCCATAACTACACATAGCCAACCTACAACATCCAGCCCATCCACAAACAATTTAATATACCATCCCACCATAACAAAACAAGATCTAATTGCAATAATCATAGACCATCCCAATCTACTTACCAAGAATCCAAGATGGCAGCTGGGTGAAAAGGTATAAGCCACCAAATGACCAATTCACAACTCTCACGATAGTACATAAAGCGTCACCACCGAACTCCTCCAATTTAATAACACCCATCTCCTTTACCAACTTGTTGGCAACTCAATTGGGTACGCTGCGGAGGAAATGAGGACAGAGGTAGATCTGAGCTTCCCAGCCGATTCGAGCAACAACAGAAGTTGATCTTGGCAAGAAGGAAAAGACAGTGATCGGTACAATGCTCCATCAAGAGGGCAGCAGCTTCGGCGAGGCCAAGATCTCGACGATCACAAGGACGGCTGCAGAGATCGCGATCACAAGTGAGAACCTCCGACAACTTGCTTGGAGGAAGAACAGTGGCATCACCTGCAGAAGGTGACACCAAATCGAGCTTGTTAACATAGCCGATGAAGTGAAAAATAAATCACAGCTCACCGGTCGTTGGACTCCACCGGCAGCCACCCTCTCGTCTCCCCTCTTGTTCAATCTGCCGGAAAAACCACTAACTCCGACGACCAACGGCAAAACAAACCCCCAAATCCACCTGTTCGCCGAAAATCCCGCTGCCCTAACATCACTCTGGTGACAATCGGTAGAGAAAATACCGTCGACTTCTGCGCGGTCTCCCTGCGCACCCCTTCTCCGCCGGCGTGTCCGTGGCACCATCAAGGCGGTTCGCCGCCACTCGTCGCGAGGAAAAAGGAGCGACGACGATGGGGATTTGAAGAGGCGCGGCGAGGAGAAAGGCGGTGATGGAGGCGCGACGACGGGGCGCAGCGACTACCTGGCCGGCGCCGGCGCACGAGGGAGAGGCGACGATGGAGGCGCGGCGGACGAGCGCGATCTGGCCGTAGCGAGGAGAGGCGCGATGGAGGTGAAAGGAATCGCGAGGCAGGATCGGGAGGGGAAAAAGGAACGGCGCAATTGGGAAAAATAAGGGAAACGGCAAAATATAAAGGCTTTTTAATTAAATCCATAAATTCATAGCAGATAGTCTAAACAGGCTTTACAAAAGTCTATCCGCTTTATCCCCATAAAATGTCCATAAGACCTCCGTTTAAATCCAGAAAAATTTCTAAAAATTCCTGAAAAATTCCACAAGATATTTTATCAATTACCGAGGAATATTTTTATTTTTTTATTTTTTTTTTCTTCAGTATTTTACAAAAGAGGTATCGTTAGTAAAAGTCTTATGGCAAAGTCAAAGGTTTAAAGAAGCAACCTGGGAACGTAAGGATGACATGAAACAAAAGTACCCCGAGCTGTTCTAAGTTTCGAGGACGAAACTTTTATAAGGTATAAGGGATTGTAACCACCCAAATTTTAGTTCCTATAGAGGAAAATAGAAATAAGAATAAGAATAGAAATAATAAAAATAGAAATAGAATAATAATAATAAAGAATAGCAATAATTAAGAATAGGAATTTAAAAAAAAATTCAAATAAAATGGTTGGTTAGCCGGGGCTCGAACCATGAACTGTCGGTTTGGAGGAATAGGCTCCCTACCACTAAGTCATACACTTGATAGGCCATTAATTATTTTTTTAAAATGAAAATACAGTGATAATACATTTTCCCCCTTATCTAATTTGACATTGGTTAATTGAGAGCGGAGGAGGTCCCTTCTTGCTATCTTGGCTTCGGATGTGCCTTCGTGAAGCTCCATTAGCTTCTCCCACATCTCCTTCACTACAAAAATACATGAATTTAGCAACGAAATTTAGCGACGAAAATAATTTGTTGCAAATCTGCAATAAATTTTGCGACGAATTCGAAAATTCGTCGCAAATTTGTAACGAAATTTGCGACAAAATTTTTTTTATTGCAAACTTGTTATATTTCCAATAAATTTATTTTTGTCGCAAATATCGTCGCAAATTTGCGACGAAAATGATATTTCGTGGCAAATTTGCGACGAAATGTCAAATTCGATGCAAAAGTTTGCAACGAATCTAGGATTCGTTGCCATTTTTGCAACAAATCTAGGATTCGTTGCCATTTTTGCAACGAATCTAGGATTCGTTGCCATTTTTGCAACGAATCTAGGATTCGTTGCAAACTTTTGCAACAAATCCAGGTTTCGTTGCAAACTTTTGCAACGAATCCAGGATTCGTTGCCATTTTTGCAACGAATCCAGGATTCGTTGCAAACTTTTGCAACGAATCCCGGATTCGTTGCAATTTTTGCGATAAATTTAGGAACGAAAGTTTTTCATCGGACAATTTCAATTATTTGGAAAAAATAACGGCGGGATAACTTTGCGACGAATTTTATATTCATCGCCAATTTGGCAACGATTTTTATTTTCGTCGCTAATTTTGCGACGAAAAAATAAATTCGTCGCAAAATATTGCAACGAAATATGAATTCGTCGCTGAATCTGCAACGATTTAATAATTCGTTGCAAATTTTGCAACGAATATTAAATTAGTCGCAAAATTAGCGACGAATATTTCATTCGTTGCCAAATTTCTAATTATCAATATCCCTCACTTTCCCTTTCCCTTTCTCTTTTCATTTTCGCCGATCCGATCCCTCCGAAATCCCGGTACGTATCTCTTCCCTTTCTCCGCTCTTTCGGTCGGAGAAGATCCGGCGTCCTCGCTCCTGCCTGTCGCCGCGAGCTCGCGCCGTCCTGCCGCACGAGGAGACGACCGCGAGCACGCGTCGTCGTGCTCGCGGTCGCCTGCCGCGAGCACGCGTCGTCGTGCTCGCGGTCGCCTGCCGCGAGCACGCGTCGTCGTGCTCGCGGTCGCCTGCTGCGAGCACGACGTCGCGAGCATGGATCTCGACCATGCGTCGTGCTCGCGATGGGTGGTCGCAAGCTCACGGCCGCGAGCACGGGCGCGTGGCGTGCTCCGGCCGCCCGCCGTGAGCACGCGAGCACGCGTCGTGCTCACGATCGGCCGCCGCGAGCACGCGAGCACGCGCGCGCTTGCGTGCCGGCCGTCGCCATGAGCACGACGGTCGGCCGCGAGCACGCGGCGAGATCGCGGCGTGCTCGGGGAGCGCGCGCGATCGGCGTGCGCGTCGAGCTCGGACACCGCGAGCCGCTACGCGAGCTCGGCTGATTCTCGCGGGAGAGCTCGCGGCGTGCTCGTGGGTGAGCTCGCGATCGCAAACACACGCGTCGTGCTCGTGGCCGACCACCGCGAGCACGCGCGAGCTTGGACGCCTCGAGCACGCGCGAGCTCGGACGCCGCGAGCACGCGTGAGCTCGGTCGCGAGCTTGCGCATGCTCGCGGGAGAGCTCCCGGCCGCGAGCACGCGTCGTGCTCGCGGCCGACCACCGCGAGCTCGCGGCAGGCCCGCGTCGTGCTCGCGGCAGCCCGGCGCGTGCTGCCGCGAGCACGCGATGCGTGCTCGCGGCCGGCAGTTGGCCCTGCCGCGCGTCGGTGTCGCGGCAGTCACGCGCGCGGCAGGGACGTCGTACATTTGGCGCGTAGGTGCCACGCCAGTCACGCATGCGGTGGCACGACATCGGTTGCACGACATCAGTGGCACGGCGTCGGTGGCACAACACGGTGCATAGCATGCGCGGTGGTGCGCGAGCGGCAGCGGTGCGCAGCGACGGTGGCACGGCACGGTGGCATGACACGGCGGCGGTGCCACGGCGCGGTTGCACGGCGACGGTGGCACGGTGGCGGTGGCATGATGCGGTTCCAGGCGCGTGGGTATTGCATCAGCGTCCCTGGATCGACACAACTATTGTGTTGACTTTAGATCACGCACAAAATATTAACATGTTATTTCAATTAAATTATATAATATAAATAAAAAATTAATGTTTTATTTTTCATCGGTTTATCGTATTTCCATTTTTCAGGTGATCCGCAAGTTTGTACTTCTGCTGGGAGCTCATCCAGATTTCCGTAGAGGCAGGTATATTATATATTCTAAAATTTATAACATTATTATTTTATACTACATTAATGTTTAATTTTTTGTATTTCTTCTCCGAAGATTTTATTAGTATTTTTTTTCTTTTATGTTACTTTTTGTAGGTTTCAAATTTTATGATAAGTATCTATGTTGATCCATATATTTACAGGATATCATCAGTCTTTGAGAAGATGACCAGCAGTTTCTTATAACTTATAATTTTTTTCTTCATTTGATTTGTATCGCTATCTATATGTGGTATCTTAATTTCTCCGGTCGAATTCTCGGCTTCAACTTTCTTCTGACTTAGGCTTGGAATCATATCTAGTAACATGGCATGAAGATACAACAACAACAACAACAACAACAACAAAGCCTTATCCCACTAGGTGGGGTCGGCTATAACATGGCATGAAGATGATCTGTCAAAATTGTTCTAACTTCTTATGTCGTCCAGGACATAAGAGTCACTTTAGGACTACACAAGAAGTTAGAACAATTTTGGTAGATTCTTTTCGTGTCATGTTACTAGATATGATTCTGAGTCTAAGCCAGAGGAAAGTTGAAGCTGAAATTTCGACCGAAGAAGTTAAGATATCACATATAGATAGGTAGGGATGCAAATCGAGCGAAGAAAAAAATTGTAAGTTATAAGACGTCAGAGAATTTTTTTGATATATTGGTAGATTATTTCGGCATCTAGTATTGCAGATAAAATATGGTAAGTTTTTTTCATATTATGCATTATACATTCGATGAATATGTGAATCTTTTTTACTTTATTATTCTAATAATTATGATTGATAGTTTTGACGTGACAGTTATAGATGGAATAGTGATGGACATGTGTATTCGGGCTCTTCCCCAGCTGCATGATCTCTCCAATTGTTGAATTTTCTGGTTCTAGCTCCAACTACAAGATCTCCTTCTCCAGTTACAGCAGGATCTTCGGTTCTCTAGCTGCAGGATCTCTTTCTCCAGTAAAAATCAATTGTTGAGAGGAAATATACGCGAGAGTTGAGCGTAGTTATGTTTCAATTTTATACCTAAATGTTTCTTGACTAGTACGGTTACATTCGATATTTTTGTATTATAAATTTCATACGATTAATAGTTTATTATTTGTACTGATGAATCATTTTGAATGATTAGATGTGTTTATCAAATTTGATATGTGAATTTTTATATATTGTTATATGTGTTTGGAATACAAATTGTAAAAACAGATAAAAATAATAAATTATATAATAGTATTTTTTTCATATTTTTTTAAATTATTTTGGCGATGAAAATATATATTTTTTAAAAAATCTGCAATGCCAGTCGACTGGAAAATCCACCAGTCGACTGATGGAACATTATCAGTCGACTGTTCATTAGTATCAGTCGACTGATTTACTGTAGCACCTTACAGAATCTTGAGCCAACGACCAATCGGTCACACGTCGATCTGATCGATGGTATTTTGATGACTAGGGATGAATATTTTGCAACGAATTTTTTGTTTTCGTCACAGATTTGGCGACGAAAAACATTTCGTCGCTAAATTTATTTTTATTCATGAAAATTTGTTTATTAGACTTTTGCGACGAACTGTATTTTCGTCGCAGATTTGGCGACGAACTATGTTTCGTCGCCAAATTTGGTGACGAATAGTTATTTTCATCGCCAAATTTTTGCGACGAATTATTTTTTCGTCGTAGATTTGGCGACGAATTATTTGTTCGTCGCAAATTTGGCAACGAACTTAGTTTCGTCGCCAAATTTGGCGACGAATAATTATTTTCGTCGCCAAATTTAGCGATGAATTTTGCAACGAAAATTTTATTCGTTACAATTTTTGCGACGAATTTTTTGTTTTCGTTGCCAAATTTAGCGGCGAATTATTTCCAACGAAAAAAAATTCGTTGCAAACGAATTTTGCAACGAATTTTTATTCAAAATTCGTTGCAAAATTTGTCGCCAAATACTTAATTTTTTGTAGTGCTTGGCGTTAGAGCACTCGCCAATCCGATTGATTTCTTGTTGAGGGAGCATGTTGAATAGATGGTGCTTTGCTTTCGAATTTGCAAGGTGCTCCTCCCTTTACTTCTTAGTCTATCTTGACTTCTTTAATGACTCCCCTTCTTCATCTTTAGGCAACTCAAAATCGTTTTCCATAATAAGCATGATATCGAAATCGGTTTCTAAGAATACCTCCATTCACTTTTTCCACCAAGCGAAGTCCCCTTCGAATTTAGGCAGATTGATGTTGGAGCCGGCCATTTTTGTTGTGCTTGTTGCGGCGATGACTCCGGTGACAAGAAACCTTGGCTTTGATACCACATGTTAGAGGATCGTGACATGGCTAGAAGGGGGGTTGAATAGCCCCGATGATCGTAGATGGAATTTGATCGCTTAATTGTCTACGAAAGTGATTAGCACAGCGGAAATGCTAAAACAAAAATAATTAAGCTAAACACAAAGAGAAAAGAGATGCAAACGCTAATGCTAAGATATAACGTGGTTCACGACCCTTGCCGCTAGTCCACGGACGATCTGTATGACGAATCACTCCCTCAACAATCCACTAGTCTTTCCTTTAGCCCAAGCAAGGTGGAGGTAAACCTCTTTTACAACAATCACACTCTCTTACAATAAGATGGAAATAAGAACAAGAAGAGGAGTGTTAAAACGTGTTGGACACTTGGGAGTATGATTATGAGTGAAACATTAGCCTCCCAAAAGCCCCCAACCCTTCTTTTTATAGAGAAGAAGGGTTTCTTCCCGTTGGACAGGCGACAGTCGACTGATGCATGCATCAGTCGACTGATGGCAATTCCAATGGCTTCTAACTCGACTGAATCGCGGTCGTCACATCCAACGGCTCCTCCATCAGTCGACTGAACATCCTATCAGTTGACTGATCAAGTCATCAGTCGAGTGATTTAAGCAATCAGTCGACTTTCAAACCTTCTGTGCCCGCGACCACCTTGAAGCGATTTATCGTCCCTTGGCGGTCGGTGATGAATCGGCGATCGTCTGTCAAACCCTAGCGATTGGTGTTGGGCGAAAACCAAACAATGAACACGACGAGCACCAGTCGAGTGCCATCGACTCAGAGTAGTCGACTGCTATCTATAGCAGTCGACTAATGTCGGGTAAAACCTCAAACAAGACACTTGTTTGAGCATCCGACTTAACTAAACGTCGGATAAAACCTCAAACCTAAGTTTGAGCATCCGACACTTGACTTAGCCATTTGGCCAAGTTCACCTATAAGCTACCGTTACAGTTGCTCAATCTCTCATCTCCCTTGGAGTCCCTCACCGAAGCTTTCTTCGTCCGATCACGTCTCTCGAATGCACTAAGCGCACAACTTCCGTAATGTCATCCTTCGCGTCTCGCCCTGAAGTCTGTTTCCTTTGGCTTCACTCTAATGCTCCTCATCCGACGATCCCTCAGATGCACCAAGCGTATGACTTCCGCAATGTCATCCTTCACTGACTCAAGGACCCGAACCATGAGATGGTGAACCCACCAATGCTATCATCAAGCTAGACCATGTGTGATTTACTAAGTCCTGCCCAACTTAAACACACATATCAAATCAACATAATTAACCTAACTTAAATCTTTGTCACACACATCAAAATCAAATCATACTTGAATTGATTGCTCTATCAAATAATAATAAAACAAAAATAAAAATAAATAAAAACTTAGTTTCTTTATCAAGGACTTTATGAAAATTTTAAAAATCTAAAATTTATGTCAATTATTTTTTAATCCAAATGACTTTTTTAATTTATTTATATATTTTTATTTTTAAAGTTCATAAATTTCGATTAAAAGTGATTGATAATTTTAAATTTACATCGTAGTTCTTTAAATTGATTTAGTAAAAAGTGTCTACGGTAGCGTACAAAAAGGTTTTTTTTTTTGAACAATTTTGTCACACTAATAGAGTTGTAAGTCATAAGTTTTGGAGTATAATAGGATTCAAAAGAGTGAAATAGATCTATTAAACTAAATCTCTTGATATTTTACTTTATATATTCGAAAATTATTTTATCCGAGGATCAAAGTGTTTTTTTTTTTTAACTTTTGCCGTTAGATCGCACCCATGGGGCCGCATGATATTTTATTTTTGTGTAAAAAATTGGAATTTGTCAACCTAACGACTTCTATTCGTCTGTCTTTGAACTATCGTAAGAGAAATAAATCACGGTGGGATATGATATTTTACTTTTGAAGCATTAAGATGGTGTTGCTCTGACCAAAATAAAATTAAGGCGGTGTTGCTTTGACCAAAACAATATCTAAATAGTGTTGTTAAAAAAAATTCAGGGTTGTCTCAGGACCGATGTGGTGGTTAGAATGGTAGAATGCGAAACATCTAACTACTGTTCAATCTCTTTCTTAGAAATTGTTTCTTGAATTTTTTAGTGTGAGCCTTTAGGAATGGGATATTAACTAGGAGTGTACATTCGGTTAAAATCGAATCGATCGAATCGATTAAGATTGAAATCGAATAAATCAATTTTTTTTACTAAATCGAACCGATCGAAATTTTTCACTAAACCGAATCGATTTTGAAAAAAAATCATTTTTTTCGGATTTTAATCAAAAAAATCGATTTTTTACGGCCAGTCGACTGATGTATCACATCAATCGACTGTATCCAATGCAGCATCGAGTAGATATTTCTTAGTCGATCGATGACTAATCTAATCGATGTGATACATCACGATCAGTATCCAATGGATGAGAGCATCGCTACGTAATATTTCTTAGTCGACTGATGACTCAAATCAGTCGATTGAACATAGTGTCAGTCAACTGTTAAATAGTCTGATCGTTGTCCAAATGAATTTTACGATAAATAGTCGATTGATTACTGAACCAGTCGATTGCCTGCTGTAAAATTCTATTGTAAAATACTAATTTAATGTCATTTCGTGCATTTAATGAATATATACGATTAGATGCTATACCTATTGTGTGGAACCTTAAATTTACACTATTTATTAGAATTTAAAAAAAAAATAAAAATACCACCCCTATATTTATATAAGTTGTTTTCCTGTATATTCTTAAAATTCAACATTAAAAGTTAAAACATTCAATATTACACAATAATATAACTATTTAAATTAAATACATTATACATGTCAACAAAAGCTAGCACAACTATGAACTATACAAGACACAATTTAATAAATGTCAATACATCAAAATATATAAAAATATCTCGTTAAAATTAAAACATTCAAGCAATCAAGGTGCTAACATAGCAATGAAGCATATAATTTTAACTTTTTTACACTTTAGTTATGGGCTTATAGAACATGTCAAATATCAAAATGAATACAACGTATCCTTAGATCTTGAGAGTTGACACTTGAGACTTGAGAGTTGACTTGAGTCCTTGGTCCTTCCTTCACTCTTTGACTCCTTGTAAGTTGTGACTTGACTTCAGAGTTCAAAGTTTAAACTTGTCTGTTTCACCACTTGTGTTTATCCTAATAAATAATGATCAAGAAGTACAAATTTATTATTACCATTTGAATAAGATAATTAAAAAGTAAATGCACTTGTAACTAGATTATAATAATTGAAGAATATTATGAAGTAGTTAATTACACCTCAATTGGTGTTGTCGAAGAAGACGAATCCAATATTACTTTTGAGAACTCTGACAAAAAAGTATAACATGATGCAAGTCAAACAAATTAATACTCTATATATTTTTAATTGTAAACAAATAACTAACTATAAATAAAACGTACCGCTTTCAAGTTTTTCTACATCTTCTAAAATTTCTTTGACATTAATTGACACCAAACTTAATCGAAGCCAATCTTGAGTAAAAATCAGACTTTCTACCACTCTAGGAGTCAATTAACTCTTGAAACAATTAAGTACTCGACTACCAGTACTGAAAGCGGATTCTGAAGCAACTGTTGATATTGGAATGACTAACACATCACGAACAATTTGAGCAAGTATAGGAAATCTATGACAATTTTGCTTCCACCATCCTAAAATGTCAAAAGTTTCACAATATTCTTCAACTATTTTATTCAGATACTTGTCTAATTCTGACATGTTACCCTCACCAAAAATTTATGTCTTTTGTTTCTCATACTTTGCAAAGATTGATTGTCTTTTCAAATCTATTTGACTCATATTTTTAGGCACGATGTCGCTATCACCTGATTCTAAATTAACTGAAATTTTTGAGGTGTTACTTTGAGACTCTATTTTCTCCTTATAATTTTTGTACAAAGCAAACAAAGTCTTCTTTATATTCTTTCCTGCTATTGCACCTTTTTCATCTCCATATAACTCAATCAATATAAATTCAAAAAAAATCTAAGTTATGTCTTGGATCAAGTACCACTGCAATATAAATCAATTTATTCATTTTCTCTGGATCTCTCCAATATTTGTCAAATTTAATTTTCATTCTCAATCCCATTGAATACACATCAGGTTCATCACTTTCTTGCTACTCCTTTAATATGGAATGAATAAAACTGATTTCATGTATAAAAGTATTAGAAGTGACATATAAAGATCCTGAGACTTTTAACGTTAACTCATAAAAAACTTGCAATAGAGATGCAAAGAGTCTAATATTATTCCAATCAACACTTGTTGGCTTCCCATCAATAGTCTGTAATTTTGTTTGGACATTCCCATCTAGTTCAAATATCATATCTCCATTGTCATTCACAATAATACCCCAATCTGTATGTTGAAGATATAATCTAAAGCATGAGTCTTGTTCATCAAACCTATCAAAAACTCTTTCAAATTTTTCTGCTATATTCAACATCAAATAAGTTGAATTCCATCTGGTTGGTGCATCCAAACACAATGATTTTTTACTTTTAATTTTTTTCAATTTCTACACATTCGTTGAACTTGCTTAATCTAGAAGGGGATTGCAAAACATATTTAATAGTATTCCTGACTTTCATCATAGATGGATTTATATCTTTCAAGCCATCAACAACAATCAAATTGATTATATGAGCTACACATCTCATATGAATGAATTCACCTTTTAAAATAGTAGAATCCCAGTTAACCATCTTTTTCTTGAAACTATTGACAATGACATCATTTGAACTTGCATTATCAACAGTAATAGTGAAAATTCTATTAATTTCCTAGTCTCTCAAATAATTTTCAATAGTTAAACTGATGGTCTCACCTTTATGACTTGTAATTGGACAAAAATTCAAAATTCTTTTATGCAGCTTTCAATATTTATCGATAAAATGAGCGGTCAAACACCTATAGTTAATTCTTTGAATCGATGTTCATGTATCAGTAGTTAAACAAACTCTTTGTATTGAATCATGCAACAGACTTTTCAATTTTTCCCTTTTAATTTTATATAATTCAAGACAATCACGTGCAGTTGTCCATCTCGAAGGAATTCTAAACTTTGGACATACCATAACCATAAATGCTTTAAACCCTTCTCCTTCTAAATTTAAAAGGCAATTCATCCATGATAATCATTCTAGCTAATGTTTTTCCAGATGCATCCTGATCAAATTTCTAAGAAATAAGAGATCCCTTACCCTGTTCTGCACCCACTTGAAAACTCAATTGTGTTTGATTTGTTTTAATAGCATGAGGATGTTTCTTGCATGAGGTCATATGAGATTTCAAACTCGTTGTTTCATTCTTGTATGGATCACAAAAAAACTCCTTATCACAATAATTGCATTTGACTTTAATCTCATTAGCGACATTAGTAAACTTTGTAAAATGCTCCCATACCTCACTTCTTGATTTTATTGTTTTCCGTTTGCTTACTTTTCCTGTCACAGATGGTCTTGTACCTACTGAAGATCCAAATTGTGACATTGAACAACTATTATCAACATCCATATTTGAAAGATTTCTTTGCATTGATATCTAAAAAAATATACAATTCATTAAAAAAATTATATATAACTATTTTACTAGATTAATAATTTAGAATTATAAACAAACTATGCCCCTAAACCTAAATTTTTTACTATTCATGAATCATGATCATCGTCAGTCGTCGAATATTGAATCATAAAAATAAGTATAGTAAAACAACTAAATAAGTATAGTAAACTAACCGTCGATCGTCGAAAATTGAAAGTCGAAATCCAAAGGGTGTGGGAAGCACTGCAGCCATCGATGTGCGAGTGGAGCCTGACTACCTAGGAGATGAGACGAGACAAGACAGAGACAGAGACGGAGACGGAGAGAATTAGGGTTTAGGATGGACAGAGACGAAGAGTGGACTGACGGAGTTCGGAGACAGGATTTAGGAGAGTTGGCAAGAGACTGAGAGTGAAAGGTTAGGGTTTAGGGAAGAAAATCGTGATTTCATGATTTCACGAATCGCAGTTTTAGACCAAATCGAGATAAGCAATCGACTGATTGGATCATCAGTCGACTGATTTGAGTCATCAGTCGACTAAGAACATTCTGTGCTCGATTGCTCTCGTCTATTAGATACGATGATCGATGTATAACATCCTCATCGCTATACTATCGATCGGGATTTGAGATATCACGATCAGACGTAAAAAATTAGTCGGTTCGGTTAAACTGAATTTTTCCAGTTCAAACCCGAAATCGAACCGAATAAACTGAATAAACTGATATTTTTTAATAAAAAAACTGAATTTTCGATTGGACCGAACCGAATTTGAAAGTTCGATCGGTTCGATCGATTTTTTCGATTTAACCGACTGATTATACACTCCTAATCTTAACCATACAATTCCCCTTGGATCATCCATCGATTATGTTTGTGCTTCCTTGATTTATTGTGACGGAGGCCGAAAATTTTTCGTGGTGTTCTTTTAACCAAAACAATGTAGGATGAGAGAGAACGAATCCCGATGTTTATAATATTTTCTTTTACTTTTTAAACTGTTTTTTTATCTTTTAAAATAAAAAACAATACAATAGAAATTAAATAGAGATAATTATTTTTACTTAATTTACAATCCGAGTCAAAGTTGTTATTCCAGGATCCATGACTCTCTGAGAGTCATCTCGATGGATAATTCACTAAAGTTCCTCCGAATCAAAATCCTTTGATATCGAAGGATTTCACTCTTACAAATATTAGAGGAAAAGATAACAAGCTGTCTTTCCTCTTGAATGTGAAATACAATAAGTGAAAAATAAAATAAGTATAATTCTATATCGACACTTGAATAATGTAGAGGTTGTTTGAAGTGTCAGTGGATTTTGCGTAGTTGCGGCATGACAAAGATCTTGTGGACAATAAGCAAAATAGCAACACTTGAATGAATAGTAGTAGTGTTTTTTTCGGAGTTACCCTTCATTTTTTTTATAAGTCTTTTTTAATCGACCGGAATCAACTCCAAATTAGTCTGTCAATTTGATATTCTAAGTTTTCCAATCGATTGGACTCTGCTCCTCTACAGTTTCGATATTTTTCTATTCCGATCGCTTGGACCCGGTCTAGTCGACTGGAATACTTACCATCTTGATTGCAGATCTCCAATCAATTGACAACTCCTCTTACCATCTCATTATCCAGTCACTTGGACCTGGTCCAATCGATTGGGACGGAGGCGCCTAGGGTCACGCCCCGAGAGCATGCCGAGCCGAAAATCAAACGGACGACACCTCCCCTGTACGTGGCAACATTTCGGGTTAATACAAAGCTCGTAGGCCCACAATGACAACAATATATAAAAATACACCAAACCACAACAGTATATATATATATATCAAAACAACTACACACAGCAGAAACGATACAACAATAATACAACCCTACATATGCATACCGGTATGACTAACACATCACAACAATACAAAACTTCGACAAAAATCCGAATATACAACATGTACATCACGAAAACTCCAAATACATAACACGGCGGACGGAAGGCCCAAAATAAAACACGGGAGCCTCGGAGGTGAGATGAGATGTCACCGGTGCTCAAGCCGCCACGGTCTTCTACATTACTGGCGTGAATACCGTAGTCCGTGGGGTGGTGAGTAAAATTCAGCAGGTAATAGAAAAATATGTATATATGTCATATCACATGTATTTTCAACAACATACTCTAAAGGTACAACAGGTATATCAGCATAGTATATAAATACAAGCATATACCGTCTAACCAAATAAACAACATAAAAAAAATGCAGACATACCTGAAGTTTGCTACGCTACTCTGATCCAACCTGAACATATATCAAACATATATATATATATAACAGGAAGAGTAGATCAACTCACCATAAACTCTAGCTACAGGTCAAAGTATCTAATGGTGCATCGACCCATACGATGTCACGGTCATTATAACAAATGCAAGAAACATGCATGCATATGATGTACAACCAAATGCAGCAAGCATAATACAATCAAGTGCAACATCACAATAAACATATATATATAGACTGTATCTATATATATATAAATCTCAACCATCCATATATATATATATATATATATATATGGTAATATGCAAAGTGCCATCAGATACGGCAATGCAACATGCATGGTCATGCCTGCTCACCCCTACTCGCTACCACGACCCCAGTGTGGCCTAGGTGGCACGACATGACAACTATCCCGACTCCAGCCGTCACCACTCTCGAGTGACCGAGTTGGGTAGTATGATCAAGTAGCATATGAGCGTAAAGAGCTCGCTACGCAACGGGGGTCCCTGCCGCTGGCCACTCCGACTAACACTACCAATGAGTGGTCGAGTACCATGCACCCAGGACAACTGCACGCAACTCCAACTACCATCGTCTATAGTGGTAGAGTGCGGCACAACAAATGCTCTTCCCTCACACCAGTTACTCCTCGGGGAGTGCTCTGGGAGGCAAGATGACTGACGACTCTCTCTCAACCTCAAGGGAGACTATGTCGTCAGAATGCATGCAAATGACATGTGTATGCTGTCACACGTACAACCATCTACCACAGACTCTCTGTTCAGCAAAGAGTCGTACCCATCTAATCAATACACTCTCTATCCTATAGAGAGTCGTACACAACAGATCGACGGACTCTCTATCCTGTAGAGAGCTGCACTCAACTGATCATAACTCTCTATCCATTAGAGAGTCGTACTCAACTGATCGACACACTCTCTATCCTATAGAGAGTCATACTCGACTAATCGGCAGACTCTCTACCCTGTAGAGAGTCGTACTCGACTGATCATGACTCTCTCTCCAATAGAGAGTCGTACTCAAACCGATTATCAAGCTAGGACCACAGGTCCGTAGCGACACACTAAGTACCATTCACTTGGCCATTTACACAATATATGGTCAGTGGTAGACATGCAATCTAGGGGTATTAGAATTAACCGTAGGTTCAAGACCTTATCTACCCACGGATGACCTTTTTGCCCAACTTACAACCAGGTTGTCATCCGGACTTTACTACTTGCACTTAACTTAAACAAATTCTAAGTTACTTACATCACCTATAGATATAACTCCTAATCATGATAAAATAAATATGATATCAGCAATGGAGTTAATAGCCAACGGTAAAGGATCAAGCATACGATAAAAAGAGCAGGATCAAGGTAATATGAACACCTAACATGCTCATATCTATGACTAAATCTGAATGCAATATATCTACCCGGACCAGGTAGGAAATTACCCACCTGCTTTGTAGACGCCAATCGTCTTCATGTATGCAAATTCGCCTCGCATCAAAGTCCCAGTCGATCGGTACTACTTCTTGATCTCAACTCTCCTAACATAGTTTCCATATCCCACAACCTATCCAGAAAACTTCTCGCAGCTGTAAACAAATCCATATCACAGTCATACATGTAGCATACAAGACATGGTAAAATCATGGATCAACATAAACCTTACCTCAACCTGCGATCGGCAATTCCCCCTGCTCACAGCCGCTCAGCCACCCATCGGGTAGGCACCATCGACAACCCTTGGTCAGCCCCCTAAACATTGATTCAACATAGGACACAACAAAAAGGATGAAGAGCAAAAGGTAAACACAGCTCACCAGTCAATTAACTCCACCGGCAGCCACCTTCTTGTCTCCCTACTTGTTCGTCTCGAAAAACCACGATTTAGCCCGGCAACCACCGACAGAGCAATCCCCCAAATTCATCAATTCGCCGGAAAACCTCATGCCAGTGTCAACGCCGCCGCCCTCCCTTCTGTGGTAACCCCTTGCTCCCGCTTCGTCCACGAAGATCGTCGAAGCTGTTGGCTGCCGCTTGCTGCGAGGTGAGCGTCGAGAGAACGGCGAGGGCAGAGAGAGAAAAAAAAACTCTGAGGTCGCAGCGAGCGAGAGCACGAACAGAGATCAGGCTGGATCGGCCGGAGGTCGGCACCGGCGGCAGCAACTCTCTCTCTCTCTCTCTCGGCGGCGATGCGTTAGGGCACGACGAGCTTGGCGACAGTGTTGGAGCAGCGTTTGTTGGCGAGAGAGGGGACGACGATGAGGCGCGGTGACTGTCATGGCCGGTGCGTGAGGGAGAAGGCGGCGACGAGCGACGCAGCATGGAGGCGGAGATCACCCGGCGAGAAGGCTCATCGCGATCGGGGAGGAGGAACGGGCGATCGGGAGAAATAGGGATCGAAATCGGGAGAAGAAGAGGAGTCGGGAAAAACGGACGAAGAGGAAATAATGTTTAGCATTTAAACCAATTAATTCCTCAATATAAACAGGCTTTACAAAAGCCTGTTCGCTTTATCCCCATAAAATATTCATAGAACCCCATTTAAATCCAGAGAAATTTCTAAAAATTTCTGAAAAAATCCATAAGATAATTTCTTAATTAACAGGGGTATTTTTATTTTTATTTTATTTTATTTTTTTTTTCTTCCGGTATTTTACATTCTCCCCCACTTATAAAAATTTGCTCCCCAAATTTCGTACTAACACGCAAAAATTACTTCAAGCGAGTTTCCGAAGGGACCACATACATTCGTCAAGTGAACAGATGAGACTATCGAGCTCGGATAGTATCTTCCAGCTCCCACATAGCCTCCTCATCGGTATGATGCTGTCATCCAACCTTTACGAGTCGGATGATTGTCGTCCCACTACTGTTGCTCCTTGCGACCCAGGATCCACCCTGGAATCTTTTCGTAAGTCGCATTAGACTGAGGTAGAATCGAAACCTCTTTTAGAACATGGTTAACATGCGACACATATTTCCTCAATATTACAACAGGAAAATACGTTGTGAGCACCCGCAAGTGTCGGAGGTAAAGCCAACCGATAAGCTACACCTCCATAATCCACGACACAAGATCTGAATAGATCCTTCAACGTTTGAATGTCATGCTCAGACAGTCCATCAGTCCGCGGATGAAATGTTGCACTAAGCCGAAGCTCTGTGCCCACAGTCTGGTACAGACTCTGTCAAAATCGCGAGGTATATCGCGAATCTCTATCTGATATGGTACTTAAGAGTACCCCACGCAATCTGATAATCTTTCGGTAATACTACTCTACCGAATGATCCAACAAGTACGACCCACGAATAGAAAGGAAATGAGCTAATTCAGTCAGTCGATCCACACTCACCCAAATCGCATCATATCCTTTACGGGTCCTAGGCAATCCTGTAACGCAATCAATCGTGATATGCTCCCACTTCCATTCCGGAATCGGAATTTTCTAGAGCAATGCATCGAGTTTTTGATGTTCAGCCTTCACCTACTGGCATACTAAACATCGAGCTGCAAAATCTGCTATAACTCTCTTTATATCATTTCACCAGTATATACGTTTCAACTCTCAGTACCTCCAAGTACCACCAAGGTACATAGCCCATCTCAAATGATGTGCTATCTGTAACGACTCTTCCATGATTGGTCGCGTGTCCGGAACACACTATCCTTATCAGAGAAGGAGAATTATCTTCTCAAAAGAGAAGTCCATCAACCTTCCAAGATACACTCCACACACACTATAAGTGCATGGAAGATTATAGCGATCAATCTCACTCGTTACAACTGTTTGCGTACCAGCAACTCTATAGTAGCTACCCAGTAGCTAGTCAAAACTCCATAAGCACTTCTACTTCATATCACTACAAATCCAAATAATAACTACTAAAGTCACGTCATGCATATGACAGACTATCTCCAAATTTCTTAACTAACGTAGGCATAAGATATGCCTCATTCAACTGCATTGGAATCGTTCCGATCCTTGAAACGATGCATCTGCGTACATCATCCTTTTATCCACACCGGAAGGATTAACTAATACTCGTGTAAAAGTTAACCGCCGTCTAAGCCTTGTAATTGCTTTAACCAGCTTCCGACTAAATGATTTCTATCGTCACCTTTGTCAAACAAGTCCATAGTATAGTAATGCTAAGACATTCTATCCACATCTACAGTACTAACCAAAACATACAAAGAAAACCACCATCTACGACGGACGAGTGCACGACTCCAATTACCGCAATCAATAGTGGCCAAGTTACGCAACTCCAACAACCACAAACTGATCCAATCGTGTCCAGGATACACGATTCTCCAATCCCGTGACGACTACATCATTAATTAGTCTAGCAACTTAATCAAAATCCGTACAATTCATACCAAGTATGAAATTGTCGTCTCTACACGCCTGCATCTCCTTTACTCTAAGCTGACGATATAATAATCATCTCAACGACAATGATAATTGTATGACATCATGTCACTATAATATCAACACTCCAATCGTACATCAACCCTAGAGTATACGCAGGTGTCTTTAGCTGATCTAAATAGATCATTTATCCATAACGAAGGATATTCTTCACAATAACTACTGTATTCCATCATCGATAATCGATGCATACTTTCAAAGGTCCATATCTCTTTCAATAAAGAGTTCCGGATCTTCTCAAGGAGGAATACTGGGATAGATAAATATCCCCTCCAACATCTCCTATAATCGCAACTCACGTTCTTCTAATTCTTTTATAGTGTTTAACAACACTGATACCAACAAAAATATCACTCGATATGTGATCTTCGATACCGGACTATTTTCGCAATCATTTTGATCGCCTACTCCACTTGCCTAAGCAACAGCAAAGCTAGGAGTTCATTCGAACTACATCCGTCGGCTCTCGGATTATACGCACATCTGAGAAACATATCATACCATACTTTCAACAATTTGACCATCTGTAAGGATATGTCTACAGTAAAGATATGTCTATCCAAGTCTAAGGGCATCCCTTAACTTTTTAATTGTTGATCCACATCTCACCAGACGGTAGAGATACCACCGACCCACAAGTCGATGTAAAGGACCCTTCTAATCCAACTAAGAATGTTCTAGACCAAGATACCTGTAAACTACAAGTATCTCTCAATATATTAATCTAGAGAGTAAAACTAGAGTAATACCCTGAACGATCAAATATCTATTGATCCGATCCAAAAGGCTCCCGCAGGTCTTCTATAATCAGAACATAGCTCAAGGCCTATGACTCTAATCTTGCTCCTTTATCCAACAGTCGACGACTTCTTATTCCAACATCTGACTTGCAATGTCTGCTATCAATCTTCATCTCCTAACACTTGTACGGAGTCATTTCTAAACTCCTGTCTCAATCCAACATCTTCCAACAGGATCTGATAGAAGATCCCGACATCCTAATCCACTATAAGCCAATAACTCTAGATGGCTTAAATTGTCCATTCATCTTCTTGAGCTATTAGGTGGTCGTAACCTCTGCGAGTCTCACGACTCTGCACAGTACAATATTACTAACTGATCACCCTTTCTTGAAGCTCAAGAATTCCTTACAATGCGTCACTAAAAGTGACACGGGGAAATACTCTCTTTCAACATCACTAAACCATGATCAAGTGATTATTATTTCCCGAAGATTATTTTCTGCATTTATCACCAAATACCGGCTTGACCCCGATAATGGTATGCAAATAACTCTACTTTCTCGGTATAATATGAGTTAAGTACTTAAAAGTACTCTCAAAGTTATACAACTCAATACGAACAACTCAAGGATAAAATCCCTATGAAACACCGTAACCTAGCCTTCCGCTATCTGCATCACAAATAGTCTACAAGTCTGTTCATTACCCACAGGTAATGATCTGACTAGCTTAATTAGTCAAAATCTCTAAGAGAAATGTAATGACTTGACCCCTGTTTTCCGACTCGATATCAGTCGGCTCTCAGAGGTAAATCACCTCCTCGACACGGGTTCAAGACTCACAGACTCAACAGATCGTTCCCGTGGTCAACTCATATCACGGTTACGAATAATAACCAACACACTACTGGTTATTCCCTGGTATAAGCATCTAAATGCATAGCCAACATAACCGAGAGTATAAACCCTAAAGGTCACTCCGGTTGGTCGCCTCGGTGGACGACCCCAACTACAAGTCTGCACAGGTGTCATAATTATATTGTATACACCTACTAATCAAGTTTAGATAAATATCTACTAAACCATAAGTTTTCAGGAATTCTTACCTCGTGCTGCTTGGAGCTCAAGCCGCTGTCCATCTCATCTCAAAAAACCAAAACCGAATAAATCGACTCCCGAGAATCCAAGACTCGACACAAAAACAAATTGTATGGCATCGCAGAACCTTGGGCTCTGATACCACTAAAGTTGTCACGCCCCGAGAGCATGCCGAGCCGAAAATCAAACGGACGACACCTCCCCTGTACGTGACAACATTTCGGGTTAATACAAGGCCCGTAGGCCCACAATGACAACAATATATAAAAATACACCAAACCACAACAGTATATATATATATCAAAACAACTACACACAGCGGAAACGATACAACAATAATACAACCCTACATGTGCATACCGGTATGACTAACACATCACAACAATACAAAACTTCGACAAAAATCCGAATATACAACATGTACATCACGAAAACTCCGAATACATAACACGGCGGACGGAAGGCCCAAAACAAAACACGGGAGCCTCGGAGGTGAGATGAGATGTCAGCCAGCGGTGCTCCAAGCTGCCACGAAGTCTTCTACCTGTTACCTGGGCGACAGAATACCCAGGGTCCGTGGGGGGTGGTGAGTAAAACTCAGCAGGTAATAGAAAAACATGTATATATGTCATATCACATGTATTTTCAACAACATACTCTAAAGGTACAACAGGTATATCAGCATAGTATATAAATACAAGCATATACCGTCTAACCAAATAAACAATATAAAAAAAATGCAGACATACCTGAAGTCTGCTACGCTACTCTGATCCAACCTGAACATATATCAAACATATATATATATATATATAACAGGAAGAGTAGATCAACTCACCATAAACTCTAGCTACAGGTTAAAGTATCTAATGGTCTGTCAAACCCATACCAGTATCCGACACAGTCGTATAACAAATGCAAGAAACATGCATGCATATGATGTACAACCAAATGTAGCAAGCATAATACAATCAAGTGCAACATCACAATAAACATATATATATAGACTGTATCTATATATATATTAATCTCAACCATCCATATATATATATATATATATATATACATGCATATCTATATATATATATGGTAATATGCAAAGTGCCATCAGATACGGCAATGCAACATGCATGGTCATGTCTGCTCACCCCTACTCGCTACCACGACCCCAGTGTGGCCTAGGTGACACGACATGACAACTATCCCGACTCCAGCCGTCACCACTCTCGAGTGACCGAGTTGGGTAGTATGATCAAGTAGCATATGAGCGTAAAGAGCTCGCTACGCAACGGGGGTCCCTGCCGCTGACCACTCTGACTAACACTACCAATGAGTGGTCGAGTACCATGCACCCAGGACAACTGCACGCAACTCCAACTACCATCGTCTATAGTGGTAGAGTGCGGCACAACAAATGCTCTTCCCTCACACCAGTTACTCCTCGGGGAGTGCTCTGGGAGGCAAGATGACTGACGACTCTCTCTCAACCTCAAGGGAGACTATGTCGTCAGAATGCATGCAAATGACATGTGTATGCTGTCACACGTACAACCATCTACCACAGACTCTCTGTTCAGCAAAGAGTCGTACTCATCTAATCAATACACTCTCTATCCTGTAGAGAGTCATACACAATAGATCGACGGACTCTCTATCATGTAGAGAGCCGCACTCAACTGATCATAACTCTCTATCCATTAGAGAGTCGTAGTCAACTGATCGACGCACTCTCTATCATGTAGAGAGTCATACTCGACTAATCGGCAGACTCTCTACCCTGTAGAGAGTCGTACTCGACTGATCATGACTCTCTCTCCAATAGAGAGTCGTACTCAAACCGATTATCAAGCTAGGACCACAGGTCTGTAGCGACACACTAAGTACCATTCACTTGGCCATTTACACAATATATGGTCAGTGGTAGACATGCAATCTAGGGGTATTAGAATTAACCGTAGGTTCAAGACCTTATCTACCCACGGATGACCTTTTTGCCCAACTTACAACCAGGTTGTCATCCGGACTTTACTACTTGCACTTAACTTAAACAAATTCTAAGTTACTTACATCATCTATAGATATAACTCCTAATCATGATAAAATAAACATGATATCAGCAATGGAGTTAATAGCCAACGGTAAAGGATCAAGCATACGATAAAAAGAGTAGGATCAAGGTAATATGAACACCTAACATGCTCATATCTATGACTAAATCTGAATGCAATACATCTACCCGGACCAGGTAGGAAATTACCCACCTGCTTTGTAGACGCCAATCGTCTTCATGTATGCAAATTCGCCTCGCAACAAAGTCCCAGTCGATCGGTACTACTTCTTGATCTCAACTCTCCTAACATAGTTTCCATATCCTACAACCTATCCAGAAAACTTCTCGCAGCTGTAAACAAATCCATATCACAGTCATACATGTAGCATACAAGACATGGTAAAATCATGGATCAACATAAACCTTACCTCAACCTCGACCCCTTCACAGCTTGCTCTGTTCACCGGAACAACCCTCACAGTCGGCAATTCCCCCTGCTCACAGCCGCTCAGCCACCCATCGGGTAGGCACCATCGACAACCATCTAAGCCCCCTCTAAACATTGATTCAACATAGGACACACAATAAGGATGAAGAGCAAAAGGTAAATCACACCACTCATATCAACTCCACCGTGACCACCTTCTTGTCTCCCTACTTGTTCTCGTCTAATAAAAACCACGAGCTCCGACAACCACCAACAGAGCAATCCCCCAAATTCATCAATTCCGAAACCTCATGCTGTCAACTCCGCCACGCCTCCCTTCAGGTAACCCCTGCTCCCGCTCACCACGAAGATCGCCGGCCGCTGGCCGCCGCTGCTACGAGGTGAGCGCCGAGAGAACCGAGGGCAGAGAGGGAAAAAACTCGAGGTCGCAGCCGAGCGAGAGCACGAACAGAGATCGGGGCCGGATCTACGAGGTCGATCGGCGCAAGAAGAACTCTCTCTCTCTCTCTCTCGGCGGCGATGCGTTAGGGCACGACGAGCTCGACGACGGTGTTGGAGCAGCGTCTGTTGGCGAGAGAGGGGACGGCGACGAGGCGCGGTGATTGTCGTGGCCGGCGCGTGAGGGAGAAGGCGGCGGCGAGCGACGCAGCGTGGAGGCGGAGATCACCCGGCGAGAAGGCTCGTCGCGATCGGGGAGGAGGAACGGGCGATCGAGAGAAATAGGGATCGAAATCGGGAGAAGAAGAGGAGTCGGGAAAAACGGACGAAGAGGAAATAATGTTTAACATTTAAACCAATTAATTCCTCAATATAAACAGGCTTTACAAAAGCCTGTTCGCTTTATCCCCATAAAATATTCATAGAACCTCCAATTAAATCCAGAGAAATTTCTAAAAATTTCTGAAAAAATCCATAAGATAATTTCTTAATTAACAGGGGTATTTTTATTTTTATTTTATTTTATTTTTTTTTCTTCCGGTATTTTACACCTAGACTATGTCCAATCATCTGAAGTGTCACGCCCCGAGGGAGTCTCCGCCAGACGAAAATCCGGCAGCACCTCCCCTGTACGGGTGACAATACCAATTTTATACAAGGCTTACACGGCCACTATACATCGGTCAACACGACCGGAATCCAATCAAACACACGCATATAATAATAAGGCCTCAGGCCAACAAATCTAGGTAAACAAAAGTCTACACTAACTAGACTTACCCCTTCTGCCATCTGGGCAGGAATACCCAACCAAACAAATCAAAATAAGATCCGACCAATGGTCCACAAGAACCCCAAAAATCCACGAGTACATAAATCCATTTCCAAGCCTAAACATATCTTCTATACAAAATTCAAACCAAAACTCAAACAACTAAGAAACTGTCACTACGAGGGGGGGATATGGCAACTGGACTCTCCTGACAGCTTCATCCTGAAATAAAAAAATAAAACCACGGGGTAAGTTCAAAGAACTTAGCGGATATTTGTCGATATAAATAGCAAGATATAGCTAACAATACTAATCATGTCAGTACAGTCTCATATATATGGTAAGCAAGAAATAAATGCAAAAGGATCAGACTAACTGAATCTCCTACTCGATATAGGAGCATGTGCCCTACTATAAGAGATAAAGTCATCACCATAAATGAATATGAATCTCAGATGCATGACAATCATATGCAACATCCAAGGCATCAATACAATAATGCAAAGAAACACAATACAAATGCAATCCGTCAAAATGCATGTCGTATATGACATGGTCACCTCGACGCTACCACCTCACATGATGATGGTGAAGCCGAGTGGGTAGGGCTATGACAGTGCACTCACATCGCTTCCCGAGTGACCGAGTGGATAGGATGCCGGAGTACACCTATCCTCCCGCCCCAAACAGAGTGGGGAGCTAAGCTCTCATCTTCCTGTCATAGACTGCAGGAGGGATCCTCGTCGCTACCACGCCATCGCTACCCATGAGCGGACCAATGGAGCTCGACAGAGCAATCGACACACCCTCCCGATGTACCACTAACCCATGAGTGGCAAGCAGGCAGTTATGTAATCGCCACGGCTCAACAATAATGGAACTCCGGCCCACCAAAGATGCAATCATGCAAGATGGTGCATGACACTAAAGCATGTAATACCAACTAACATACGATCCGAATAATATGCACAATAAAAGGTACATATACATGATCCAAGTAAAACAGAAAAGTATAACTATAAATCGATCAAATGCATGTGTCAAATAGGCATAATAACATGCAAGGTAGATAAACATGAAAACTATTGCAAGCTATAACTATCTAGCATATCAACATGACTATATCAAAAAGACAAGTCAAAATACCCGCCTGAATATATATCCACAAGAATAAGAATCAAATCGTCACGATCGGAACTCGCCGTGATCAAACTCGTATATATAGCGTAATTATAGTCAAGCACAAAAATATGATCCATCACAAATCAATCCTAAGCCGATTTCGGATTTAAACCAATTAACCCAAATGCTTAATAAAATCCCAGTCAACTAGATTGATCTAGTTATCTCATTTAACCTAATCAATTCTCTATAAATAATTACGAAACCGATCAACCTCACACCGAAATCAATAACCCATCATATATCAATTTACAACTAATAAAAAGAGAAGATAGATCAAGCTTACCAAGCTATAAGCTTTGGCCAATACCAATCCATCGACAACCCTTTCACAGCCATGCACTATCCACCCACAAATGCTCACAGCCTTCCATAATGCCAACTCACTGCCACCTTCACAGCCGACCTAATACAAACACATAGTCGACAGCAACGCATCCGACCCATAAACATGAACAAAACACAGAAATCAAACAGCAACGGATGAAGAGAAAGAGGCAGATCGCGACATACCAGCGACTGATACCTCACCGACGGGCCGTCTGCACTAGTTCGAGAACGGCTCTGCCGAGGGTCCTTACCAGTTCGATCGGAGTTCAACCGCTCAACCGCTGTGCCGAGCCTTTATTGACTACTCACGCTCTGGGCAAGAGCCCTCGTGATCCTCCTTCGATCATTTCAAGACGAAGGAAACCAAAGAGGTTGCCTCGTCTCCACCATGGCTTTGCTTCTTCCCCGATCAGAAGGACGACACGCTCTTGGGTGCGCGGCGGTGCATAGCGGCTTGCGGGCAGAAGTCGGCGCTTAACGACGGCAGTGAAAGGGAAAACAGAGGCGAGGATCCGTGGCCCGGCACCGAGAAGGCGACGGGTCAAAGGCGAGGAACAGCGATCCGACGCGATCCTGTCGCGGAAAATCGGCAAAGGCGGCTCGGCGCGGCGGGGACGGTGAACTCACGGCGTCGGGCGGTGATGCTCGCGGGAGTGCAAACGAGGGCTGCGGTGGGGGAGAGAAGGCTCGGCCGGAGAAGAAAGCGTCGCCGACAAAAGTGGTTCGCGCAGAGAAACTGCCGAGGGGAAGGAGTTGCGGCGGGGAAAAAGAAAAAGGGAAATAGATAAACTTAGGTTTTTAGGTTAATAACCCCTCAATACTGATAAACCAAACAGGCCTTTTAAAAGCCTATTTTTCTTATCCCCGTAAATATCTCGTACAAGCCCCGTTTAAATCCAGAAAAATTCCCAAAAATCTCGAAAAATTTCTAGGATTATTTTCCTTAATTCCTTGGCCATTTAATTTAATATTTTAAATTTCGGTATTTAACATTCTCCCCCACTAATAAAAATTTGGTCCCCAAATTTCCTACTCAAATGCCGAATGAGTAAGAGATACCACCAGTCCTGAAAATATATCTCACGTACCTTAAGTAAACAAGTGGGGATATTGAGCTTTGATCTTTTCCTCAAGCTCCCAAGTAGCCTCCTCATTGGTGAGGTGACTTCACCCGACCTTGACAAGTCGCACAATCTTATTCAACAACCGTCGTTCCTTGTGATCCAAAATCCGTACCGGAACCTCTTCGCAAGTAGCATCAGGTTGAATGGAACCTGACACATCTGACCGAATATGTGTAGGGTATGACACATACTTCCTCAGCATGGATACCTGAAACACATCATGGATACTAGCCAAGGATGGTGGTAGCGCTAGTCGATAAGCGACTGCTCCGATCCTCTCCAAAATCTCAAATGAACCAATATATCTAGGAGCTAGCTTGCTTACCACGGAGGTCAAATCTCTTCACCCCTTTCATGGGTGAGACTCGCAAGAATACATGATCACCAATAGAGAACTCTAGAGGTATCTGTCTCCGATCGGCATAACTCTTCCGACGCTCTCGCCTCTTTCATCCTACGTCTGATAATACGGACCAACCCTGCCTCATACTGAGCTCTATGAGTCCTAGCAACTGGTCCTCCCAGTTGGCCCCGAAATCCATAACACAGGACCCCAGCAAATCCTCTAGTATCTAAATGGTCCGCTCAGACTATCCATCTATCATGGATGGAATGCAAGATTAAACGGCCGCATGCCTAAGGCCTGCTGCAGACTCTGCCAAAACCGAGACGTGAACCAGGGATCTCTATCTGATATAATGCTCAAGGAACACATGCAATCTGATGATATCCCGACAATATATAACTCTATCAAACGATCCAAAGAGTTCGTCTTCCAAATCACTAAGAAGTGCGCGGATTTGGTTAGTCGGTCAACAACTACCCAAATTGCGTCATGGCCTTGATGTGTCCTAGGCAACCCACTACAAAAATCTATAATAATATGCTTTCACTTCCATTCCGGAATCGGAATTTCCTGAAGCATCTGTTCCTTAAACTAATGCAACTTCAGAAACCATTTTCCTCCTCGGAGTCAGAGACAGTAGTCCATCTACCGTCCAACATTCACTCCACCACACACTCTGCAAGTGCATGGAAGGTTATCGCGACCAAACTTCCTTATTACAACCGTTCGTGTTCGGCTACTCTATAGTAGCTATCCGATGCTTAGCCAAAACTCCATGAGCATTACGCTCCTCACCTCTACAAAACAACATAATCCTTTGCTAAGTCCCGTCTATATATGGCGGCTTCTTATTTCATGATTCTTTGTAAGCTTAGAATATATCTTAGTCAATAACATCGGAATCGCTCCGATCTCTGAAATGATGCATCCATGTACACCACCCTTCCATCCATACCAGAATGATTAATCAACACTGGCGTAAAAGTCAATCATCGTCTGAGCCCTGAAACTAGTTTCACAAGCTTCAGACCAAGTAAATTTCCTCACCTTCTTGGTCCAACCAGTCAGCGATGTAGTACTGCTAGAGCATCCTATCCATATATATAGTAACAATTAAACCAATACCAAGAAAACTACCATCTATGGTGGTCGAGTGCGCAACTCCAACTACCACCCTCATCAGTGGTCAAGTTACGCAATCCAACGACCACAACTGAGCCAATCGTGTGCAGAATACACGACTTCCCAAATCCCTGGACGACTAAGTCGTCAATAAGTCTAATAAAATAATCATAAGCTCATACAATTCATATCAAGTATGAAATTGTCATCGCTATACAACTGCATTCTCTTTACTCTAGCCTGATGATATAACAATCATCACAACGACCATGATAATTGTATGACATCATGTCACTACAATATCAACCCATCAGTCATAAATCAATCATAGAGCATACACCGATGCCCTATAGTTGATCTAAATAGATCTTCTATCCACAATGAAGGATATTCATTTCCTTCCACAACTACTGCATTCTATCATCGTTAATCGATGTATAATCTCAAAGGTTCATCTCTCTTTTAACAAAGAGTTCCGGATCTTCTCTAGAAGAAAATACTGGGACAGATAAATATCCCATCCAACACCTCCTATAATAAGGTAAAACGATCTTTCATCGTCTTGACCAGTGTAAGTATACACGCCTTATCCATAACCAAACCACTAATAGTAGGGACTGATATTTTCTGAGGGTTTACTTCTTGACCTTCAAATGGATGACTAGCAGGCCATATTCCTAGCTTCCTAATTCGACGTCAGTCGACACCTCTAAAGAATCCGTACCTCTGAAATCATCATTAGATTACTCAAGATCAATACGTCGTCGAACTCGTTCACGCCCATGAGTAGGAGCAATTTCACTAAGTCAATAGTTTTCCTAGCCACAAAAGTATCATAACTACTAAAGACAATACTTTTCCTATAGCTCAGAGATATCCTTCAGCTCGTCTGGTCCCAAAACCCGAGAACTCCCAAAAATCCAAGGGAAATCAAATCCTCGAAACACAAAACCCACAAACCAAAACCGTAAACCAATAAAATTGTCACGTCCTGGGGGCATAGTCGTCATCCAAATGACAAAAGAGCCCCTTAGTGACAATATTCCGAAATCCATGGACCAAATCTGGTAAAAACCTCGAAATAATTATAGAAATATAAGTATTTCAATAACTGCATGCATGCACTACTAAACATATATCAAACAAAGTAAAATAGTTTTGTGACACCAAATCAAATTGCGACCAAAAATTCAAAGTGCATAATCAAAATGCAACACCGATAAAGTAAACAAAGTGGCATCCCGACGATGCAGGAGACAAAGCACAAAGAACTCTCGAGCGACACGAAGGTAGGTCAACATGACACGTCCTCCATCAATTAACCTAGAGTATAAGTGAGGAGGGGGGTGAGTACAACCACTCTGTGGATGTATAGACAACAGTGCATAATCATAATGCACATAATGGAAGTCACAGAGAACAAGCTAGAGTAACTCAACCCTTAGAGTACCAATATCAGTCTGCAACTAACCTAATCAGCAGTATAATAAATATACCTGCAACATACACAACCACTGCAACAAGCAGTGCACATCCAGATACCACGATAAAGTCTCGTGGCTCTCACACAAAAAGGAAACTATCTATGAGCTACCTCGAACGTAACCCATGGGCCGAAAATCAATAGCACGGTCTGCGCAGCTATATGCTACCACGAATGAGACTCGTGGATAGGCGATTGTATATAAATATCTAATTATATTTGCGCTTTGGTGTACTACCGCAATAGGTCGCGTGAGCGTCGATTATCCTAGGTTGTTAAGCCTAGGGTTACCCAATGCATCCAGTATAAAACGACCATTGACGTCGACAAAGATCATCGATCTATAATTAAGCCCGTTGAGGCGGTCAAGTGAGGGTTTCAACACCTCTAATACCAAATGTTTACCAAAGTTGGTAAAGATCATTGACTTATAAATAAATAAGTCGAGATGCTGAAATCTAACGTTCCAACCCTTCTAACATGATCGATTATCAAGGTCACTCAAAATCATAAGTCCACTAATAATCGCGTCGAGGCGATTAATCATAGGGTTTCGTCCCAACTAACGAAAGCGCCTATCGAGGCCAATAAGGACCACAAATCTACTATCAAGCCCTTCAAGAGGTTAAGCCTAAATTATATCATTCTACCGGTTCGATCATGCATGCTGACATGCTACCACGAGCAGATCTCGTGGGTACTTAACGTAAAGTAGCTATCTTGCTACGAGCGTCATCTGAATCGATTATCACCAACTCACGAGCGAATAGCATAAAAGTATAACCTTCTGATGATTATCTCAACCATACATGGGAGACCTATTGACCTCAAATACACAAAAGCCCCTTTAGGAAACTCTACTTTAACTTTCCTCGACCACGAATGGTGTGATAGATAAATATGACAACGTTATATACCCTCTAAGGATTTAATCACATCCTAATCATATGACCTCTACTAATCCGATCACTATATCATAAATAGTAAATGTATAAACCTATACCAATATGCACATCCGGGTTATTACACCTAGGGTTTCCACAACTAGGATTCTACTAATATTGTTTCATTCCTGAGATCCGCTCCTACCGAATAACCTTATCTAAGTTATTCTATCTCTACTAGTCTTAATCATGGTGTCCACCGCAAAAACACAGAATCATATAAACATATAACAAGTCATTCGATAAACGACAAGATAGTCCTACTAATGGGAATCAATGGCTGAAATTAATTAGGGTATTACTAAAGGGTCATGCCAGATCAAAGTCACGGCAATACTAAATAAAACATTAGATGCCTATATATACCCTAAACTATGTAAGCAATGTAATCATGTCCTCATGCCTTCTACGAATTTATCCACCTTAGTCATATTATTCAACTAGTTTAATAATCCTAATACTAGTCAAATCCTAAGAGGTAAATATCTTATCATTTATATCACAATGATAACTAGCTACGTATAGCAGTAATAGCAATTAATAACCAAATGCTATCTATAAACCAGCAACCTAAAAAATCTAACAGTCAAATAGATATCAGGTTAAAACAATACCAGACAAAACATGATATCACCGCATAACCAATATAAATATGTACTAAATCTAGAAAATTTTCTAGAATGTATTTACTGTTAGTATGCGAGATGTCCCGTCGAAATCCCCCATATTGACCTCGTCGATAATACCTCAATTTCAAACATAAAATCGTCAACTGCATAACTCCAAAATACCCAGCTTAACCTACCAAACTTGGCGAACTCCATAAACCCAAAGACCCTAAGGAACTCGGAAACCTACGCTCGATGCAAATAAATTGTCACGCCGAGAGTCTCGCTGACGAAAATCCAAAGACCTCCCGCACGGGTGACAATACCAATTTTATACAAGGCCTACACGACCACTATACATCGGTCAACATGACCGGAATCCAATCAAACACACGCAGATAATAATAAGGCCTCAGGCCAACAAATCTAGGTAAACAAAAGTCTACACTAACTAGACTTACCCCTTCTGCCATCTGGGCAGGAATACCCAACCAAACAAATCAAAATAAGATCCGACCAATGGTCCACAAGAACCCCAAAAATCCACGAGTACATAAATCCATTTCCAAGCCTAAACATATCTTCTATACAAAATTCAAACCAAAACTCAAACAACTAAGAAACTGTCACTACGAGGGGGGGGGGGATATGGCAACTGGACTCTCCTGACAGCTTCATCCTGAAATAAAAAATAAAACCACGGGGTAAGTTCAAAGAACTTAGCGGATATTTGTCGATATAAATAGCAAGATATAGCTAACAATACTAATCATGTCAGTACAGTCTCATATATATGGTAAGCAAGAAATAAATGCAAAAGGACTGTACTCACCTGAATCTCCTACTCTGATATAGGAGCATGTGCCCTACTATAAGAGATAAAGTCATCACCATAAATGAATATGAATCCTGTATGCATGACAATCATATGCAACATCCAAGGCATCAATACAATAATGCAGCAAACACAATACAAATGCAATCCGTGCAAAAATGCATGTCGTGCATATGACATGGTCACCCCTGACGCCAGTCAGCCGCCTCACACGCAATGGTGAAGCCGAGTGGGTAGGGCTATGACAACTGTGCACTCTGCCATCACTGCTCCTGAGTGACCGAGTGGACAGGATGCTGTCGGAGTACACCTATCCTCCTGCCCCAAACAGAGTGGGGGAGCTAAGCTCTCATCTCCCGGTGTCATAGACCAGAGGAGGGATCCTGCCGCTACCACGCCGCCTCGCCGCTACCCATGGCGGACCGGTGAACTGACGAGAGCAAGCACACACCCTCGATGTACCACTAACCCATGAGTGGCGGTGTATGCGAGCCGTATAGTGGCCGGGCTCGACAATAATGGAACCGTCCGGCCAAAGATGCAATCATGCAAGATGGTGCATGACACTAAAGCATGTAATACCAACTAACATACGATCCGAATAATATGCACAATAAAAGGTACATATACATGATCCAAGTAAAACAGGGAAAAGTATAACTATAAATCGATCAAATGCATGTGTCAAACAGGCATAATAACATGCAAGGTAGATAAACATGAAAACTATTGCAAGCTATAACTGTCTAGCATATCAACATGACTATATCAAAAAAACAAGTCAAAATACCCGCCTGAATATATATCCGCAAGAATAAGAATCAAATCGTCACGATCGAACCCGCCTGGACGAACCAAATCGCATATAAGCGTAATTATAGTCAAGCACAAAAATATGATCCATCACAATCGAATCCTAAGCCGATTTCGGATTTAAACCAATTAACCCAAATGCTTAATAAAATCCCAGTCAACTAGATTGATCTAGTTATCTCATTTAACCTAATCAATCCTCTATAAATAATTACGAAACCGATCAACCTCACACCGAAATCAATAACCCATCATATATCAATTTACAGCTAATAAAAAGAGAAGATAGATCAAGCTTACCAAACTATAAACTTTGGCCAATACCAATCCATCGACAACCCTTTCACAGCCATGCACTATCCACCCACAGCTGTTCACAGCTTCCACAGCCGGCCAACTCACTGCCACCTTCATAGCCGACCTAATACAAACACATAGTCGACAGCAACGCATCCGACCCATAAACATGGACAAAACACAGAAATCAAACAGCAACGGATGAAGAGAAAGAGGCAGATCGCGACATACCAGCGACTGATACCTCACCGACGGCTCGTCCAGACTAGTTTGAGAACGACTCCTGTCGAGGGGTCCTTACCAGGCTGATCGGAGTTCAACCGTTCAACCGTTGGTGCCGAGCCTTTATTGGACTACTCCCGCTGCCCCTTGGGCAAGAGCCCTGCATCCTCCTTCGATCGTTTCGAAGACGAAGGGAAACAGTCCGAAAGAGGGTTGCCTCGTCTCCACCATGGCTTTGCTTCTTCCCCGATCAGAAGGACGACACCGGCTCTTGGCTGAAGGCGGCAGCGGTGCATGGCAGCTTGCGGCAGCCGGGGGCACAGGGAAGTCGGCGCTGCAACGACGGCAGTGAAAGGGGAAAACAGAGGCGAGGAACAGTCTCCGGCGCGATCCTGTCACCGCGGCAAATCGACAAGGCTGGCTCAGGCGCGCACGGCGGTGGACGGCGAACTCACGGCGTCGGGCGGTGATGCTCGCGGGAGTGCAAACGAGGGCTGCGGTGGGGGAGAGAAGGCTCGGCCGGAGAAGAAAGCGTCGCCGACAAAAGTGGTTCGCGCAGAGAAACTGCCGAGGGGAAGGAGTTGCGGCGGGGAAAAAGAAAAAGGGAAATAGATAAACTTAGGTTTTTAGGTTAATAACCCCTCAATACTGATAAACCAAACAGGCCTTTTAAAAGCCTATTTTTCTTATCCCCGTAAATATTTCGTACAAGCCCCGTTTAAATCCAGAAAAATTCCCAAAAATCCCGAAAAATTTCTAGGATTATTTTCCTTAATTCCTTGGCCATTTAATTTAATATTTTAAATTTCGGTATTTAACATGAAGACCTGTAAAATCAGATTAGCACACAACAAAATGTAATATCATTTGGCGATAATAATACTGCTCCGATCTCGACTTCCGAGTCCAACACGGATCCCCCGTCAAATCGACACCTATTTTGTCCCCATCTGAGGACTTGACATTATCTCTTCGCTCGAGGCTTACCTGTCGATTTGTCCAACCCGACTTATCTTATTTGACATCCGATCTGATTCACCAGGACTTCATGTCAATTGTCCGATCGTTTTGACCTAGCTGGGCTTTCTATCGGCTATCCGGTCTCCTTGACCTAGTCAGTCTTCCGTTAGATATCTAATCCACTCGATCCATTTGGATTTCATGTCTGGTGTCCGATCCTTCTAATATGTTAAAATTCTTGTCTAATATACCATCAACACAACTTATTACAACGATAAATCTACATACTCAATATACATATTACGTCACAAATATATCCTAAAATTATAATTTATACATCAGGAAATGATGCTCTGTACCGATAACCAACACTGAGGTAATTTTTTTTATTTTGTTAGTTTAGTTTTATTTTTTTTCTTGTAATTACCTATTAACTTTTTTTTTAAAAACTTCTATTAACGTTAATTTGTAATTTTATGATTTTTTATTAAGTTTCCAAAATTAGAAATAAATATAAAAATAAATTCAGAGGATCACCTTGAATATAATAACATAAAACTTAAAATAAAACTGAGATAGTGATTTAAATTTTTTTATAAAATATATAAATAAATTAAGAAGAATATTCAGAATAAAAAATATTAATTTGACGTACATTTTGGATTTTTAAAGTCGCCAATAACTTTTGTATTTTCTTTTATTAATTTTGTTTCTTTTTTTCTTATTTTATTGTAATTATATATTAAAAATAGAAAAATCAAATTCTATTGATCCGATGATGAATAAAAATAAATCATGGAGATTATAAAAAATGATAATTATTTTTAATCTGAATAAAAAATTTATGTTTTATATATTTATTTTAATAATATTTATACCGTTTTAATCGACGAACGGTCCCAAAATTTTTTTTTTTTTTCTTTTTCTTCCATACTAACAAAAGTGAGTATTCTTACTTCGTATCAAAGGCGCCGAGCGAAGCCTATGAATCTAGAGCCCTATCTTTACCATCTAAACCTGCCCTTCCTAGAATCCTCTAATTCTAAAAGACTAGGTACGCCGCCGTAAACCTTGCGCTCTTTGTCCCCCCTTCATGGGTCAAGCTCCGAGCGCCATCGAAGACGTTGGCGAAGAGGCGCCGCCGCCTCCTCCCAGTATCGGCCAATCTCCTTCTCCGGCCGCTTCGTCGATAGAAGATCTGATCGCAGGTCCTCTCTGCTCTCCCTAATCTCAAGAGCTTTTAGGGGGTTTTCCTTCTCTTTTCCCGAAAAATCCTTCTTTTCAAAATTGATCTCCTGCTACGGTTGTGCATTTCCAAACGGGTTTAACTTTTAGGGTTTGTAAGCGTAGGACTCGAGAAAGGAGGATTGAAGCCTTACCTAGCCAACTAGTTTATGAGTTCAAACTATTGATTGGATTAGCCATCAACCATGCTCAAATATGATGTTGAGCTGAGCTAAACTAAATTTTTGAGGAAACTTTACCATTATCTCAGTTTGTCGTAATCTATCTGTTATATTTAGTTTTTCTGGTTATATTTATTTTTTCTGATATCAAGGGCATGCAGTTGTCAAGTGAAAATTTTGAACATTTTTTTTACTAAAATCACACAGCAATAGAGAGGAAATGGAATTTCTAGGAGTTCCTGACTTCCTGTTAGGTTATGGTTTGGTTCTTTATTTGTGAACCTGAGAAGGTTGCCCATTTTATTTGTGCAGAAGCAATGGCGACCACAGATAACGATGGTGAAGAGGTATGTGAACTTCTATTACATCCAATGGACGGCTTGAGTTCGTATTTTGGACATTGTCATCCCTGCATTTTTGCTGCCGGAGATTGTGCTTTTTAACTGTTGTTTTCTTAGCTCCTGTAGTCGCTCGAAGTAAAGGCACAAAGAGCATTGGAATGCCCTTGCGTTGCTGACTTGAGAAAGGGGCCCTGTGGGATTCAGTTTTCCGAGGCACTTGTGTGTTTCATCAAGAGCACTGCCGAAGAGAAGGTAATTATTTTGTCAGCATTGTAGTTTGATTCTCTTTATTGAATTAACTAAATGAAGCTTTCATATAGTAGTTCATAAGGACCAAAGCACGTAGGCCCTTATTCTTTATGAACAAAATTTAAGCAACTATTATTTTGTTCACAACAATTAAGGATAAAATAAGTGAAAATGGGTTGAGATAGGACATATGTTAAGATCCTTATAAAAAAATAATGGAATCACCATATTAACGACCCCTTAGCTGCCCTTAACCGAAGAGGGAGGGTCCTTATAAATTTTATGGGCAGAAGAGTTGAATCTATTAGTGTACATCATGATATAAAATCAAAGGAAATATTAGTCAATTTGATGGAAAAAAATAATTTAGTTTGTTTGAATATTATAATTAATATTGTCTTGCATGGAGCATCATTGATGGATATAACATCGTAACCTACCAAATAGTTGGAGTAAAATTCTTTGCGCCCCAATAGTTTGGCCGTTTCTGTCATAGTGCTTAATGGAGTTGATTTGGTTTTCGAGGGATCAGATGCACTATTTGATTCCTTGCCGGATTAACCAATACTGTTTATTAATAGTTGGTCATGAGAACTATTAATAATTTTTTAAGGAACTGACATTCTTTTGCTAAGATAGGTTGATCATTTGATCTTAGTGTTCGACAGAGTTGATTCCTTTTTGCAGGGATCTGATTGTGTGAACCCTTTTATTGCATTGCAAAATTGCATCAAGGCAAATCCCAATGCATTTTCGAAGGATATTTTGGACGCTGAGGATACGGAAGAGGAGGAAGTACAAGAATACAAGATTATACCTCCATCATGGTCTAGAGAATCCAGGCCAATGAATTGATACAGCATATTCGCTCTATAGTCAAGTTTCGATAGAATAAAATGATCGAATGCATTCGTCGCTGAATAATATGTTTTGTCAAAATGAGCTTTTCTTCTCAGAAATTTGATCATGACATTTGCAGTCAGGATTAATGATTATTTATGAAAGATTATATAGTTGTTTCAGTTTTAGCTTGTACCCTCGCAATGTTCTTGCAATATTCATTAGAAACTTTGAACACTAATTATCTGAGGTGCTGCAAACTTCATAGTTGTCACTGCCTGTTTCATAAGTTATAATGGAGCATTCGGTGCGTAGAATCTATAAAGAGATGAACTAATCATTTCTAATTTCTTAATTTGGTACAAGGAATATAACAAGTTGATTTTCATTTCTAAATATGGATTTTTCTATAGTTTTAGCCAATTCATCCGGCTCTCCAATTTGCTTGACTTGTTTGGATTATGCACTCAAATGGTTGCCACGTAACATTTTGAAGTCAATTCTCAATGAGTAAGTAATGCTAATAAAATTTTCCATAATTTATTATTTTTTATTAAGTTAAGAGATCAATCATAAAAGGTATTCATATTTTACTATTTGACTTTCCGTCGAATCTATCTTTTTGCCCTATCGAGCATTTGGAGGGATTTTATGTTTATCGTCTTGAAGGCTTTGACCACATCCTTAGTGACTCTTTAGCAAAAGAAAAAAAAAAAGAAGAAGAAAACAATGAAGTAGCGACCCACAAACCTAATGATAGATTACAATGCCATCCATAGTTGTCGGCTTAACAACGAGTCGGCACCAATCATTAGCTAAATCTATTCGCATTTCTAATTGACGACGGATAAGATGTAGCAAACAAAGAGCAAAAATATACGATTAAGACACGGCCCCACAAACCTAATGATAGATTGCAATATCTTATCCATAATTGTCGGCCTAAACGTGCGCCGTCACCATTCGAGCTGGCAAATCTATTCAAGCTCGCACGATCGATGCACCAGAACCGACACGAGACCCGCCGCTCCCGCCTTTTGACCTCTTGCGCGCCGAACGAGTTTTTAATTAGCTTCAATCCCGAAGAAGCTCCGTAAACTACACCGATAAGATGATTGCTCCTTCCCCAACCACCGAGCGGGCCATCATTCGCTCCGTCCATCCACAGTTTCCTCTCCTCGACCATCTCCGATCCGGAAGGAATCTGATTCGATTCGAGGCGGCGGCGGAAGGCGGTCTTTTGATCCGCTTGGTGGTGGTGGTGCTGGTTTGTTCTTCGCTGGTTCGTGGCTTATAGGTCGCCCAGCCATGTCTCCGTGGTGCGCCTCCGCTCTCGTTGGCTCTTATTTGATTGTTTTCTTCGTCCTTTCTTGCTATTGTGCTGTTTAGATTTCCGTATAGTTCTCCTCCATCGGAGGATTCGATTTCAATCTTGACCGTGGTTGCGGTCGCGTGGAAGATTGGAAATTGGCCGTTCCTGCTTTGTGTTTGTCTATGTTCCCTCGATATAATAATCCGCTTTGGACGAAGAGGGTAGAGTTGAAACTCAGGTAGGAAACTAGAGTTTCGGGTGATTAAAGCCATCGAATAATCACGGGGTAGAGTTTAGGGGAGAGGGAGATGGCGCCGGAAGAAGCTAGCGGTGACGTCCAGCGTTTTCCTGACCGGCTTCGTCTGATCACTGTTAGGGTGAGGCTCTCCTACGAGAACATCTCGCCTCAGAGGAAAGGAAGAAGGAAAGTGATGAGATAATCACTTTGAAATAACAACAACAACAACTACTGCTAGAGCTTTTAATCTCACTAAGTGGGTCATCTATATGATCCTGTTAGACTCGATTTCTTATTTGTGTATTTATTATGGTCTCATATTGTTTAACTTGAGTATCTATTGGCCACTTAATTATTATCTTAAATGTATCTCCCGAAGTTTTTCTTCAATAGACATAATCTTGACTTTCTTTCTAATATTCTTATTTGTTATCTTGATCATTCTTATATGTCCGCAAATTTACTTTAACATTCTCTTTTTCGTAATTCTTATTTTTTATCTGTGTGCTCACTTTATAGCCCAACATTTAGCTTGAGATATAGATTTAATTTAATATCTCTCTATATAGACATATAAAGGTGTGAAACATAGACTGAGATTTAATTCATTTCAAATCCTAAATGAATATGCAGTAAAAGCTTCTAGTTACAAAACAAAGATGATGACAGGTGCACAGTCAAACAGATGCTCAAACATGATTGAGTCATGCCATCTCAAATTCTAACACATGTAAAAGATGATCAAGAAAAAATGGGAAGGGAATCCTACAGTTCATGTCAGACAGGCCTCAACTCGCCATCAATCATCTGTGTTATCGAAAGGCATGTACTCTCTCAAAGGAGCTAAAACTGCCAATTTACAAGAGCAGGAGCATAGAGAGACCAGAAATCTCATCGATACAAGTGGCTCATGTTGTCACTCACGTCTCGGTTCCAGTTCAGTACTATCAGAACCTCATCTGAAGCCATGGCTCAGCAGCAAGACACCTAGCAGTGAAGAGGAGCAGGTGAAGTTCATGCCAATCATTTCTCAGAATGTGGACAAATTTGATAACATTCAGACTAAGGCTTTCAAATCTGGCATTGTTGATTGGGGATTGCTTGAGAGATTGAAGTATCATCAGAAATGTATGGCTCATTGGGGAACCAAGAGACCCAAATCCATCGAGAACAAGTCTCCAGTGCTTTATACATTTAACACACACACGCAACACACTGGAAGAAAAGCTCGTCCTCAACCTGAAAGGTTTGGTTCTTTTGATCACAAAGCAAAACAGAAAACTGTAGATGGACACTTTGAACAGTTGAACCATTCGAAAAGAGCTTCAACCATAAGTCCTTCTGCGCACGGTAAACATGTTGCAGATAGTCAGAAGCACTATGATGCTCGTTCAGACTTGAAAGCCACAGGTGCTGAATTGCCATTGCAGATGGATTTTGAACCTTCAGTTTCAACTTCCAATTTTCTACTTCTTACTTCAGCTGGCACATACGACACCACAGAGATTCAAACCACTAACTTGCAATATCCACAGGAGTTCCAAGATTGTCCTCATAATCAAGGTTTAACTGATTGTTTGTGTCAATTTCATCATAGCAACAGCATGCAGAATCTTCTACGCGATATTGCCCAGACAAGACGGAATAGTTTTGTGTCAGATTTTGATGGCACCATTTTAATGGAAGATAAAAGTTGCAATATTTCAATTTGCCATCTTGTGGATGATAAAGTCGTGGATGAATCTCCTCGCCTTTCCAACTCTTGTCTTTTCCCTTGTGTCAGTCTAATCAAAGCATCTGATACTTTGCAAGCTGAGACTGAGATATCAACCGAAAAATCAAAACATCAAATCAGTAACCAGAAGCAAATTTCTCAAAATAGTCTCCAGCAATTTTTAATCCTTGCCGCTAAAGAAGAAAAAAATTCATCTAACTGTCGGTCGAGTGTTAGGCCAAAGTGGATGAAGCGAAGTGTAAGTTCTGGGCTAATTTCCTCTTCACCTGCTCGAAGTTCTTTTACATATAAAAATGATACACATCCGATCTCTAAAATGACAGCAAGTACTTCAAATGATGAATGCTATAGAAAACAAGGGTTACTTTACAGTAGCAATCATGATGCTCAAATTTGGAAGGCTATTCTTCAAATTTCCTGGAAACGCGGTGTGCCTTTGTTTATGTTCTCATCCTCGGATGGTGGTATTCTTGCAGCAACAGTAACAAGGCAAAGTGGCATGCACAAGCATGATTTTGAGCTTGCTTATTCAATATTTTGCCTTCATGAAATTAAGAAGATTGCTAACTTGGCTAACACTGGCAAAAGAAGTAATAATAAGCAATGGTTGGTATCCGATGTCATCGGAAGGATGAATGTTTCGAGAACAAAAAATCATGATCCTGAAAATCATTATTTCACAAGAGAGTTTGTGTTGTTTGGCGCTGAGCCAACACCGTCTCAAGGACCTGATGCCTTTTCACTTAACTCTGAGCTCGCTGCCATTATTGTCAAAGTTCCTGAAGAAATGTTAGAAAGTTGTGATCATTCTTTGCCACACATCAGCTGCTTCAATGATTCATCAGTAAGTATTAGCCGTGAAGAGAGCAGATTGCAAGGTGAACAGGAGAGTAGTGACTCAGACCTTTGCAATGTGGTAATTCTACTTCCAAGTGGAATTCATGGTTCGTCAATTGATAGCAAACCTCCACCATTGATCCAAAGATGGAGATCAGGAGGAAAATGCGACTGCGGAGGCTGGGATGAGGGTTGCAGCCTGACTGTTCTAAGCAACAAGTTCCATGGGTGCAGCAGCTCAACACTGAGTAATATGGGTAGACTTAAGCTGTTTTTTCAGGTACATAAACACCTCTGCGATCCAATTCGTTTCTGTTGTTGGATCGATTGTTGTTAAACTTGGAAAAAAGTTCATCCACCTTTCTCGAATAACAGTGTGACTTTTCTCAGGCTGGATCACGGATGAATACTCACGCCTTCCACATGGTTTCTTCCGAAGATGGGCTGTACACAGTTAACTTTGCGACATCCATTTCTTATGCTCAAGCTTTTGCAATTTGTCTAGCAACCCTGCACTGTTGGGACCCTTCCATTCATTCTTATGAGCAAAAAGAACTGCCACTGCAAGATAAAGGATCTCCCACTGCAAGTGAGCAAGGAAACATGCTTTGATATATTTTCTGATCCTGCTCGAGTTTGTTATTTCATGATTATGGTCAAATGGATCAGCCACTATTTGTACATGATGTGTCATATCATAGTTTGGTTAGGTGTGTGTACAGATAAGAAGTTGATCAAAAGTAAAGATATTACGTTCCATCTTCATGCTGTGCAATATTATCTAGTCCTAGACGTTTTAATTCTTCACTTGTGTTGCCATGCAAGTTCATTCCTCCTCAAGTTGATTTGGCATAAATTCAGAGACACCTAGAAATACTTGCATTCTAATTTTCATCTAAATATTAGAGTTTATATGTAGGAAAAAAAAATACAATATTCATGCAAATTATTCTGATACTAATCTCATGCAAGGTCACGCTCCAGGTGAGGTTTTTTTGGGGCCGTGAATCTGGCATGAGATTATATAATACATCTGAGGACTTAGGCTAATTTGGGGATGTCCATGTGATCTCTAGCTAGGCGTCAAAAATAATTCGTCATCATTGATCGACAATATCTTTGAAGAGATGTGATCTCTAAAAAGCTATACTAAAGAAATACTTAAAGCATACATTAATATAATCATCCAGCATGACAATAGCATAGGGCTACCATGAGCACATAAAGATTCAATATAACTATTAAACAACAACTCTGAAGTCATTTGATCTCTAAAAGTACTCTAGAATGCATTAATATAATCACCAAGCCTCCCATGAACTCATAAAAGAGTCGATGAAATTACTAAATAACTCAAGCAAAACATGTCAAAGAAGATGTTTCCATCAAGTTAGAATTTCAACCATAGCTTATTCTTCATAATTTCATTGAGATCGAGTCAAACATAAGATCCAACATCTTGATGAGATGGCTAATAAAATGGGGCTTAGCTTATAATGCCAAACCAAACACAAGGTTCAACAACTCCTACAACACAACATTTTTTCAAATTTCAAATCATGCCCTGACGTGAGCTTCAATTTTAGTGTTTAAGTAAATGATTTAAATTAGGTTTTGCTTTATGATTTGATATGTGTCTTTATATGTGTAGAAATTTGTAAGAACACTCGTGGAGCTTAGAGAGTTCATGCTTGACGAGATGAAGGGATGATATGGATGATGACATAGTATGACACGCTTAATAATTTGGTAGTCTAAAGAAATCAAAAAAGGCTGCATGGGATAACAGAAGGACTGCAGGATGAAAAATATTGAAGTGGTTTTAGAGTAGCTATAGAGTGATAATTTAACGTGGTCAAGTTGCAAGCCTAATGGCTCAAGGTTTTTAAAAAAATAAGATAAGGTAGCTCCAATTACTGGAGCATAAGAAAGGTATTCCAATATCTTGGTAATAGATTGGGAATGACCTCGTCTTCTTGGGATGACAAACGCATGAAGCTCACTCTATGACTTTAGTAGCCACGGATTTAAACTCTTATCTTGTTTAAGAGATCGATCCCCTTTCCTTACCAAACCTACCTACCTGAACATTACTAATATGCCGTGTCTTACTCCAAATCTAACATCCTATCAAGCCTATGGAGAACTTCCTCTGTTGGACTTGGGAAAAAGTCGGACAAAGTTGTATGGCATTAACTTTAAGAACGTTTGCTCTTAATTTGATATCTTGAACGTTTATTTTTGTACACTCGTCTATGATATATAGTGAATGAGAAATATATAGTGTTTCTTTGTCGTGCGAAAAAACTACTGTCGCCCGCCATTATGCCAGATTTCAGTCGCGATTCAGTCGGAATTCAGCCATGGTTCGGTCGACATCGAAGTTCGACCGGATCGCAGTTGGATTTTAGTCGGATTGTGACCACCAACGACTGCAATACTGGTGGTCGCAATTCGATCGGATTTTGATCGTAATCCGATCAGGATCCAGTCGGTCAGTTTGTTGGACGACGGCGACAACTCTGATGGATTCAGGGGAATTGGGCTATACCACTCACTAGAGAAAGAAGTCACGGACGGAAGTACTGTGCATTTCTCATTTATTATGCAATCGCGATGAATCAGACGATGAAGAACACACCGCGTACTAATCAATGCCTAACATATCATAACTTTTATATATATATAAAGTTTGAAAGACTCTAACACATTCAAAAACCACTAATTATTAGACATGAGGTTTTTTTTTACTAGCACTAGATATCTAGACTTTCGACTTGATTAATCTTGAGGATGGCTGGTCCAGCTCCACGAATTTATGATCGGACGCTAAGTAATACCTAAGCGAGATATGCTTCATCGACTACTAAGATAAATCATGGAAGTATTCGCGGCTCAGCAGTTAAGGCCAGCAATGTGGTCGTACTGTCCCTGTAAAATAGGTTTGATGTCGAAGATGTACTCCGTATTTGGCTCAAGATTGCCTTATAATTTTTTTTTAAAATTCAAAGTCGAATTTGTCCCAACAAAGACTCTTTTACTTTTAGCTATGAGTACTGATATAAATATTACAGATGGCTAAGTGTTATTCTAAACAAAAAAAAAAAACCGCCATATTAACGGTCCTCCTCAGCTGCCCCTAATCGAAGAGGGAGCTAAATCAAGCGGGTGCGAGCGAGGTCTATCTCAATAGAACTGAGCACTCCAAGACACCGACCCCTATTTAGAAAAAATTCACAAATACATTGTAGCTAGGGATCGACCAAGGAGTTTCTAATTATCTGTATAGACATCCTACCACTGCACCATAGTCCGGGGTTGGCTAAGTGTTATTCTATTCTGTAAAAGGTTGGAACCGCCAATCTAGTGACCCCCACCAGCTCGTTCTAGACCACCATGAGAGAGGTAAATCGCGGGTGATCTTTGACTTCGATGTGATTAGTAAAACAGTGGAGGATCATTCTGAGCCCGAGGAAGGATTTTTGTAAAATACCGGAAAAAAAATAAATAAAAATAAAAATATTCCTCGGTAATTGATAAAACATATTGTGGAATTTTTCAGAAATTTTTAGAAATTTTTCTGGATTTAAACGGAGGTCTTATGGATATTTCATGGGGATAAAACGGATAGACTTTTATAAAGCCTGTTTAGATGGGAATTTAATGGGTTAATTAACCCGATGCTTTCCGTTTTCCCGTCGATTCTTTTCCCCCGACTCCTCTTCTTTTCCCCGACTTCTCTTCTTCCTTTTCTCCTCACCGATTGCGACGGGCCATCTCGCCGGGTGATCTTCGCCTCCACGCCGCGCCGCTCGCCCACGCTCGAGCTCGCGCTCGCCGTCGCCTTCTCCCTCGCGCGCCGCCACGCCGCTGCCGCCGTGAGCGATCCTCTTCACTGCCATCGGCACCGATCCAGTCGATCTCCGCCGATCTCCTTCTCGTGCACGCCGCCACCACCTAGGGTCACCTCCTCGCGCCGCTTGCTGTGCACACCACCCAACCATGGCCCCTGTCGCCCGCCGTCACGCGGTTGGACATCGCCGTCACATCTACTCCTTGTTGCCGCCTCTCCCTTGTTGTCTGATCTCCGGTTGCACGCCACCGAGCCGAAGCCCTGTCGCCCGCCGTCACACAGCCGAACTCCGCCGCTTGCCGGCCTCCAGATCGCGTGCTGGGTCGTGCCGGTGGTTTTCCCTCAATTCTGATTTTGGGAGCATTTCCTCACCGTATCAAGACCTCAAGCATCCTCGTACCGAGTTCTAGAGATTGATCTCCGTTTCTTCTACTCCACCGCTGTGGATTTGCCCCGGCTGTCGGCAGGGCCTATCACTGCAGCTAAAGGCCAGACCGAAGAATCCACCATTGTGTTTGCTATAGTTCCACACTCGATTTCTGATTTTTTTGCTGGGAGGTGTAGCATTTTCGATTGGGATGTCGTGGTAAGCGGGAAGAAATTCTATCTCTTGATGATCTAAAAATTTAGATCGGTAAATCACAACTTATAAGTTTAATTTCTGTTGTATGCACTAAAATACATTAGAGTTGTGCTGGGATAATTCCGGACAAGCAAATTAGAGTTGCTTCATCATTTCGAAGAGGAAGATTGGTGTACTGCGTAGTTGTGGTGATAATCTGAGGAAGAAGGCATTAGGCTTCATATTTGAAGCAGTGGGATGGAAGCTTAAGAAATTGGTAAGTAAATTGGGTTATGTAATGATATGGATATTATGTTTATAGTTGTGTGGTGATTAATTTGTTAATTAACCATTAATAGATGGAGGTTATGATAATGGTGGGGTTGGATCTGATTAAATAGTAGATTCAATCGGTAATGGTATCAGTGTATGTGTTGGTTAGCTAATTAGGATTTAGATTTGATTTGGGACTTGATACCATTATTGGACTAATGATAGAATTTGTTGTTATTTGTATTTTAATTGCAAGACCTTAATTCGGAATAGGATTCCAGGCGTGGAGATTCTCAGATAAGTCTCCATAGCAGGTGGGTAATTTCCTACCTGGTCCGGGTAGATGTATTGCATTCAGATTTAGTCATAGATATGAGCATGTTAGGTGTTCATATTATCTTGACCCTGCTCTTTTTATCATATGCTTGATCCTTTACCGTTGGCTATTAACTCCATTGCTGATATCATGTTTATTTTATCATGATTAGGAGTTATACATATAGGTGATGCAAGTAACTTAGAATTTGTTTAAGTTAAGTGTAAATAGTAAAGTCCGGATGACAACCTGATTGTACATTGGGCAAAAAGGTCATCCGTAGGTAGATAATGTCTTTAACCTAGGGTTACTTCTAGTACCCTTAGGTTGTATGTTACCACCGAATATGTATTGTGTAAATGGTTAGAGGAATGATACTTAGGGTATCGCTACGGACCGGTGGTCCTAGCTTGTTATAATCAGATGAGTACGACTCTCTACAGGATAGAGAGTGTGTCCATCAGTTGAGTACGACTCTCTACATGATAGAGAGTGCGTCGATTAGATTGGTATGACTCTCTACAGGATAGAGAGTATTATGATCAGTTGAGTACGACTCTCTGCAGGATAGAGAGTGCGTTGATCTGGTTAGTATGATTCTCTGTAGAATAGAGAGTCTATGGTGAATGTCTGTATGTGAGACATTGCATTCATGCATTTGCATGCACGCTGGCGACGAGATCTCCCTTGTGGTTGAGAGTGTCGCCAGTCATCCTGCCTCCATAGTTACTCATAGGAGGAGTCACCGGTGTGAGGGCAGAGCATTGTGCTGCCGCACTCTACCACTATAGACGGTGGTAGTAGGATTTGCGTGCCGTATGTAGGGGATCGAACGGCCGGCTAGAGGGGGGTGAATAGCCCTCTTACGATGGATGTCGGAATTCTCTCGTTCGTTTGCTTGTCTACACAATCGTTAGCACAAGCGGAAGCATAAACAATAAAGACAAAGCAATAAACGAAAATACAAACGCTAACAAAGAAGATGTAACGTGGTTCACGGCTACGCCGCTAATCCATGATCCCGATTCGTCCGAGGTGAATCACTCCTTCAAGCCAATCACTATTGGTCTCTCCTTTGCACCAAGCTAGGTGGAGGTAATCTTTACAAATCAAGCACACTCCTTTTACAATAGATGTGAAAGAAAGCTAAGAGAAGGAGTTTGAATCTTGTGGAGCACTTGGATGGTCATTTAGAACTTAAGCATTAACCTCCCAAAGCTCCACACCCTCTCTTTTTATAGAGGGCTGTGCCTCGAACACGTCGGATCTTGACCGTTGTAGTCCAACGGAACACTTGGCAGTCGACTGATGGACCTCACCCGGTCAACGCCCTCCGTAGTCGATTGCCCGATCGGCCACGGCGCCGGTTCTAATGCGCGACATCCTTCCGCGGTCACGACCGCCATGATCGGATACCGATCGAACACTACTCGATTCGGAAGCGATCATTGCCATTACATGGCAGTCGACTGGTGTCGTGTGAAACTCAAACTTAACATAAGTTTGAGCTTCCGGCGGTCGGGTAAACCTTAACCCTTGCGGTCAAGTCTCCGACACTCAGCCATTCGGCCAAGTTCACCTAATGAGCTACTTACATTTCACTCATTCTCTCATCTCACTCGAAGTCCCTCGCCGAAGCTCTCTTCGTTCGTGGCCACGTCCCTCAGCGATCGCGCGACGACTCTGCAATGCTCCTTCGCGTCTCTTGCCTCCGAAGTCTGCTTCCTTGGCTTCACTTCAAGTCATCTCGTCCGGCGGTCCCTCGGATGCTCCAAGCGCACGACTTCCGCAAAGTCATCCTTCACCGACTCAAGGACCGAGGTTGTGAGGGTGAACCCGCCAAGGCTCCATGTGCGAATTACTAAGTCCTGCAAGACTCCAACGCACATATCAAATAACAATATCATCCTAACTTAAACCCTTTGCCACACACATCAAAACCTTATCATGGCAAGAGATTGCCCTAACAATCTCCCCCTTTTTGATGTGTGGCAATCCGTTTAAGTTAGGTAAAAATATTTGATAGAAATTCTAATGTAAGAAAGCATGTAAACATAAACATGATATAGCAACATGCAACTCCCCCCATAAATTTCTCCCCCTATCACAATTAACTTAAACATAATCATTTCTCCTCCTTTGACACCATCAAAAATATTAATACTAAGTTATAAACTAATGACATCAAGTATAAAGAGAAACAAACATTAAAATCAGTCAAAACTTGATAAAATCAGGTTACTGTGCTTGTTCACAGTCCATCAGTCGACTGCTATCAGTATGGCAGTCGACTGGCACAAAGGAAACCGAATTTCTGATTTTCTGGATGAATTTCATAAATGCATTAAAAATTCCAAAAAATTCGAAAAATCATGAAATTTGAGGAACACATTTCTTTTAAGTATATCTATCAGTGAAAAATAGTTTTTCATGAAAAATCATTATATTTCCACGTATTTGCCAAAAATCCAAAAGCTTTAAAACTCACTAGATTTTTGATCATTCTAGTATCAAGTTTAACATCTAGTTTTGGTTCTAATTATTTCAAAACATGAATACATAGATTTTAGGGTAAGAAATTGTTTTGAAAACATATGAAATATCCAACCATGATCTTTGAGCAATATGTCTATTAATTAAACATAAGTCTTCCCCATGATTGGTCTATTATTGCTATTTTGATACCTTAAATGACTATCTAAATGTCATAGGTATTAGTGGACATTTGTATCATCCTAACATCTCACTCATGCTAAGTTTTCAATCATGGTAGCCTATAGTGAGTGTGAGATGTATCCTAGAGGGTATTTGTATATACTTAACCATTATATTCATACAATTCTATCAAGGTTAAGTATCATCCTAACACTCAACATGATCATAATGACATATATGAACTAAGTTCATATTATGATCATGAAATACAAGTATTCATCAATTAATACTCATGCATTAGGTATAATATCATGATAATAAACAAATTATCACCTAAAGCATGATTTAACCCTATTTCTCATGATGACGTGCCAAATTTCAAAATCATAAATCATGATTGCAAATATACATAGCAATTACATTAATCATCATGATTTAATCATTATTATCTATTTATGGGCACGTTATCATCACCCAACACTATTCTAAAAATGTTGTCCCGCCATCCTAAGTCAACCAAAATATGATATAGGTTAATTACATATGGTTGACTATCCTAAGATTTTCCTAACCCTTAAGGATGGATTTTGGAACCCAAAATAGATTTTTGCCTATGGGGTTCACTAAATACTCTTTGGGGATCCATTTCCTAGCTATTACTTTCTTCTTATCTTGTCCCCTAGCTATTAAACATTTATAGGCCTTTTCATTTTTCTTTTCTTTATAACCTAGGCCTTTTTTTATTAAAACTTGCCCTTTGGCTCCCAATTATCATATTCAATGTGTTGGAGCCTATAGTGAATTTTTCTAGGGCTTTTGTCAAATAATCTACCTTTTCTCTTAAGGCCCTATTTTCCTCTATGCATGCATCATTAACATCTAATGTCACATAAAGATCATGTGAGCATGCATCATCTAAGCTAGAAGAAATATTATCATTTAAGCATGCATTTTCTAGTTTATTTTCTAGATCCTTAATTTGATCTAGCATGCTTTTATTTTTCTTTTTCATTCCAAATAAGTTCTTAGTTAAACTAGAAATTATGGAAACTATTTTCTTAGGAGAGGCATTCGTTACCATAGTTTTCATATCCTCTTCTTCTTCTTCGGATGAGGAGGATGATGATGTGGAGGAGGCTCCCCCTTCATTTGAGCTCTCTCCACTTGAGCTTGATCCTTCATTTTCGATGGAGGAGCAATCCAAGTCATCAAAGGCCATCAAGGCCAAATTGGTGACAAAGGCATTTTCCTCATCCGATGATGAGGAGGATGAGGAGGAATCATCCCAAGTCCTTGCCTTGAGAGCTTTGGCCTTTCCCTTTTCCTTTGTCTTCTTCTCCTCTTCCTTTTTCTTCTTGCTTTCCTTTTTCTTCTTCTTTTCTTCCTTCTTTTTCCTTTCTTCCTTGCTCTTGTTTAGGAGGGGACAATTGTCCCTTATGTGTCCCTCTCCTTGGCAATTGTAACAAATGATTTTCCCCCTTGGTCTTCTATTCCTATTATTTGATTTGTTAAATCTAAAACCTTTTAAAGCACGTCTTACCCTCCTTACCATATATGCTTCTTCCGTGCTATCCATGGAAGAGGAGGAAGACGCTTCATCATCGGAGGAGGAGGAAATCTCTATCTTCTTCTTCCCCTTGTTTGCCATCAATGCTACTCCCCTTGAAGGTTGGATTCTAGGCTCTTCTTGTATTCCTTTAAGCCTTGTTTCGTGAAGCTCCATGGTTGAAAAGAATTCCTCCAAGGTGCTTACTTCTAAATTCTTGGGGATGTAGAATGAGTCCACCATGGAGCTCCACTTTGAGGATCGGGGAAAGACATCTATGGCCTTCATTACCATATCCCGGTTGGAGAGCCTTTCACCTACACTTGTTAGTCCAATCAAAATTTCCTTAAACCTAGAATGTAAGGAAGTTACCTTTTCTCCCTTTTCAAGCTTGATATTTGAAAGTTGGGAGCAGAAGAGGTCTCTTTTTGCTAGCTTTGCCTCCGAAGTGCCTTCATGAAGCTCTACTAGCTTCTCCCACATCTCCTTGACACTTAGGCATTCTCCAATTCTATTTATTTCTTGTTGAGGAAGCACATTGTATAGATGGTGCTTGGCTTTTGAGTTTGCAAGGTGCTCCTCTCTTTGCCTCTTGGTCCATCTTGACTTTTCTATTTGCTTTCCCTCTTCATCCCTAGGCAAAACGAAACCGGATTCCATTGTAATCATAATATCAAAATCCGTTTCGAAAAATACCTCCATTCGCTTCTTCCACCAAGCGAATTCTCCTTCAAACTTCGGTGGATGAATGTTGGAGCCGGCCATTTTGAATGTTGCTTGTTGTGGCGGTTAGTCCTCGACAAGCTTTCCTTTGCTCTGATACCACTTGTAGGGGATCGAACGACCGGCTAGAGGGGGGTGAATAGCCCTCTTACGATGGATGTCGGAATTCTCTCATTCGTTTGCTTGTCTACACAATCGTTAGCGCAAGCGGAAGCATAAACAATAAAGACAAAGCAATAAACGAAAATACAAATGCTAACAAAGAAGATGTAACGTGGTTCACGGCTACGCCGCTAATCCACGATCCCGATTCGTCCGAGGTGAATCACTCCTTCAAGCCAATCACTATTGGTCTCTCCTTTGCACCAAGCTAGGTGGAGGTAACCTTTACAAATCAAGCACACTTCTTCTTTTACAATAGATGTGAAAGAAAGCTAAGAGAAGGAGTTTGAATCTTGTGGAGCACTTGGATGGTCGTTTAGAACTTAAGCATTAACCTTCCAAAGCTCCACACCCTCTCTTTTTATAGAGAGGGCTGATTTCTTCCCGTTGGCCGCCACCAGTCGATTGCTGCCCTTGGCAGTCGACTGTCGCCACTCCAACGGCCTCCGAACACGTCGGATCCCGACCGTTGTAGTCCAATGGAACACTTGACAGTCGACTGATGGACCTCACCGGCCGATCACGCCTCCGTAAACGATCGCCGATCGGCCTACGAGCGGTTCTGCCCACGACATCCTCTCTCGGCATTGTCATTCCATGATCATTGATGGCTAAACATCATCGATCGGCCCATCAGGATACCATTGAACACTACTCGACTCGGAAGCCATTACATGGCAACTTAACATAAGTTTGAGCTCCGTGATCGGGTAAACCTTAACCCTTGCGGTCAAGTCTCCGACACTCAGCCATTCGGCCAAGTTCACCTAATGAGCTACTTACATTTCACTCATTCTCTCATCTCACTCGAAGTCCCTCGCCGAAGCTCTCTTCGTTCGTGGCCACGTCCCTCGGCAGCATCAGGCGCACGACTCTGCAATGCTCCTTCGCGTCTCTTGCCTCCGAAGTCTGCTTCCTTGGCTTCACTTCAAGTCATCTCGTCCGGCGGTCCCTCGGATGCTCCAAGCGCACGGCTTCCGCAAAGTCATCCTTCACCGACTCAAGGACCGAGGTTGTGAGGGTGAACCCGCCAAGGCTCCATGTGCGAATTACTAAGTCCTGCAAGACTCCAACGCACATATCAAATAACAATATCATCCTAACTTAAACCCTTTGCCACACACATCAAAACCTTATCATGGCAAGAGATTGCCCTAACACCGTAGTCCTGCGTGTGTGGCACTCGACCACTCATGGGTAGTGATTGTCGGAGTGGCCAACAGCAGGGACCCCCATCGTGTAGCTTGCTCTTTACGCTTATATGCTACTCGATCATACTGCCCACTTGGCCACTCGAGAGTAGTGATTGGTGTTGAGTTGGGACAGTTGTCATGCTCGAGCCACCGAGGCCACACTGGGGTCGTGGTAGCTTTAGGGTGAGCCGACATGACCATGCATGCTGCATTGCCGACTTATGACATTTTGCATATTGTCATATATATACATATATGCATGTATATATATATATGGATGATTGTGATTAGTATACATATATAGATGCAGTCTATATATATATGCTTATTGTGATGTTGCATTTTATTGTATTATGCTTGCTGCATTTGATTGTACATCATATTCATGCATGGTTCTTGCATATGTTATATAGTTGTGTCAGATACTGGTATGTGTTGGACAGACTATTAGATACCTTGACCGGTAGCATGAGTAGATTATGAGTTAGTATTATTCTTCCTGTTATATATATATGTTGGATATATGTTCAGGTTGGATCAGAGTAGCGTAGCAGACTTCAGGTATGTCTGCATTTTTCGTTGTTTATTTGGTTAGACGGTATATGCTTGTATTTGTATACTATGCTGATATACCTATTGTACATCTAGATATGTCATTGAAATATATGTGATATTACATATATACATGTTTTCTATTACCTGCTGAGTTTTACTCACCACCCCCGCGGACCCTGGGTTTTTCTGTCGCCCAGGTAACAGGTAGCTGACTTCGTGATGGACTTGGAGCACCGCTGGCTGGCATCGTCTCATCTCAACTCCGAGAGTCCGAGTTTTTGAGTCTTCCGTATGTTTTGGTTATGTATTCTGAGTTTATCGTGGTATTGTGTGTTATGTGATGTACGCACATGTTAGTGTGTGTTTTGACGAGGTTTCTTTATGTTCTAGTGTTAGTCATACCGGTATGCACTCTGTGGGATTGTATTGTTGTCGTGTTGTTTCCGATGTGTTTTTGTTATGTTGTTATGTTGTTATATATATATGTTGTTATTGTTATGGCCTACGAGCCTTGTATTAACCCGAAATGTTGCCACGTACAGGGGAGGTGATGTCCGTTTGATTTTCGGTTCAGCATGCTCTCGGGGCGTGACAGTTTTAGACCTCCCATTGAGAATCGATCCGTGCTCATTCTGCAATTGTCGCACTGCTTTACCAATGTGTCATCCCTGTGGGGACTGGATAGACGGAAGATATTAAATTTGATTTGATCTTCCAATATGGATATCTACTTTTAATTAATTAGGTCTTATTCATGGTTAATCGAGTCTATAAATTCTAGCAAAAAGGCAATTACGTTCGTCCCCAGCATCTCTCGTCGTCGATCTCTCGATGATGGTGAAGGAAGATAAATCACGAGGGACTATGCTCTTGATTTGTTAGCCAGAAACAATAAAAAATTTTTAAATTCGGATGAAAATTTTAGACCTTATATCGAAAATCTACAAATGAACATTATACATGCGTTTTTTCATGATAAGATTATTTTGATTCTAACTTGAATGACAAAGGATAAAATCAGATGGATATTTGTACATCAAAACCTAAAAATATTTTTTTTTTCACATAAATTTTAATAGGATATATAAATTCTAAATTATTTTTTATCTTAAAAATTTATCAATTTACAGACAATATGAATTTGTATTTCTATAAATATTTCCAACCTATATTTTAAATAATGCTTACATACTAAAATAATATTATATAAAAGGCTTTAATCACCCTTGCTAGTCACTCGTAAACCCGACAATAGATCTTTGTCCAGATCGGACTTGACTTGAATTCGTAATCATGTTAATGGACTAATTATTTGTTGACTTGGTTATACAGGTTGAAATCGTAATTAGTCTGTCTGAGACAGATCGATTATGATTCCGACGTAAAAATAATCGTGAATCGATGATTCTCATTTTATATTTTTTTTAAAGCCTTCGGTTCTTACCGTTGGAATCGATAGTTAATCGCTAGTTTCGATCGGTGGAATTATTTTTTTATTTTTTGAACGATTGAGATTATTTGATTTTTTTATTAATGGTTATGATTTTTTGATCATATTATTTATTTTATTATTTTCACATGATAATTTTTTTGCTTTGAATTTTAAAATCTCGATCACTTTTAATTTTAATTTTCCAATTTTAATGATAGAAAGTTCATCTCAATTTCAGAAAGGCATGAAAATAGTCACTTTAAATATGTATTTCAATGACATTCAATTTACTAATAATGAACCAAAGTAACAGTAGATATATAAGGAAGTACTAAATGATAAAGTTCATATAAGGAAGTACTAAAATTTCTAAGATTGAGGATAATATATGTAAAATACCGGAAAAAAAAAATAAAAATAAAAATATTCCTCGGTAATTGATAAAACATCTTGTGGAATTTTTCAGAAATTTTTAGAAATTTTTCTGGATTTAAACGGATGTTTTATGGATATTTCATGGGGATAAAATGAACAAGCTTTTATAAAGCCTGTTTAGGCTATCTTCTACGAGGTATTAAATGGGTTTAATTAACTCCGTTTTCCCGTCGGTTTCATTTTCCCCGCGACGCCTCTTCTTCTTTTCCCGATCGCGCCACGCCTCTTTGTCGATTTCCCTTCTCCTCTCGCGCGTCGGCCACTCTCTCGAACTACGCCGCACCGCTTGCATCGCCGGAGCGACTAGCGGATCGCGCACCGCCGAATCGAAGCGGACGATGCCTCCTCGCCGCCTTCTCCCCGCGCGACGCCACACTCGAGCTCGCCCCATTGTCGCCGCTTGTCGCGGCCGCTATCCGTACCGCACACGGCGACAACCGCGCCGCTCGCGTAGCCGTTGACCCAGCTTGCCGTGCCCTAGTTTCCTTGAGCCGCCCGTCGCACACCCTACCTCGCCGTCGTCGAGCCAGCTTGCTGTGCCCTAACTCGTCGACCACCGCGAGCTCTCGCCAGCCGATTGCCTTCGACCACCGTGGACAACCACAGCCATCGGGTGCCGCCGCCCGCATCGCCGGATCGATGGGTTGTTTTCCCAAATCAACGTCGTTGTGAGCTGCTTGGTCGATCACCGCCGGATCAAGGTGAGCAATGCCCTCTTCCCTGATCTCGAATAGATCCCTCCTCAATCGTAGTCCTTCTTTCAAATTTCTCGGCAACTTTGGTGATAGGGCAGTAGGTGTTTCTACCGGTGAATAGAACAAAAGAGAAGGGAAGGTTGCTGTCAATGGGAGGTCCTGCCGCCGTGCCCCATTTCCGAAACCAAGATCTGTCTCCATTATTTTGAAGCCTTCCTCTACCGTGAACTCTCGCACTTCTGCCACAGCTCAGGTCTCCGATGAGATTCGTGACCGTTCTTCGATCGATTTCAGCAATGATTTTTGCTCAGTTGTCATTGCCATTTTTGGTGGGTATAGCACCGTGATTGTGATGAAAATAATGTGAATAAGGTCGTCATCTCCCATCTAAATTGTTTGTGCAGATTTTACACTGAGTTGGAATAAGATGCTGGTAGAGGAAGTGATACTTGATAGGCTGTGGACAATTGGATTGACGTGAGGTAAGTGTAGATTTTGGAATTCTGGAAATTAGGTTTTGATTTGCAGTACGTTTATTATCGGTATAGTGTACAGCTGCAAATGGGCGAAGGGGGTGATCCGAGAAGGGTGAATTTCATATACGATTTGAGTAAATGCAGATTTGATATCCTATACTTGGTAGGAAGTGGTGTGGATGATACAAGCTCGGTAAGTTCATATTTGATATCATATGGTTGTGTAATATTCTTACCGTTAGCTTTGTTGTGGATGTGATTATTTAAAAAGTCCACGAAGAAGGGGGTTAATCCTTTGGTTGAATTTTTGGATTAGATTCTTATTCCTACAGTTTGATTATACTAGCACATGGTTATATCGGATTCTACCCTTTCAGATATTGGATTCGAGGTAGAGATCCTGGATGCAAAGACCATCAACATGAGCTACATAGTAAGTGGGTAATTTCCTACCTGGTCCGGGTAGTTGTATTTCATTCAGATTTAGTCATTTATATGAGCATGTTTGGTGTTCATATTACCTTGACCCTGTTCTTTTTATCGTATGCTTAATCCTTTAACCGTTGGCTATTAACTCCTTGCTGCTATCATGTTTATGTTACCATGATTAGGAGTTATACATATAGATGATGTAAATAACTTAGAATTTGATTAAGTTAAATACAAGTAGTAAAGTCCGGATGACAACCTGATTGTAAATTGGGCAAAAAGGTCATCCGTAGGTAGATGATGTCTTAAACCTAGAGTTAATTCTAGTACCCCTTAGATTGCATGTTTCTACCGACCATGCATTATGTAAATGGTCGGGTGAATGGTACTTAGGGTATCGCTACGGACCGGTGGTCCTAGCTTGTTATAATCAGATGAGTACGACTCTCTACAGGATAGAGAGTGCGTCAAGTAGATTAGTACGACTCTCTACAGGATAGAGAGTGCGTCGAGTAGTTTGGTATGACTCTCTACAGGATAGAGAGTCTATGATGGATGTTTGTATATGAGACATTGCATTCATGCATTTTCATGCACGCTGGCGACGAGGTCTCCCTTGTGGTTGAGAGGGTCGCCAGTCATCCTGCCTCCACGGTTACTTATAGGAGGAGTAACCGGTGTAAGGGCAGAGCATTGAGGTGCCGCACTCTACCACTATAGACGGTGGTAGTTGGATTTGCGTCACGTGTGTGGTACTCGACCACTCATGGGTAGTGACGTCGGGTGACCAATGGCGAGGACCCCCATCGTGTAGCTTGCTCTTTACGCTTATATGCTACTCGATCATATGCCCACTCTACCACTCGAGAGTAGTGGTTGGTGTTGAGTTGGGATTGTCATGCTCGAGCCACCGAGGCCACACCGGGTCGTGGTAGCTTTAGGGTGAGCCGACATGACCATGCATGCTGCATTGCCGTATCTGATGGTGTTTTGCATATTGCCATATATATACATATATGCATGTATATATATATATATGGACGATTGTGACTAATATATATATAGATGCAGTCTATATATATATGAGTATTGTGATGTTGCATTTGTTTGTACTATGTTTGCTGCATTTGGGTGGACATCATATTCATGCATGTCTCTTGCATTTGTTATACGATTGTGTCGGATATTGGTATGTGTTGGACAGACCACTAGATACCTTGACCTGTAGCTAGAGTATATTTTGAGTTGATCTACTCTTCCTGTTATATATATATATATGTTGGATATATGTTCAGGTTGGATCAGTAGCGTAAGCGAACTTTGAGTATGTCTGCATTTTTATGTTGTTCATTCAGTTAGATGGTATATGCTTGTATTTATATACTATGCTGATATACCTGTTGTACTTCTAGAGTATGTTGTTGAAATACATGTGATATTACATATATATACATGTTTTCTATTACCTGCTGAGTTTTACTCACCACCCCCCGCGGACCCTGGGTTTTCTGTCGCCCAGGTAACAGGTAGAAGACTTCGTGATGGCATTGGAGCACCGCCAGCTGACATCGTCTCATCTCACCTCCGAGGCTCCCGTGTCTATTTTTTGGATTTTCCATATGTCTTGTTTTGCATTCGGAGTTTTCGTGATGTTATGTATTATGTGATGTACGCACATGTTGGTGCGGGTTTTGTCGAGATTTTTCTTTATGTTATGGTGTTAGTCATACCGGTATGCATGTGTAGGATGTATTGTTGTTGTTGTATTGTTTCCGCTGTGTGTAGTTGTTTCGATTTATATATATTGTTGTGGTTTGTTATATTTTTATATATTGTTGTCATTGTGGGCCTACGGGCCTTGTATTAACCTGAAATGTTGCCACGTACAGGGGAGATATTGTCCGTTTGATTTTCGGCTCGGTATGCTCTCGGGGCGTGACAACTTTAGTGGTATTAGAGCCATGATCCATGTCAAGCCATGAACCTTAAACGAAGGAAGTTGAGCTCCCATGTCCGGATCAAGAGAACCAGACACCAGGCAGGAAGTCCAGTTGGGTCGGGAGGACCAAACAACTGGCAAGAAGTCCAGTTGGGCCAGAAGGGTTGGACAATTGGCAGGAAGTCCTGGTGGGTTGACATCGGACATCAAGTAGAGGATGTCCTTCGAGGACAGATAGGCTTGAGGGGTATCAATGTGGTCCTTCGTTTGAGGGGGGGGGATTGTTGGAGTATTGAGAATACAATCAAAGTCCCACATTGGTAAGACATGGAAAAGATCATGTGCTTATAAGATGAAAAGATATCTCCATTGGCATGAGGCCTTTTGGGTAAAGCCCAAAAACAAAACCATGAGGGCTTAGGCCCAAAGTGGACAATATCATACCATTGTGGAGATATGTGGATCTATAGGCACTAACAATTGGTATCAGAGCCCAAGGTTCTGCGATGCCATACAATGTTGTTCTTGTGTCGAGTCTTGGATTCTCGGGAGTCGATTTATTCGGTTTTGGTTTTTGAGATGAGATGGATAGCGGCCTGAGCTCCAAGCAACACGAGGTAAGAATTCCTGATAACTTATGGTTTAGTAGATATCTATCTAAAGTTGATCAGTAGGTGTATACAATAGAGTTATGACACCTATGTAGACTTGTAGTAAGGGTCGTCCATCGAGGCGATCAACCGAGTGACCTTTAGGGTTTATACTCCCGGTTATGTTGGTTATGCATTTAGATGCTTATACCAAGGAATGACATGTAGTGGTTGGTTATTTTTCATAACCGTGGTATGAGTTGACCATGGAAACGACCTGTTGAGTCTGTGAGTCTTGAACCTGTGTCGAGAAGGTAATTTACCTTTGAGAGCCGAAGCGTCTGCAGTCGGAAAACACATTTATTATGGAAATCAGAGACTACAGTCTTAGAGATTTCCACTAACTGTGCTAGTCAGATCATTACCTATGGGTAATGAACAGACTTGTAGACTATTGTTGATGCAGATAGCGAAAGGCTAGGTTATGGAGTTTCATAGGGATTTTATCACGAGTTATGCAATCTTGAGTTGTATAACTTTGAGAGTACTTTTAAGTACTTAACTCATGTTATACCGAGAAAGTAGAGTTATTTGCATACCATTATCAGGGTCAAGCCGGTATTTGGTGATAAATGCAGAAAATAATCTTCGGGAAATAATATATCACTTGATCATGGTTTAGTGATGTTGAAAGAGAGTATTTCCCCGTGTCACTTTTAGTGACGCATTGTAAGGAATTCTTGAGCTTCAAGAAAGGGTGATCGGTTAGTAACAGTATACGGTGCAGAGTCGTGAGACTTGCGGAGGTTACGACCACCTAATAGCTCAAGAAGACGAATGAATGATTTAAGTCACCCAGAGTTATTGGCTTATAGTTGGATTAGGATGCCGGGATCTTCTACCAGATCCTGCCAGAAGACGTTGGATTGAGACAGGAGTTTAGAAATGACCCCGTACAAGGGTTTAAGAGTTGGAGACCGATAAGAAAATATTGCAGGTCAACTTAATAGAGCCAGAAGTTTCCGACTGTTGGATAAAAGGAACAAGATCGGAGTTATAGGCTTTGAGCTATTTTCCGATTATAGAAGACCAATCGCAGAGCATCAGAAGATTCTTATGGATATCAGCAATGGAGAACAAAGGCTCCGAAGGGATTGTGTGCGTGCAATGCAGATCACAAAGACACGTGAGGTTAGATATCCGTTGGATCAGTTCAGTTGTTGCTATGGTGAGTAACCAGTACAGTGGAGGAGGTGTACTTTGAAGACTCAGTTGAAGACTATCCGAAATATTCCGGGAAGATGATACACCATCTCGACAGCAGAGATCGACACCGAAGATTGGGTTATTTCGTCAGCAGCGACCTACTACCTCAGGCGTGGTTGAAGTTTCGTAATACTCCCTTCAGATCGGCCGCGAAGCGGCATCGTAGAAGACATCTTAGAAGATTCGAGACAACAACGATTACCTCGGATGTGATTTGCTTAGTATGCGAGAGAGAGTATCGGCGATGGTCGTATTTATTGATATTCTACGATTGTAGCTCGTAGATTTAATCGATAGGATCGGATGATCTAGGAAAAATCCTTGGATCATTCGGCCTTGAAATCGACTATTTTGTAAGTGACTTATTCTCCTCGGAGAAAGGCCGAGACCTGCGTGGAGCCTTTGGGATCGGATCGACAGATATTTCATCGTTCAGGGTATGACTCTAGTTTACCCTCAATGTTAATATATTGAGAGATACTTGTAGTTTACGGGTATCTTTGTCTAGAACATTCTTAGTTGATTAGAAGGGTCCTTTACATCGACTTGTGGGTTGATGGTATCTCTACCGTCAGGTAAGATGAGGATCAATAATTAAGGAGTTAAGGGATGCCCTTAGACTTTGATAGACATATCTTTACTGTAGACATATCCTTACGGATGGTCAAGTTGTGGAGATTATAGTATGATTATGTCTCTCAGATGTGCGTATAATCCGAGAGCATTCGGATGTAGTTTCGGATGAACTCCAAGGCTTGTCGTTGCATAGGCAAGTGGAGTAAATGATCGAAATGATTGCGGAAATAGTTCTGGTATCGAAGATCACATATCGAGTGATAGTTTTGTAGGTATCAGTGTTGCTAAACACTATAGAAATTGGAAGAATGTAAGTTGTAATTATAGGAGAAGTTGGAAGGGATATTTATCTATCCCAGTATTTCTCCTTGAGAAGATCCGAAACTCTTTGTTGAAAGAGAGATGGACCTTTGAAGGTATGCATCGATTATCGATGATGGAATACAGTAGTTGTCATGATAAATATCCTTGTTGTGGATAGATGATCTATTTAGATCAGCCAAAGACACCTGTGTATACTCTAAGGTTGGTTTACGACTGGAGTACTGATATTGTAGTGACATGATATCATATGATTATCATTGTCGATGTGATGATTAATATATATCATCAGCTTAGAGTAAAGGGGATGCAGGTGAGTAGATACGCCAATTTCATACTTTGTATGAATTGTTATGAGTTGTGATTAAGTTATTAGACTAATTAACGATTTAGTCGCTACTGGATTTGAGAATCGTGTATCCTGGACACGATTGGATCCTTTTGTAGTTGTTGGAGTTGCGTAACCTGGCCACTGTTGGTTGTGGTAGTTGGAATTGCGCACTCGACCATCGTAGACGACGGTTAACTTTTACACGGGTATTAGTTAATCCTTCAGGAGTGGATAAAAGGATGATGTACGCAGATGCTTCGTTTCAGGGATCGGAGCGATTCCGATGTAGTTGAATGAGGCATACCTTATGCTTACGTCAGTAAGAGACTACGAGATAGTCTGTCATATATATGACGTGACTTTAGTAGTTATCATTTGGATTTGTAGTTGTATGGAGCAGAAGTGCTCATGGAATTTAACAAGCTACTGGGTAGCTACCATGGAGGGGCTGGAACGCGAATAGTAGTAATTTGCGAGATTCGATCGCTATAGTCTTCCATGCACTTACAGAGTGTGTGGTAGAGGGGATCTTGAATGGTTGATGGATTTCTCTTTTGAGAAAATAATTCTCCGTCTCTGATAAGGATTGTGGGTTCCGGAGTTACAGTGTTTAAGGAAGGGTTGCTACAAAAAAAGCACATCATTCGAGATGGGCTATATACCATGGTGGTACTCAGATGTACCGAGAGTTGAAACTTGTATACTGGTGGAATGGTATAAAGAGATTTATAGCAGATTTTGCTGCTCGATGTTTAGTATGCCAGTAGGTGAAGGCTGAACATCAAGAACTCGATGAATTGCTCTAGAAAATTCTGATTCCGGAATGAAAGTGGGAGCATATCACGATTGATTGCGTTACGGGATTGCCTAGGACCCGTAAAGGACATGATGCGATTTGGGTGAGTGTGGATCGACTGACCAAATCAGCTCATTTCCTTTCTATTCGTGGGTCGTACTTGTTGGATCATTCGGTAGAGTTGTATTACCGAAAGATTATCAGATTGCGTGTGGTACTTTAAGTACCAAATCGGATAGAGATTCGCGATTTACCTCGCGATTTTGATAGAGACTGCACCAGACTATGGGCACAGAGCTTCGGCTTTGTGTAACATTTCATCTGCAGACAGATGAACGGTCTAAGAGTATCATTTAAACGTTGGAGGATCTATTCAGATCTTGTGTCGTGGATTATGGAGGTGTAGCTTATCGGTTGGTTTTACCTCCGACACTTGCGGGTGCTCACAACATATTTCCTGTTGTTATACTGAGGAAATACGTGTCGCATGTTGATTATGTTCTGAAAGAGGTTCCGAATTCTACCTCAATCTAATGCGACTTACGGGGTGATTCCAGGGTGGAGCCTGGGTCGCAAGGAGCGACAGTAGTGGGACGAAAACCATCTGACTCGTAAGGGTTGGATGACAGCATCATACCGATGAGGAATTCTTGGGAGCTGGAAGATACTATCCGAGCTCGATGGTCTCATCTAGTCACTTGAGGAAGGTATGTGGTCCTTTCAGAAACTTGCTTGAAGTAAATTTTTGCATGTTAGTACGAAATTTGAGGACCAAATTTTTTTATAAGTGGGGGAGAATGTAAAATACCGGAAAAAAAAATAAAAATAAAAATATTCCTCGGTAATTGATAAAACATCTTGTGGAATTTTTCAGAAATTTTTAGAAATTTTTCTGGATTTAAACGGATGTTTTATGGATATTTCATGGGGATAAAATGAACAGGCTTTTATAAAGCCTGTTTAGGCTATCTTCTACGAGGTATTAAATGGGTTTAATTAACTCCGTTTTCCCGTCGGTTTCATTTTCCCCGCGATGCCTCTTCTTCTTTTCCCGATCGCGCCACGCCTCTTCGTCGATTTCCCTTCTCCTCTCGCGCGCCGGCCACTCTCGAACTCGCCACGGTCGCCAGCCGCTTGCATCGCCGGAGCAGCTAGCAGATCGCGCAGCCGACCGCCGAATCGGGAAGCAGCCCGACGATGCCTCCTCGCCGCCGCCTTCTCCCCGCGCGACGCCACACTCGAGCTCGCCATCGCCGCGCTGTGGCGGCCGCACCCTATCACCGTCACCACGGGCGACCCCACCGCCGCTCCTGGTTGTCGACCCAGCTTGCCGTGCCCTAGTTTCCTTGAGCCGCCCGTCGCACACCCTACCTCTCCGTCGTCGAGCCAGCTTGCTGTGCCCTAACTCGTCGACCACCACGAGCTCTCGCCAGCCGATTGCCTTCGACCACCGTGGACAACCACAGCCAGCCGGTCTGCCATCGCCCACACTGGACATCCGGCACTGCCATGCTGCCGGATCGATGGGTTGTTTTCCCAAATCGACGTCGTTGTGAGCTGCTTGGTCGATCACCGCCGGAGCAAGGTGAGCAATGCCCTCTTCCCTGATCTCGAATAGATCCCTCCTCAATCGTAGTCCTTCTTTCAAATTTCTCGGCAACTTTAGTGATAGGGCAGCAGGTGTTTCTACCGGTGAACAGAACAAAAGAGAAGGGAAGGTTGCTGTCAATGGGAGGTCCTACCGCCGTGCCCCATTTCCAAAACCAAGATCTGTCTCCACTGTTTTGAAGCCTTCCTCTACCGTGAACTCTCGCACTTCTGCCACAGCTCAGGTCTCCGATGAGATTCGTGATTGTTCTTCGATCGATTTCAGCAATGATTTTTGCTCAGTTGTCATTGCCATTTTTGGTGGGTATAGCACCGTGATTGTGATGAAAATAATGTGAATAAGGTCGTCATCTCCCATCTAAATTGTTTGTGCATTTTACCTCGAGTTGGAATAAGATGCTGGTAGAGGAAGTGATACTTGATAGGCTGTGGACAATTGGATTGACGTGAGGTAAGTGTAGATTTTGGAATTCTGGAAATTAGGTTTTGATTTGCAGTACGTTTATTATCGGTATAGTGTACAGCTGCAAATGGGCGAAGGGGGTGATCCGAGAAGGGTGAATTTCATATACGATTTGAGTAAATGCAGATTTGATATCCTATACTTGGTAGGAAGTGGTGTGGATGATACAAGCTCGGTAAGTTCATATTTGATATCATATGGTTGTGTAATATTCTTACCGTTAGCTTTGTTGTGGATGTGATTATTTAAAAAGTCCACGAAGAAGGGGGTTAATCCTTTGGTTGAATTTTTGGATTAGATTCTTATTCCTACAGTTTGATTATACTAGCACATGGTTATATCGGATTCTACCCTTTCAGATATTGGATTCGAGGTAGAGATCCTGGATGCAAAGACCATCAACATGAGCTACATAGCAAGTGGGTAATTTCCTACCTGGTCCGGGTAGTTGTATTTCATTCAGATTTAGTCATTTATATGAGCATGTTAGGTGTTCATATTACCTTGACTCTATTCTTTTTATCGTATGCTTGATCCTTTAATCGTTGGCTATTAACTCCTTGCTGCTATCATGTTTATGTTACCATGATTAGGAGTTATACATATAGATGATGTAAATAACTTAGAATTTGATTAAGTTAAATACAAGTAGTAAAGTCTGGATGACAACCTGATTGTAAATTGGGCAAAAAGGTCATCCGTAGGTAGATGCTGTCTTAAACCTAGAGTTAATTCTAGTACCCCTTAGATTGCATGTTTCTACCGACCATGCATTATGTAAATGGTCGGGTGAATGGTACTTAGGGTATCGCTACAGACCGGTGGTCCTAGCTTGTTATAATCAGATGAGTACGACTCTCTACAGGATAGAAAGTGCGTCGAGTAGATTAGTACGACTCTCTACAGGATAGAGAGTGCGTCGAGTAGATTGGTATGACTCTCTACAGAATAGAGAGTCTATGGTGGATGTCTGTATATGAGACATTGCATTCATGCATTTTCATGCACGCTGGCGACGAGGTCTCCCTTGTGGTTGAGAGGGTCGCCAGTCATTCTGCCTCCACGGTTACTTATAGGAGGAGTAACCGGTGTAAGGGCAGAGCATTGAGGTGCCGCACTCTACCACTATAGACGGTGGTAGTTGGATTTGCGTGCCGTAGTCCTGCGTGTGTGGTACTCGACCACTCATGGGTAGTGACTGTCGGAGTGACCAACAGCAGGGACCCCCATCGTGTAGCTTGCTCTTTACGCTTATATGCTACTCGATCATACTGCCCACTCGGCCACTCGAGAGTAGTGGTTGGTGTTGAGTTGGAACAGTTGTCATGCTCGAGCCACCGAGGCCACACTGGGGTCGTGGTAGCTTTAGGGTGAGCCGACATGACCATGCATGCTGCATTGCCGTATCTGATGGCGTTTTGCATATTGCCATATATATACATATATGCATGTATATATATATATATGGACGATTGTGACTAATATATATATAGATGCAGTCTATATATATATGAGTATTTTGATGTTGCATTTGTTTGTACTATGTTTGCTGCATTTGGGTGGACATCATATTCATGCATGTCTCTTGCATTTGTTATACGATTGTGTTGGATATTGGTATGTGTTGGACAGACCACTAGATACCTTGACCTGTAGCTAGAGTATATTTTGAGTTGATCTACTCTTCCTGTTATATATATATATGTTGGATATATGTTCAGGTTGGATCAGAGTAGCGTGGCAGACTTCAGGTATGTCTGCATTTTTATGTTGTTCATTCAGTTAGATGGTATATGCTTGTATTTATATACTATGCTGATATACCTGTTGTACTTCTAGAGTATGTTGTTGAAATACATGTGATATTACATATATATACATGTTTTCTATTACCTGCTGAGTTTTACTCACCACCCGGCGGACCTTGGGTTTTCATCGCCTGTAATGTGTAGAAGACTTCGTGATGGCATTGGAGCACCGCCAGCTGACATCGTCTCATCTCACCTCCGAGGCTCCCGTGTCTATTTTTTGGATTTTCCGTATGTCTTGTTTTGCATTCGGAGTTTTCGTGATGTTATGTATTATGTGATGTACGCACATGTTGGTGTGGGTTTTGTCGAGATTTTTCTTTATGTTATGGTGTTAGTCATACCGGTATGCATGTGTAGGATGTATTGTTGTTGTTGTATCGTTTCCGCTGTGTGTAGTTGTTTCGATTTATATATATTGTTGTGGTTTGGTATATTTTTATATATTGTTGTCATTGTGGGCCTACGGGCCTTGTATTAACCCGAAATGTTGCCACGTACAGGGGAGATGCTGTCCGTTTGATTTTCGGCTCGGTATGCTCTCGGGGCGTGATCACTTGGTTACCAGGATTCATAAACTTTAGTACTTAGCCTGGAGGTCTAGAGTTCGAATCCTGGGGAAGGCAAAAACCCACTTCCAGGGGTGGGAAGACCAGGTGAGTAACGGCGGAGATGCGTTGATAATAAGTCACGAATTCATGAAATCGACGATAAGTCACCGAATTCCGTGTGAGGGCCGATCGTTTACAATAAAAGGCGCCTTTTATTGTAACAAATCGTGATAACGACTATTGAATTAAACGACTGGTCGACGACCGTCGCTTCTGGCGGAATTCGACGACCTATTGGTCGACGCATCGTCGCCTCCTGGACTTCCCAAGTGGGTTTTGCCTTCCCCAGGATTCGAACTCTAGACCTCCAGGCTAAGTACTAAAGTTTATGAATCCTGGTAACCAAGTGATTAAAGACTATGATTTAGTGACTATTATTCTTTAAATTATATATATAGGATGTTCATTCATACCATCTTCTTTATTCTTCTCTTTGAATTCTGAAAGTTTAATCGTTTTCAATTTTAATTCTCTGATTGGAATAGAAGAAATTTCATTTTAGTCTCGAAAGGATATGTCACGCCCCGAGAGCATACCGAGCCGAAAATCAAATGGACGACACCTCCCCTGTACGTGGCAACATTTCGGGTTAATACAAGGCCCGTAGGCCCACAATAACAACAATACATATGTATGAAAACAAAAACTACACAAGGCACAGCGGAAACATACTACAATCAACAAACGATAACACATAGCATACCGGTATGATTAACACCGACTCAGGACACCATAATAAAACCAGAAAGGAAGAAAAGGGTACAACATCAATAGTCACAACTACAATCATCACATAAAAAAAATCCATAACGGAATACAATGAGAACACCAAAAATCCGGACTCTCGGAGTTGAGATGAGATGATGTCAGCCAGCGGTGCTCCAAGTCCATCACGAAGTCGGCTACCTGTTACCTGGGCGACAGAAAACCCAGGGTCCGCGGGGGTGGTGAGTAAAACTCAGCAGGTAATAGAAAACATGTACATATGTAATATCACATGTATTTCGACAACATAATCTAGATGTACAACAGGTATATCAACATTGTATATAAATACAAGCATATACCGTCTAACTGAAATGAATAACATAAAATGTAGACATACCTAAAGTCTGCTACGCTACTCTGATCCAACCTGAATATATATCCAACATATATATAACAGAAAGAGTAATACCAACACATAATCTACTCATGCTACAGGTCAAGGTATCTATGGTCTGTCCAACACATACCAATATCCGACTCCATCGTATAACAAATGTAAGAGACATGCATGAATATGATGTCCACCCAAATGCAGCAAGCATAGTACAAACAAATGCAACATCACAATAATCATATATATATAGACTGTATCCATATATATATTAATCTCAACCATCCATATATATATATATACATGCATATATGTATATATATATGGTAATATGCAAAGCGCCATCAGATACGGCTATGCAGCATGCATGGTCATGTCGGCTCACCCTAAAGATACCACGACCCCAATGTGGCCTCGGTGGCTCGAGCATGACAACTGTCCCAACTCAACACCAACCACTACTCTCGAGTGGCCGAGTGGGCAGTATGATCGAGTAGCATATAAGCGTAAAGAGCAAGCTACACGATGGGGGTCCCTGCTGTTGGTCACTCCGACAGTCACTACCCATGAGTGGTCGAGTACCACACACGCAGGACTACGACACGCAAATCCAACTACCACCGTCTATAGTGGTAGAGTGCGGCACCTCAATGCTCTGCCCTCACACCGATTACTCCTCCTATGAGTAACCGTGGAGGCAGGATGACTGGCGACCCTCTCAACCACAAGGGAGACCTCGTCGCCAGCGTGCATGTAAATGCATGAATGCAATGTCTCACATACAGACATCCACCATAGACTCTCTATCCTGTAGAGAGTCATACCAATCTACTCGACGCACTCTCTATCCTGTAGAGAGTCGTACTCAACTGATCATAATACTCTCTATCCTGTAGAGAGTCATACTAATCTACTCGACGCACTCTCTATCCTGTAGAGAGTCGTACTCATCTGATTATAACAAGCTAGGACCACCGGTCCGTAGCGATACCCTAAGTATCATTCCTCTGACCATTTACACAATACATGTTCGGTGGTAACATACAACCTAAGGGTACTAGAACTAACCCTAGGTTAAAGTCATTATCTACCTACGGATGACCTTTTTGCCCAATGTACAATCAGGTTGTCATCCGGACTTTACCATTTGCGCTTAACTTAAACAAATTCTAAGTTACTTGCATCACCTATATGTATAACTCCTAATCATGATAAAATAAACATGATATCAACAATAGAGTTAATAGCCAACGGTAAAGGATCAAGCATACGATAAAAAGAACAGGGTCAAGGTAATATGAACACCTAACATGCTCATATCAATGACTAAATCTGAATGAAATACAACTACCCGGACCAGGTAGGAAATTACCCACTTGTTGAGAGCTCGTATCAAGTGTCTCCGCGTTCACGTCTCTATCTCAAATCCAGGTCCTGTAAATATAACATACATAAACAAATGACAGCGTAATCAAACTGTAGGTATAGAAATCTAATCCAACCTAAATCTTTGGCTGATTCGCTACTATCTGCAAGGGTAGTTCCATATCCTTCCATACTAATCCCTGTTTATATTCTAACTCTGATTAGTCAATTTAATCATATAGTAGTGTAATCCTTTACACTTCATTTACTAATCATATTTGATCTATGATTACTTCACAAATAATACTACTGTAACATATCACCTCAAATCAATAACCATATCCAAATCCAGTTTACAACCATACCTATTAGGTAGTTCGTGCTGATTTTATTCACCTCAGAATCTTGCCTTGTATCAATGTCCTAATCGACCACCGCTTCTTGCTCCAACTCAATGTGCCAAATCTGCACAACCCATTTAGGTAGGGAATGGCAACTCTTCATCACCTGAAAAATCCACACCGTAATTAACATTCTCTTGGTATTAGTCTTGAATCCTTGATCCGTTGGAGCAGAAGACTATTGTATTACTAGAATCCGACTAGATAGGTGCAAGGGATCACATAGCAGATCCACCGACTCATCCTCCCGAACCATCGCGTGAATTAGAATGGTAGCACTCTCCACCACGATCACACACAACTTTGGGTGCTTTGGATCGCCAGATCCCCCAAATCCCTCCACCCCTTCCTCTTCACCGACTCAAGGCGCCTGCTTCACCGACTCAAGGCCGCCAAAACTCACCGATCACTCACACGGTAAATCCACGTAAATACCAAAAATTTCGTCCAAGGTGAGATAAGGGCAGACTCTTACCTAACTCCGGCGATATTGGCCAGGCAACTCACGGTGACACCTATCCGGGAAAATGACTGGTCGATCCGGCAAAGTGGCTGTGCTGGATGTCCAATGGGGTCGAAGGCAAACCGACTGACGTTGTTATTCCCGACCAACGGCTCCTTGCGGTGAAGATCTCCGGCGATAGAAGGCTCGATCGACGGCGATGGAGCAGCGATCGTTGGCAGGAGAGAAGGGCCGACGATGGGGCGCGGCAGCGACAAAAGGCAAAGGCGCGGCTAACGCGCGAGTGAGGCGACGACGGAGGAGCGGCGACGGGTGGCAACAGATCCTTCACGGTGGCAAGGTTTGGTCGGCTTGGGCGACGACGATGGATCGTCTTGCCGACGAGGCAAGCGGCGGCGGGCGACAGTTGATCCACTCGCGGTGGCAGCGGCGATGGCGTGGCGACGCACGAGGGAGAAGGCGGCTGCGCGTGGGAGGGGCTAGATCCGGCGAAGATGAAATGGGGATCGGCAGGATTGGGCGGTGGCACGGGTGGAGAACTCGAGAGGGGGGAAGAAGACGACGCGATCGGAAGGAAAAAAAAAGCAGTCGCGGAGAAAAAGAAACCGACGGGAATGAGAAGTCGCAAAAGGAAATCGGTTTAATTAAGTCATTGAAGATAGTCTAAACAGGCTTTACAAAAGCCTGTTTGCTTTATCCCCATGAAATATCTATAAGACCTCCGTTTAAATCCAGAAAAATTTCTAAAAATTTCTGTAAAAATTCCATAGGATGTTTTATCAATTACCGAGGAATATTCTTATTTTTATTTATATATATATATATATATTTTTCGGTATTTTACATTCTCCTCCACTTATAAAAATTTGGTCCCCAAATTTCGTACTAACATGCAAAAATTTACTTCAAGCAAGTTTCCGAAAGGACCACATACCTTCCTCAAGTGACCAGATGGGACCATCGAGCTCAAATAGTATCTTCCAGCTCCCACTACTGTCGCTCCTTGCGACTCAGGCTCCACCCTGGAATCACCTCGTAAGTTGCATTAGACTGAGGTAGAATCGGAACCTCTTACAGAACATGGTCAGATCGCGGCACGTATTTCCTCAGCATATAAACATGAAATACGTTATGAACACCCGCAAGTGTCGGAGGTAAAGCCAGCCGATCAGCTACACCTCCATAATCACGACACAAGATCTGAATAGATCCTCCAACATCTAAATGATACACTCAGTCTGTTCATCTGTTTGCGGATGAAATGTTGCACTAAGCCGAAGCTCTATGCCCATAGTCTGGTGCAGACTCTGCCAAAATCGCGAGGTAAAATCGCGAATCTCTATCCGATATGGTACTTAAAAGTATCCCACGCAATCTAATAATCTTTCGGTAATACAACACTGTCGTATGGTCCAACGAGTACGACCCACGAGTAGGAAGGAAATGAGATGATTTGGTCAGTTGATCAACAATCACCCAAAATGCATCACGTCCTTTACGGGTTCTAGGCAATCCCGTAACACAATCAATCGTGATATGCTCCCACTTCTATTCCGGAATCGGAATTTTCTAGAGCAATCCAGCGAGTTTCTGATGTTCAGCCTTCACCTACTGGCATACTAAATATCGAGCAGCAAAATCTGCTATAACTCTCTTTATACCATTCCACCAGTATAAACGTTCAACTCTCGGTACATCTGAGTACCACCAAGGTATATAGCCCATCTCGAATGATGTGCTTTCTGTAGCAACTCTTCCTTAAACACTGCAACTCCGGAACCCACAATCCTTATCAGAGACGGGGAATTATTTTCTCAAAAGAAAAATCCATCAACCATTCAAGATCCCCTCTACCACACACTCTGTAAGGGCATGGAAGACTATAGCGATCAAATCTCGCAAATTACAACTATTCGCGTTCCAGCAACTTTATACTAGCTACCCAGTAGTTAGTTAAAATCCCATGAGCATTCCTGCTCCATATATCCATAAATCCAGACAATAACTACTAAAGTCATGTCATGTATATGACAGACTATCTCGTAGTTTCTTAACTGACGTAGGCATAAGATATGCCTCATTCAACTGCATCGGAATCGTTTTGATCCCTGAAACGACGCATCTGCATACATCATCCTTTTATCCACACCGGAAGGATTAACTAATACTCGTGTAAAAGTTAACCGCCGTCTAAGCCTTGTAACTGGTTTCACCAGCTTCCGACTACATGATTTCTATCATCACCTTTGTCAAACAAGTCCGTGGTATAGTAATGCTAAGACATTCTATCCACATCTACAGTACTAACCAAAACATACAAGGAAAACCACCATCTATGGTGGTCGAGTGCGCAACTCCAACTACCACAATCAACAGTGGCCAAGTTACGCAACTCCAACAACCACAAAAGGATCCAATCGTGTTCAAGATACATGATTCTCAAATCCAGTGACGACTAAATCGTTAATTAATCTAACAACTTAATCACAACTTATAAAATTCATACTAAGTATGAAATTGACATCTCTACACACCTGCATCCCCCTTACTCTAAGCTGATGATATATATTAATCATCACAACGACAATGATATTTGTATGACACTATGTCACTACAATGTCAACACTCCAGTCGTAAACCAACCCTAGAGTATACGCAGGTGTCTTTAGCTGATCTAAATAGATCATTTATCCATAACGAAGGATATTCTTCACAATAACTACTATATTCCATCATCGATAATCGATGCATAATCTCAAATGTTCATCTCTCTTTCAACAAAGAGTTCTGGATCTTCTCAAGGAGGAATACTGGGATAGATAAATATCCCCTCCAACATCTCCTATGATCGCAACTCACATTATTCCAATTCTTTTATAGTGTTTAACAACACTGATACCAACAAAATATCACTCGATATGTGATCTTCGATACCGGACTATTTTCGCAATCATTTCGATCGCCTACTCCATTTGTCTAAGCAACGACAAGGCTAGGAGTTCATCCGAAACTACATCCGAATGCTCTCGGATTATACGCACATCTGAGAGACATAATCATACTATAATCTCAACAACTTGACCATCCGTAAGGATATGTCTACAGTAAAGATATGTCTATCAAAGTCTAAGGGCATCCCTTAACTCTTTAACTGTTGGTCCACATCTCCCCTGACAGTAGAGATACCACCGACCCACAAGTCGATGTATAGGAACCTTCTAATCCAACTGAGAATGTTCTAGATACAGATACCTGTAACTACAAGCATCTCTCAATATATTAACCTTGAGGGTAAACTAAAGTAATACCCTGAACAATCCGTTATCTGTCGATCTGATTCAAAGGCTCCTCGCAAGTCTCGGCCTTTCTCCGAAGAGAAGATCAGATCCAACAGTCCACGATAACACGGTCACATTTCTACAATGAATGATCCGAGGATTTTTTTCCTAGATCATTTGATCCCATCACTTAATCCTACGAGCTGCAATTGTAGAATACCGAATAGATACGACCTTCGTCGTATACTCTCTCCTCTGTACTAAGTCAATCCACATCCGGGGTAACTGTTGCTGTTGTCTGCACGAGTCTTCTACGATGTCTTCTGCTGATGCTGCTTCTGTGCTGATATCTGTTGTAGGGAAGTATCAAGAAACTTCAACCACGCCTGAGGTAGTAGGTTGCTGCTGTTGAGATAACTCAATCTTCTGTGCTGATCTCTGCGGTCGAGCTGATACATCATCCTCCCGGAACACCATTGGTAGTCTTCAATTGAGTCTTCAAAGTACACCACCTCCACTGTACTGGTTGCTTACAATAGCATCAGATGAACTGCCCCAACGGATATCTGACTTCGCGTGTCTTCATGATCTGCACTGCACGCACACAAATTCCTTTGGAGTCTTTGTTCTGATTTTGCTGATATCCACAAGAACCTTCTGATGATCTTCGATTGGTCTTCTATAATCGGAAAGTAGCCCCAAGGCCTCTGACTCCGATCTTACTCCTTTTGTCCAACATTCGGAGGCTTCTTACTCCAATATCTGACTTGCAATATCTGCTTATCGATCTTCATCTCCTAAACACTTATACGGAGTCATTCCTAAACTCTTGTCTCAATCCAATGTCTTCCAGCAGGATCTGGTAGAAGATCCCGGCATCCTAATCTAACTATAAGCCAATAACTCTGGGTGGCTTAAATCATCCATTCTTCTTCTTGAGCTATTAGGTGGTCGAATTTCGCAAGTCTCACGACTGCACAAGACACTATTACTAACCGACGCCTTTCTGGAAGCTCAAGAATTCCTTACAATGTGTCACTAAAAGTGACACGGGAAAATACACTCTTTCAACATCACTAATCCATGATCAAGTGATATTTTATTTCCCGAAGATTATTTTCTGCATTTATCACCAAATATCGGCAACCGATAATGGTATGCAAATAACTCTACTTTCTCGGTATAACATGAGTTAAGTACTTAAAAGTACTCTCAAAGTTATACAACTCAGTACGAACAACTCAGGGATAAAATCCCTATGAAACTCCATAACCTAGCCTTCCGCTATCTGCATCAACAATAGTCTACAAGTCTGTTCATTACCCATAGGTAATGATCTGACTAGCATAGTTAGTGGAAATCTCTAAGACTGTAGTCTCTGATTTCCATAATAAATGTGACGACTTGGCCCCTGTTTTCCGACTCGGTATCGATGGCCTCGTGAGGTAAATCACCTCCTCGACACAGGTTCAAGACTCACAAACTCAACAGGTCGTTCCCGTGGTCAACTCATACCACGGTTACGAATAATAACCAACACACTACAGGTTATTCCCTGGTATAAGCATCTAAATGCATAGCCAACAAAACTAGGAGTATAAACACTAAGGTAACTCCAGTTGGTCGCCTCGGTGGACGACCCCTACTACAAGTCTGCACAGGTGTCATAACTCTATTGTATACACCTACTGATCAAGTTTAGATAAATATCTACTAAACCATAAGTTATTAGGAATTCTTACCTCGTGCTGCTTGGAGCTCAGGTCGTTGTCCATCTCATCTCAAAAAACCAAAACCAAATAAATCGACTCCCGAGAATCCAAGACTCGACACAAAAATAACATCGTATGGCATCACAGAACCTTGGGCTCTGATACCACTAAAGTTGTCACGCCCCGAGAGCATACCGAGCCGAAAATCAAACGGACGACACCTCCCTTGTACGTGGCAACATTTCGGGTTAATACAAGGCCCGTAGGCCCACAATAACAACAATACATATGTATGAAAACAAAAACTACACAAGGCACAGCGGAAACATACTACAATCAACAAACGACAACACACAACATACCGGTATGACTAACACCGACTCAGGACACCATAATAAAACCAGAAAGGAAGAAAAGGGTACAACATCAATAGTCACAACTACAATCATCACATAAAACAAATCCATAACGGAATACAATGAGAACACCAAAAATCCGGACTCTCGGAGTTGAGATGAGATGATGTCTCCATCACAAATCGGCTACATTGCTACGGGCGATGAAAACCTGTGGTCCGCGGGGGTGGTGAGTAAAACTCAGCAGGTAATAGAAAACATGTACATATGTAATATCACATGTATTTCGACAACATAATCTAGATGTACAACAGGTATATCAGCATTGTATATAAATACAAGCATATACCGTCTAACTGAAATGAATAACATAAAATGTAGACATACCTGAAGTCTGCTACGTTACTCTGATCCAACCTGAATATATATCCAACATATATATAACAGGAAGAGTAATACCAACACATAATCTACTCATGCTACAGGTCAAGGTATCTATGGTCTGTCCAACACATACCAATATCCGACTCCATCGTATAACAAATGTAAGAGACATGCATGAATATGATGTCCACCCAAATGCAGCAAGCATAGTACAAACAAATGCAACATCACAATAATCATATATATATAGACTGTATCCATATATATATTAATCTCAACCATCCATATATATATATATATATATACATGCATATATGTATATATATATGGTAATATGCAAAGCGCCATCAGATACGGCTATGCAGCATGCATGGTCATGTCGGCTCACCCTAAAGCTACCACGACCCCAGTGTGGCCTCGGTGGCTCGAGCATGACAACTGTCCCAACTCAACACCAACCACTACTCTCGAGTGGTCGAGTGGGCAGTATGATCGAGTAGCATATAAGTGTAAAGAGCAAGCTACACGATGGGGGTCCCTGCTGTTGGTCACTCCGACAGTCACTACCCATGAGTGGTCGAGTACCACACACGCAGGACTACGACACGCAAATCCAACTACCACCGTCTATAGTGGTAGAGTGCGGCACCTCAATGCTCTGCCCTCACACCGGTTACTCCTCCTATGAGTAACCGTGGAGGCAGGATGACTGGCGACCCTCTCAACCACAAGGGAGACCTCGTCGCCAGCGTGCATGTAAATGCATGAATGCAATGTCTCACATACAGACATCCACCATAGACTCTCTATCCTGTAGAGAGTCATACCAATCTACTCGACGCACTCTCTATCCTGTAGAGAGTCGTACTCAACTGATCATAATACTCTCTATCCTGTAGAGAGTCATACTAATCTACTCGACGCACTCATCCGCAGAGAGAGTCGTACTCATCTGATTATAACAAGCTAGGACCACCGGTCCGTAGCGATACCCTAAGTATCATTCCTCTGACCATTTACACAACACATGTTCGGTGGTAACATACAACCTAAGGGTACTAGAACTAACCCTAGGTTAAAGTCATTATCTACCTACGGATGACCTTTTTGCCCAATGTACAATCAGGTTGTCATCCGAACTTTACCATTTCCGCTTAACTTAAACAAATTCTAAGTTACTTGCATCACCTATATGTATAACTCCTAATCATGATAAAATAAACATGATATCAGCAATAGAGTTAATAGCCAACGGTAAAGGATCAAGCATACGATAAAAAGAACAGGGTCAAGGTAATATGAACACCTAACATGCTCATATCAATGACTAAATCTGAATGAAATACAACTACCTGGACCAGGTAGGAAATTACCCACTTGTTGAGAGCTCGTATCAAGTGTCTCCGCGTTCACGTCTCTATCTCAAATCCAGGTCCTGTAAATATAACATACATAAACAAATGGCACAGAATCAAATCAGAGGTATAGAAATCTAATCCAACCTAAATCTTTGGTCGATTCGCTACTATCACGCAAGGGTAGTTCCATATCCTTCCATACTAATCCTGCTTATATTCTAACTCGATTAGTCAATTTAATCATGTAGTAGTGTAATCCTTTACACTTCATTTACTAATCATATTTGATCTATGATTACTTCACAAATAATACTACTGTAACATATCACCTCAAATCAATAACCATATCCAAATCCAGTTTACAACCATACCTATTAGGTAGTTCGTGCTGATTGTATTCACCTCCGAGAATACTGCCTTGTATCAATGTCCTAATCGACCACCGCTTCTTGCTCCAACTCAATGTGCCAAATCTGCACAACCCATTTAGGTAGGGAATGGCAACTCTTCATCACCTGAAAAATCCACACCGTAATTAACATTCTCTTGACTGTTAGTCTTCAAATCCTTGATCCATTGGAACGAAGACTATTGTATTACTAGAATCCGACTAGATAGGCTGCAAGGGATCACATAGCAGATCCACCGACTCATCCTCCTGAACCACTGTGAATTAGAATGGTAGCACTCTCCACCACCACGATCACACAGTCGAACTTTGGCTGTGCTCTGGATCAGCAGACTGCCCCAAATCCCTCGGCAGCCACCCCTTCCTCTGTTCACCGACTCAAGGCGCTCTGTTCACCGACTTAAGGCGCTACCAAAACTCACCGATCACTCAGCTACGGTAAATCCACAGAAA